>JACEEZ010012653.1:0-46918 GCA_016584305.1 Chionoecetes opilio | reverse complement strand
CTTGTATATATACAATAACGCTACAGTTTAGAAGAACTATGAAAAACGTGCTTGCAATATACCGTTATACACAATAAATTACCCTCCTACTCTTCTATTTTATATTAGCTTAATGATAATGTAAGCTACTTATAGGTCCAAATTATTTCTAAAAAAAAGGATTGCATACTTTTCAATTTGTTGGAAAACAGCTAATATATCACCGATACTAGCCTAAATCTGAAAAGAAACACATTTTGTGGGTATAGAAAGCATTATCATGACAAAAGGTAATTCCTTCTAATTAATGTATATAATACTACAATTAAGAACTATGAAAAAACACTATAATATACAATTGTATCACAATATAGAGTCTCAACTCCTATTATAAGCCTTACAGTAGTTTAAAAAATAGCTATTTCTAACGAAAACAACTAAATTCCACATTTTGAATTTCTCTATCAAAAAGGAGGCTGAATAATGTCAATTTTCGAGCATTTATTTTAGGCCCCTTCAAAATACATTGAACCTGAAAAAAAAACGTTTGTTTTTATGAATAAAATTGATACAATAAATTTTCGATGAAAACTACATATTTAAGCTCTTAATATTGTAAAATATAGGTGTGTAAAAGTGCTGATAATGGTCAATTTCGACATTTGTTTTTTGGCCTTCAAAAATACATTAAAACCACTTGAAAAAACGTTGTTTTTAAGATTAAAATTGAATACCGAAATTTCATGAAAAATACATATTTTATAGTCCATAACCTTTTAATATAGTTGTGTAAAGATGCTGATAATGTCAATTTCGCCATTATTTAGGCCCTCAAAATTACAGTAAAAATACCTGAAAACACATTGTTATAAGCTTTAAAATTGATATCTAAATTTCATGAAAATACTATTTGAGCTATTAATTTTGTAAAATATAGTTGTAGCAAATAATAAAAAGCGAATTTAGCTACAGATATAAAGAATATACTTCAATTATGTAGAAAAAAAAACAACCTTCCTGATACTAGCTAAAATCATTGAAAACACTACATTTTATATGGATTTATTAGCAATATGATAAGTAAAACTACTTTTATATATACAATTAACGCTACGAGCGTTTACAAGAAACTAATGAAAAAACGCTTTGCAATAGTACCGTATATCACATAAATAACCTATGTACTCTTCTCTTTATTAGCTTAATGTAATGTAAGATACTTATAGGGTGCAAATTATTCTAAAAAAAAGGATTGTATACTCAATTTTAGGAAAACTGCTATATATTCACCGAGAATACTAGCTAAAATCATGAAAAGAACCACTTTTTTGAGTAAAAAGCATTATTATAAAGTAAATTTCCTTCTATTATTATCTAACACTACAATTAACAGAACCTACTTCAACACGTGTAATGTACAATTGTATCACAATATAGTCTCTAACTCCTATTATAAAGCTTACAGTAAGTTTAAAATAGTAATTTCTAACGAAACACTATAAATAACCAAATTTTGAATTTCTTTCTCTATCACAAAAGGGTGCTGAATAATGTCAATTTTCGACATGTTTATAGACCTTCAAAAATACTTAAAAACCTTGAAAATAACGTTTGTTTTTCTAAGATTAAAAATTGATACATCATTTTCATTAAAATACATATTTTAAGCTTCAAAATATGGTCAAATAATAGTTGTTAAAAGTGCTGAATAATGTCAAATTTCGCCATTTTTTAGGCTTTGAAACTACTTTAAATACTTGTAAAAACGTTGTTTATTAAGATTAAAATTGATACCTAATAGTTTGTAACCCAAATATAAAAAGCTAATTTAGCCACAGATATAAGAATAACTTCAATTCTGTAGAAGAAAAAAACTTTTCACTAATAACTAGCTGAAATCATTGAAAACACTACATTTTTAGGTTTTATAGAGGCAATATATCAGTAAAACTATTGTATATATACACTAACGCTACAGTTTTACAAGAAACTATGAAAAACCGTGCAATATACTGTTATATAACAAAAAAATAACCTCCTACTCACTTCTATTTAATTAGCTTTAATGTAATGTAAGCACTTGAGGTGCAAATTAGTCTAAAAAGAGAATTTTATATTACGTCATTTGTAAGGAAACAGCTATATATCAAAAACCTGGGGGGGGGGGGGGATAACTAGCTAAAACTCATTGAAACACTACATTTTATTGGTTTATAGCAATTATAAGTAAAAAACTACTTGTAATATACAATAACGCTACAGTTTAGAAGAAAATATGAAAAACGCTTGGCAATAACCGTTATATCACAATAAATAACCTCTTGACTCTTCTATTTAATAGCTTATGTATGTAAGCTACTTATAGTTTGCAAATTAATTCTAAAAAGAGGATTTTATATGACGTCAATTTGTAGGAAAACACCTTATATCACCGATAAATAGCTAATTTCATTAAAACACTACATTTTATGGTTTAAGCATATGATAAGTAAAACTACTTGTATATATACAATAACGCTACAGTTTACAAAGAAAACTATGAAAATGCTTGCAATATACCTTTATATCAAAATAAATAACCTTTTAACTCGTCTATTTAATAGCTTATTGTAATGTAAGCTACTTATAGCTGCAATGATCTAAAAAGAGGGTTTTTATACTTCAATTTGTAGGAAAACGCTATATATCACCGATAAATTGCCTAATTCATTGTAAAAACACTACATTTTATGGGTTTATAGCATATTGATTAATAAACTACTTGTATATAACAATTACGCTACGTTTTTACAAGAAACTATGAAAACGCTCGCAATCTACCGTTATATCACAATAAATAACCTCTTACTTCTTGCATTTAATAGCTTAATGTATGTAAGTCTTATAGTGCAAATTTATTCTAAAAAAAGGATTGTTACTTCATTTGTTGTAAATAGCTATATATACCGATAAATAGCTAAACTCTTGAGAAACACTACATTTTTTGGGTTATAGCAATATGGATAAGTAAAACTATTTTGATATATACAATAACGCTACAGTTTACAAAACTATGAACAAACGCTTGCAATATTTATATCACAATAAATAACTCCTACTCTTCTATTTAATAGCTTAATTAATGTAAGCTACTTAATAGGTGCAATTATTCTAAAGAAGGATTTTATAATTCAATTTGTAGGAAAACAGCTCTATATCAACTGATAACTAGCTAAAACATTGAAACGAACTACATTTATGTGTTTTATAGCACTATTGATAAGTAAAACTACTTGTATAATATACAATAAACGCTACAGTTTTACAAGAACTATGAAAAATGCTGCAATATACCTTATATCTCAATAAAAAAACCTCTTACCTCTTCTATTTACTAGCTTAATGTAATGTAAGCTACTTATAGGTGCAATTATTTCTAAAAGAGGATTTTATACTTCAATTTTGTAGGAAAACAGCTATATATCAACTGATACCTACTAAAATAACTGGAAACACTCTATTTTTTATGGGTTTATCAGCAAGATAATAAGTAAACTACCTGTATATATACGATAACGCTACAGTTTAGAACAAATTAATGAAAAACGCTTTGCAAATATACCGTTATATCACAATAAATACCTCTTACTCTTCTATTAATAGCCTAATGTAATGTAGCTACTTATAGGTGCAAATTATGTCTAAAAGATTTTATACTTCAATTTGTAGGAAACCAGCTATATATTAACCGAAAATAGCTATTCATTGGAACACTACATTTTATGGGTTTATAGCAATATGGTAAGTAAAACTACCTGTATAGTATACACATAAACGCTACAGTTTTACAAGAAACCTATAAAAATGCTTGCAATATACCGTTATATCACAATAAAAAACCTCTTCCTCTTCTATTTAATAGCTTTAAAGGAATGTAAGCCTACTTTATAGGTGCAAATTATTCTAAAAAGAGGGATTTTTATACTTCAATATTGTAGGAAAACGCTATATATCATGATAAACTAGCTAAAATAATTGAAAACACTACATTTTATGGGTTGATAGCAATATAATAAGTAAAACTACTGTATATATACAATAACGCTACAGTTTTAGAAAGAACGATAAAACGCTTGTCAATATACAGTTTTATATCACAATCAATAACCTCTTACTCTTCTATTTAATAGCTTAATGGAATGAAAGCTACTTATAGAGCAAATTATTCTAAAAAGAGGATTTATACTTCAATTTGTAGGAAAACACTATATATCACTGATAACTAGACTAAAATCAATTGAAAACACTACATTTTATTTGGGGGTTTATAGCAATATAATAATAAACTACTTGTATATATCAATAACGCTACAGTTTTAGAATGAAACTATGAAAAAACCTTGCATATACCGTTATGTCACAATCAATAACCTCTTCTCCTCTATTTAAAAAAAATAGCTAAGTGGTAAGTATGTAAGGTAATTAGAGGTGCAAATTATTCTAAAAAGAGCTTTTATACTTCAATTTGTAGGAAAAACAGCTTTATATCACCGATAAATAGCTAATATCATTGAAACACTACATTTTAAGGTTTATAGCAATATGATAAGTAAAACTACTTGTAATTAAACCAAAACGCTACGTTTACAAGAACTATGAAAAACGCTTGCAATATACCGTTTATATATCACAATAAATAACCTCCTACTCTTCTATTTATTACATTAAATGTAATGTAAGCTACTACTTATAAGGTGCAAATTTTTCTAAAAAGAGGATTTTATAACTTCAATTTGTAGGAATACGCTATATATCACTGATAACTAGCTAAAATCATTGAAAACACTACATTTTAATGGGTTTATAGCCATATTAATAAGTAAAACTACTTATATATATACAATAACGTACAGTTTAGAAGAAACTATGAAAAAACGCTTTGACAATATACCGTATATCACAATACATACCTCTTACTCTTCTATTTATTAAGCTTATGAAAATGTAAAGCTACCTTATAGGTTCAAACTTAATTCTAAAAAAAGGATTATATACTTAAATTTGTAGGAAAACAAGCTATATATCCCGATAAATGCTATATCTTGAAAACCTACATTTTATGATGGGTTTTATGCAATCTGATAAGTAACAACTACTTGTATATATACAATACCCTACCGTTTACAAGAAACTATGAAAAAACGCTTGCAATATACCATTATAGCACAATAATAACCTCTTACTCTTGTAATTTAATAGCTTAATGTATGTAAGCCTACTTATAGGTGCAAATTATTCTAAAAAGAGGATTTTATATACTTCCATTTGTAGGAAAACAGCTATCTATTCAACTGATAACTAGCTAAAATATCTTGAAAACACTACATTTTTTAGGGGTTTTATAGCTATATGATAAGTAAAACTACTTGTGTATTACAATAACGCTACAGTTTAAGGAAGAAACTATGAAAACGCTTGCAAATATCCGTTTATATCACAATAAATCACCTCTTACTCTTCTATTTAATAGCTTAAATGTAATGTAAAGCTACTTATAGGTGCAAATTATTCTAAAAAGAGATTTCCCTTCATTTGTAGGAAACAGCTATATATCACGATAACTAGCTAATATCATTGAAAACGCTTAAATTTTTATGGTTTAATAGGCAATCATGATAAGTAAACTACTTGGTATATAGAAAATACGCTACAGTTTTTAGAAGAAACTATGAAAAAACTGCTTGCAATATACCGTTTATATCACAATAAATACCTCTTACCTTCTATTTATAGCTTAATGTATGTAAGCTACTTTATAGTGCGAAAAAAATAATTATTACTAAAAAAAGGATTGTATACTTCAATTAGTAAGAAAAAGCTATATATCACTGGGGGGGGGGGGGATAAATAGCTAAATCATTGAAAACACTACATTTATGGGTTTATAGCAATATGTAAGTAAAACTACTTGTATAGTATACAATAACGCTACAGTTTAGAAAAACTATGAAAAACGCCTGCAATATACGTTATATCACAATAAATACCCTCCCTACTCTTCTATTTATTAGCTTAATAGGTAATGTAAGGGCTACTTATAGGTACCAAAAATTTTTCTAAAAAAAGGATTGCATACTTTCAATTTGTTGGAAAACCGCTATATATCCCGATAACTAGCTAAAATCATTGAAAGACCACATTTTGAGGGTATAAAGCATTATCATAAGGTGAAATTCCTTCTATTATGATATAATACTACAATTTAGAGAACTATGGAAAACACGTATAATATACCATTGTATCACAATATAGAGCTCAAATCCTATTATAAGCTTCAGTAGTTTAAAATAGCAATTTCTAACGAAAACAACTATAATTCCACATTTTGAATTTCTCTAATCAAAAAAGGCTGAATAATGTTAATTTCGACATTTTTTAGCCCTTCCAAAATACTTGAAACACTTGAAAAAACGTTGATTTTTTAAGAATAAAATATACACATAAATTTCGTGAAAAATACAATATTTTAAGCGCATAATATTGTAAAATGTAGTTGTGTAAAAGTGCTGAATAATGTCCATATTGACATTTTGTAGGCTTTCAAAAATACATTAAAACACTTGAAAAAACGTTTGTTTTTTAAGATTAAAATTGATACCTAAATTTCATGAAGCAATCATATTTTTAGCTCTTTAACATTGTTAAATATAGTTGTGTAAAAGTGCTGATATGTCAAAAAATTTTTGTTGTCGACATTATTTATCCTTTTTTCAAAAATACTTAAAATACTTGAAAAAACATTGTTTTTTAAGATTAATATTGATATCTAGAATTTCATGAAAAATAACATATTTTTTAGCTATTAATTTTGTAAAATTAGTTGTAGCAAAATATAAAAAAGCCTATTTATACAGCTATATAAGAAATATACTTCATCTGTAGAAAAAACAACTCTCACTGATATGATTAGCATATGAATTCAGTAAAACTACTTGTAATATACAATACCGGCCTACAGTTTACAAGAAACTATGAAAAACCTCTTGCAATATACCTTATATCACAATAAATTAAACCCTCTTACTCTTCTATTTAATAGCTTTAATGTAATGTCGGCTACTTATAGTTGCAAATTGATTCCTAAAAAGAGGATTTTCTACTTCAATTTTAGTAGGAAAACAGCTTATAGATCACCGATAAATAGCTAATATCATTAAAAACACTACATTTTATGGGTTTATAGCAATATGATAATTAAACTACTTGTATATATCAATAACGCTACGTTTACAAGAACTATGAAAAAACGCTTGCAATATCCGTTCTATCACAATACTAACGTCTTACTCTTCTATTTAATAGCTTAATGAAATGTAAGCTACATATAGGTGCAAATTATTCTAAAAAAAGGATTGTATACTTCAATTTGTAGGAAAACAGCTATATATCACCGATAAATAGCTAATATCATTGAAAACACTACATTTTATGGGTGTACAGCAATATGATAAGTAAAACTACTTGTATATATACAATAACGCTACCGTTTACAAGAAACTATGAAAACCGCTTGCAATATACCGTTATATCACAATAAATAACCTCTTACTCTTCTATTTAATAGCTTAATGTAATGTAGCTACGTATAGGTGCAAATTATTTCTAAAAAGAGGATTTTTATACTTCATTTGTAGGAAAACAGCTATATATCACTGATAACTAGCTAAAATCATTGAAAACACTACATTTTATGTGTTTATAGCAATATAATAAGTAAAACTACTTGTATATATACAATAACGCTACAATTTAGAAGAAAGTATGAAAAACGCTTGCAATATACCGTTATATCACAATAAATAACCGCTTACTCTTCTATTTAATAGCTTAATGTAATGTTAGCTAATTATAGGTGCAAATTATTCTAAAAAGAGCATTTTATACTTCAATTTGTAAGAAAACAGCTTTACATCACCGATAAATAGCTAATATCATTGAAAACACTACATTTTATGGGTTTATAGTAATATGATAAGTAAAACTACTTGTATATATACAATAACGCTACAGTTTACAAGAAACTATGAAAAACGCTTGCAATATACCGTTATATCACAATAAATAACCTCCTAATCTTCTATTTATTAGCTTAATGTAATGTAAGCTACTTATAGGTGCAAATTATTCTAAAAAGAGGATTTTATACTTCAATTTGTAGGAAAACAGCTATATAGTACTGATAAGTAGCTAAAATAATTGGAAACACTACATTTTATGGGTTTATAGCAATATAATAAGTAAAACTACTTGTATATATACAATAACGCTACAGTTTAGAAGACACTATGAAAAACGCTTGCAATATACCGTTATATCACAATAAATAACCTCTTTCTCTTCTATTTATTAGCTTAATGTAAGGTAAGCTACTTATAGGTGTAAATTATTCTGAAAAAAGAATTGTATACTTCAATTTGTAGAAAACAGCTATATATCACCGATAAATAGCTAATATCATTGAAAACACTACATTTTATGGGTTTATAGCAATATGATAAGTAAAACTACTTGTATATATACAATAACGCTACAGTTTACAAAAAACTATGAAAAACGCTTGCAATATACTTTTATATAACAATAAATAACCGCTTACTCCTCTATTTAATAGCTTAATGTAATGAAAGCTACTTGTAGCTGCAAATTATTCTAAAAAGAGGATTTTATACTTCAATTTGTAGGAAACATCTATATACACCGGAATAAATTGCTAATATCATTAAAACACTCATTTTTGTATGTTTATCGCATATGATAAGTAAAACTAATTGTTATTATACAATAACTCTACAGTTTTCAAGAAACTGATAAAAACGCTTGCAATAACCGTTATATCACAATAAATAACCTCTTACTCTTCTATTTATAAGCTTAATGTATGTAAGCTACTTTTAGGTGCAAATTATTTCTAAAAAAAAAAGGATTGTATAGCTTCAATTTGTAGGAAAATAGCTATATATCACATAATAGCTAATTCATTGAAAACAACTACATTTTTTTGGGTTTATAGCGATATGATAGTAAAACTATTTGTATATTACAATACACGCTACATTTTCCAAGAAACTATGAAAAACTCTTGCAATATTTATATCCCAATAAATAACCTCTTACTCTTCTATTAATAGCTTAATGTATGTAAGTACTATATAGGTTCAAATTATTCTGAAAAGGATTTTACTTCATTTGTAGAAAACAGCTCTATATCCTGATAACTAGCTAAAATCATTGAAAAACACTACATTTTATGGGTTTATAAGCAATATGATAAGTTAAAACTATTTGTATATATACAATAACGCACAGTTTACAAGAAATATATGAAAAATGCGTTGCAATATACCGTTATATCCTCAATAAAAAACCTCTTACTCCTTCTATTTATAGCTTAATGTAATGTAAGCTATTATAGGTGCAAATTTTAGAAAAATAGGATTTTATACTTCAATTTGTAGGAAAACAGCTATATATCACTGATAACTAGCAAAGATCACTGGAAACACTCTATTTTATGGGTTTATAGGCATATAATAAGTAAAACTACCTTATATATACGATAACGCTACAGTTAGAAAGAAATTATGGAAAAACGCTTGCAATATACCGTTAATCACACTAAATCCTCTACTCTTCTAATTTAATAGCTAATGTAATGTGCTACTTATAGTGCAATTATTCTAAAAAAGGGATTTATACTTCAATTTGTAGAAAACCATCTATATATACCGAATACATAGATAATATCTTAAACACACATTTTATGGGTTTATAAGCAATATGGTCATTAAAAAACTACCTGTATATATACAATAACGCTACAGTTTACAAGAACTATGAAATGCTTCCAATATACCGTTATACACAATAAAAAAACCTCTTCCTCTTCTATTTAATAGCTTAAAGTAATGTAAGCTACTTATAGGTGCAAATTATTCTAAAAAAGAGGATTTTATGCTCAATTTGTGGAAAACAGCTATATATCACTGATAAATAGCTAAAATAATTGGAAAACACTACATTTTTATGGTTTTATAGCAATAATAATAAAACTACTTGTATATATAAATAAACGCTACAGTTTTAGAAGAAACTATGAAAAACGCATTGCTATTCCGTTATATCACAATAAATAACCTCTTTCTCTTCTATTTAATAGCTTAATATGGCATGAAGCTACTTATAGGATCAATTATTCTAAACGGAGGATTTTATACTTCAATTTGTAGGGAAACCGCTATATATCACTGATAACTAGCTAAAATCATTGAAAACACTACATTTGATGGGTTTATAGCATATAAGAAGTAAAACTACTTGTATATATACCATATCGCTACAGTTTAGAAGAAACTATGAAAACGCTTGCAATATACCGTATATCACAAATAAATAACCTCTTACTCCTCTATTTAATACTTAATGTAATGTAGCTAATTATGGTGGCAAATTATTCTAAAAGAGGATTTTATCTGCAAGTTGGTAGGAAAAACAGCTTATATCGGGGGATAAATAGCTATATCATTTAAACCTTACTTTTAATGGGTTTATAGCTATGATTAAAACTACTTGTATTAACACAATAACGCTCAGTTTACAAGAAACTATGAAAAACGCTTGCAATATACCGTTCTATCACAATAGAATAACCTCCCCCCCCAAGACTCCTTCTATTTATTAGCTAATGTAATGTAAGCTACTTATAGGTATGCAAATTATTCTAAAAAGAGGATTTTATGACTTCAATTTGTAGAACAGCTTATATATCACTGATAACTAGCTAAATCATTGAAAACACTACATTTTATGGGTTTTTATAGCAATATATAATACAACTCCTTATATATATACAATAACGGTACAGTTTGAGAACTATGAAAAACGCTTGCAATATACCGTTATATCACATAAATAACTTCTTACCTCTTCTATTTATTAGCTTAATGCTGTAAGCATACTTATAGGTGCAACTTATTCTAAAAAAGGAATTATATACTTTCAATTTGTAGGAAACAGCTATTATATCACCGATAAATAGCTATATCATTGAAAACACACTAAATTTTTATGGGTGTTATAGCATGATGATAGTAAACTAATTGTATATATACAATAACGCTACCGTTTTTTTAACAAGAACTTGATAAAACGCTTGCAATAAACCATTATATCACACTAAATAACCTCTTTACTCTTGTATTTTAATAGCTTAATGTAATGTAAGCTACTTATAGGTGCAAATTTTCTACAAAGAGGATTTTTATACTTCCATTGTAGGAAAACCTATTTCACTGATAACTAGCTAAAATCATTGAAACACTACATGTTATGGTTTATAGCAATATATAAGTAAACTACTTTTGTGTATATACAATAACGCTACAGTTTAGAAGAAACTATGAAAACCTTGCATATACCTATATATCACAATAATAACCTCTTACTCTTCTATTATAGCTTTTTAATGTAATGTAAGCTCCTATAGGTGCAAAATTATTTCTAAAAGAAGATTTTCTACTTCAATTTGTAGGAAAAGAAGCTATTATATCACCGATAAATACTAATATCATTGAAAACGCTACATTTTATGGTTTATAGCAATATGATAGTAAAACTACTTGTATATATACAATCACTCTACAGTTTTAGAAGAAACTATGAAAAACTCTTGCAATATACCGTTATATCACATAATAACTCTACTCTTGCTATTTTAATAGCTTAATTAATGTAGCTACTTATAGTGCAAATTATTCTAAAAAAAGGATTGTAATTCCTTCAATTTAAAGTGAAAACAGCTATATATCACTGATAATAGCTAAAATCATTGAAACACTACATTTTATGGGTTTATAGCATATGATAAGTAAAACTACTTGTATATATAACAATAACGCTACATGTTTAGAAAACTATGAAACAAGCTTGCATATACCGTTATATTTTCAAACAATCATACCCTCCTACTCTTCCATTTTATTAGCTTAATGTATGTAATCACTTATTAGGTCCAAATTATTCTAAAAAAAGGATTGCAATACTTCAATTTTGTTGGAAAACAGCTATATATCACCGATAACTAGCTAAAATCATTGAAACGAACACATTTTGAGGTATAAAGCATTATCATAAGGTAAATTTCCTTCTATTATGATATAATACTACAATTAAGAAGAAACTATGAAAACAACACGTATAATATACATTGTATCACAATATAGAGTCTCCAAACTCCTATTATAAGCTTACGTAAGTTTTTTAAAATACTATTTCTAACGAAAAACACTATAATTCCCTATTTTGACATTTCTCTATCAAAAAAAGGGCTGATAATGCATTTTCGACATTTTTTAGACCCTTCAAAAATACCTTGAAACACTTGAAAAAAAAAACGTTGTTTTTTATGAATAAATTGATACATAATTTCATGAAACTACATTTTAAACTCTTAATATTTTGTAAAATATAGTTGTTGTAAAAGGCTGAATCATGCAATTTCACATTTTTTGGGGGGAGGGGGGGCTTCAAAAAATACATTAAACACTTGAAAAACGTATATTTTTTAAGATTAAAATTGATACTAAATTTCATGAAAAATACATATTTTATAGCTCATAACATTGTAATATAGTTTGGTAAAAGTCCTGATTAATTGTCAAATTTTCGACATTATTTACCTTCAAATACATTAAAATACCTGAAAAAACATTGTTTATAAGATTAAAATTGATCTCTTAAATTTCATGACAAATACTATTTTAGCTATTAATTTTGTAAAATATAGTTTGTAGTAAAGATAAAAGCTATTAGCTACAGATATAAGAAATATATTCATTTGTAGAAAAAAAAACACTCTTCAACTGATAACACTAAAATTCATGAAAACACTACATTTTTGGGTTTATAGGAATTTATCCAAAGTAAAAAACTACTTGTATAATATACAATACCGCTACCCAGTTTACAAGAAACATGAAAACGCTTGCACATATACCGTTCTATCCAATAAATTAAACTATTACTCTTCGATTTATTCTACTGCTTAATGTAATGTAGCTACTTATAGGTGCAAATTATTCTAAAAAAGGATTGTATACATCAATTTGTAGGAAAACGGCTATATATCACCGGATACTATAATAGCTAAAATCATTGAAAGAACACTTTTTTGAGGTATAAAAGCATATTAAAAGGTAAATTCCTTCTATTAATTTATATACACGCAATTAACACAAACTTTTAAACACGTGTAATGTAGCAATTGTATCACAATATAGAGTCTCAAAGCTCCTATTATAGCTTACAGTAGTTTAATAGTAATTTCTAACGAAAATCAACTATAATACCAAATTTTGGTTTCTCTATCAAAAAGGGCTGAATAATTTCAAATTTTTCGACATGTTTTAGACCTTCAGAATACCATAAAACACTTGAAATACGTTGTTTTCTAAGATTAAATTGATACATAATTTTCATTAAAAATACAATATTTTGTAAGCTCAAAATTGGTAAAATATAGTTGTGTAAAAGTGCTGAATAATGTCAAATTTCGCCATTTTTTAGGCTTTCAAAAATACATTCAAATACTTGGAAAAACGTTGTTTTAAATTAAAATTGATCCCCTCATAGTTGTAGCAAATATAAAAAGCTATTTAGCTACAGATATAAAGAAATATCTTCAATTGTAGAAGAAAAAAACTTTTCACTAATAACTAGCTGAAATCATTGAAACACTACATTTATGGGTTTAAGCAATATGTCAGTAAAACTATTTGTATATATACACCTAACGCTCACAGTTTAACAAGAAACTATTGGAAAAACGCTTCATATACTGTTATAATAACCACAACATAACCTCCTCCTACTCTTCTATTAATAGCTTAACGTAATGTAAGCTACTTATAGGTGCAATTATTCAAAAAGAGGATTTTATACTTCAATTTTGTGGAACCGCTATATATCACTGATCACTAGCTAAAATCATTGAAAACACTACATTTTATGGGTTATAGCATATAATAAGTAAAACTACTTGTATAATATACAATACGTTACGTTTAGAAGAAACTAATGAAAAACCTTGCCAATATACCGTTATATCACAATAATAACCTCTTGACTCTTCTAATTAATAAGCTAATGTAATGTAAGCTAATTTATAGTGCAAATTATTCCTAAAAGAGCATTTTATACTTCATTTTGTAGGAAACGCTTTATATCCACCGAATATATAGCTTAATTATCGTTGAAAACACTACATTTTAGGGTTTATAGCATATGAAGTTAACTCTTGTATTACATACATACGCTACAGTTTTACAAGAACTAGAAAAACGCTTGCAATATACCGTTATAATCACAATAAATAACCTCCTACTCTTCTATTTTATTATTTAATGTAAATGAAGCTACTTATAGGTGCAGAATTTATTCTAAAAAAGGATCGTATTCTTCATTTGTGTAAAACAAACAGCTATATATCACCGATAAATAGCTAATATCATTGAAAAACACTACTTTTATGGTTTTATAGAATATGAATAAGTAAAACTACTTGTATGTATACTATAACGCTACGTTTTAGAACAAACGATGATAAAAAACGCTTGCAAATAATACCGTATTCCAATACATAACCTCTTACTCTTCTATTTTACTATCTTATGTAATGTCAAGCCTATTATGGTGCAATTATTCTAAAAAGAGCATTTTTATACTTCAATTTGTAGGACCAACAGCTTATATCCCGATAAATGCTAATATCTTGAAAAAAACGCTACATTTTATGGGTGATAGCAATGAATGATAAGTAAAAATACTTGTATATACAACAATACGATACAGTTTACAAGAACTATGAAACGCTTGCAATTATACTGTTATATCCAATAAATCACCTCTTACTCTTCTATTTAAGCTTATGTCCTGTAGCGACTTATACGTGCAATTTTTATTATTCTAAAGAGGATTTTATACTTCAATTTGTAGGTAAACAGCTATAGATCACTTATAACTAGCTAAAATCATTGAAAACACTACATTATAATGGGTTTATAGCAAGATTGTAAGTACAACTCTTGTATATATACATCACGCTACATTTACAAGAAACTGAAAAACAGCTTGCAATATACCGTTATATCACAATAAATACACCCTCTTAATCTTCTATTTATTAGCCTAATGTTGTAAGCTACTTATAGGTTCCAAATTATTCTAAAAAAGGATTGCATACTTCAATTTGTAGTAAAACAGCTATATATCACGGATAAACTAGCTAAATCATTGAAGAACACCTTTTGAGGGTATAATGCATTATCATAAGGTAAATTCCTTCTATTAATGATATAAGTCTGACAATTAAGAGAACTATGAAAACCGTTAATAAAAATTGTAAATCACATATAGAGTGCTCAAACTCTATTATAAGCTATGCAGTAGTTTAAAATACAATTTCTAAAACGAAAACAACTATAATTCCACATTTTGAATTTCTCTAATCAAGAAGGGCTGAATATGTCAATTTTCGACATTTTTTAGCCTATCAAAAACACATTCAAACACTTGAAAAAACGTTGTTTTTAGAATAAATTGATACATAGAATTTCATGAAACTACATATTTTAGCTCTTAATATTGTAAGTATATTGTCCTGTAAAAGTGGCTGAAAATGTCAAATTTCGACCTTTTTTAGGGTCTTCAAAATACATTTAAAACCACTTGAAAAAACGTTTGTTTTTTAAGATTAAAATTTGCTACCTAAATTTCATGAAACTACTATTTTTACTCATAACATTGTTATATTTAGTTGTGTAAAAGTGCTGATAATGTCAAATTTTCGACATTATTTACCTTTCAAAAATACAGTTAAAATACTTAAAAAACATTGGTTTTTAAGATTAAATTGATATCTAAATTTTCATGATAAATTACATATTTTTAGCTATTATTTTTGTAAAATATAAATTGTCAAGGCAAATATAAAAAGCTATTTAGCTACATATCTAAGAAATATCCTTCATTTGTAGAAGAAAAAAACTCTTCACTGATAACTAATAAAATCATTGAAAACACTACATTTTATGGGTTTGTGTTTTTTTTTATTATAGCAATATGATAAGTAAAACTAAATTGTATATTACATAACGCTACGTTTACAAGAACTATGAAAACGCTACAAGGGGGGGGTTATCACAATAAATAAACTTACTCTTCTATTAATCGCTTAAATGTAATGTAGCTACTTATAGTGTGCAATTATTCTAAAAGAGGATTTTATACGTCAATTTGTGGAAAACACCTATATATCACCGATAATGCTAATTTCATTTAAAACACTACATTTTATGGTTTATAGCAATATGATAGTAAAACTTCATGTATAGTATAAATGAAGTTTTACTTATCATATTGCTATAAACCCATAAAATGTGTGTTTTAAGAAATTAGCTATTTATCGGTGAATAGAGGTGTTTTTCCTACAATTGACGTATAAATCCCTCTTTTTAGAATAATTTGCAACTATCAGTGAGCTTACATACATTAAGCTATTAAATAGAAGAGTAAGAGGTTATTTATTGTGATAGAACGTAGCGTTTTTCATAGTTTCTTGTAACATGTAGCGTTATTGTATATATACAAGTATTTTTACTTATCATATTGCTATAACCATAAAATGTAGTGTTTTTTCAATGATATTTATCTAGTTTCAGTGAAGAGGTTTTTTCTTCTACAAATTGAAGTATATTTTCTTTATATCTGTAGCTACATAGCTTTTTATATTTGCTACTAATATATTTTACAAAAATTAATAGCTAAAATGATGTTTTATCATGAATTTAGATATCAATTTTATCTTCCAAACAATGTTTTTTTCAGTATTTTATGTATTTTTGAAAGGCTAACTAATGTCGAAATTTGACCTTATTCAGTCACTTTTACACAACTAATGATAACAATGTTATGAGCTAAAAATATGTTTTTTCATGAAATTTAGGTATCAATTTTAATCTTAAAACAACGTTTTTTTCAAGTGTTTTTTAATGTATTTTTGAGACCTAAAAGGTCGAAATTTGACTTATTCACATTTTACACAACTATACTTTTACAATATTAAGAGCTTAAAATATTAGTTTTTCATGAATTTATGTATCAATTTCATTCTTAAAAACAACGTTTTTTTTCAAGTGTTTCATGTGTTTGTGAAGGCTAAAAAATGTCGAAAATTGACATTATTCAGCCTTTTTTTGATAGAGAATTCCAAAATGTGGAATTAGTATGTTTGTTTTCGTTAGAAATTGCTATTTTAAACTACTGTAATCTTATAATAGGAGTTTTGAGACTCTATATTGTGATACAATTTTGTATAACGTGTTTTTCATAGTTTTCTTCTTATTGTAGTATTATATCATTAATAAAGGAATTTACCTATGATAATGCCTTATACCCCTCAATGTGTTCAATTTTTCAATGATTTTAGCTAGTTATCCGTGTATATATCTGTTTTACTACAAATTGAAGTATGCAATCCTTTTTTTAGAATAATTTGGACCTATAAGTAGCTTACCATTACATTAGGCTAATAAATAAAGATTAAGATGGTATTTATTGTGATATACGGTAATGTGCAAGCGTTTTTCATAGTTTCTTGTAAACTGTAGCGTTATTGTATATATACAAGTGGTTTTACTTACATCTTGCTTATCAACCCATAAAATGTGTGTTTTCAATGATTTTTAGCTAGTTATCAGTGATATATAAGCTGTTTTCCTACAAATTGGAAGTATAAATCCTCTTTTAAAGAATAATAATTTGCCACACACGTATAAGTCGCTTACTTACATTAAGCTATTAAATAGAAGAGTAAGAGTTATTTTCTTGTGATATAACTATATTGCAAGCGTTTTTCATAGTTCTTGTAAACTGTATCGTTATTTGTGTATATACACGTATTTTTACTTATCATATTGTCTTATCAAACCCATAATGTAGCTTTCTTCAATGATATTAGCTATTTATCGGTGATATAAAGCTGTTTTCCTACAAATTGGAGTATAAAATCTCTTTTTAGAATATTTGCACCTATAATTAGCTTACATTACATTAAGATATTAAATACACAGAAGAGTAGAAGTTATTTATTGTGGATATACCGGTTATTCAAGCGTTTTTCATAGTTTCCTTCTAAACTGTAGGCGGTATAGTATATATCAAGTAGTTTTACTTATTTATTGCTATAACCCATAAAATGTAGTGTTTTCAATGATATTAGCGTATTTATCGGTGATATATAGCTGTTTTCCTACAGTATTGAAGAATCGATCCTTTTTTAGAATAATTTGCACCTATAAGTGCTTTCATTACATTAAGCTAATAAATATAAGAGTAGGAGGTTATTTATTGTGATATAACTGTATATTGCAAGCGTTTTTCATAGTTTTCTTGTAAACTGTAGCGTTTTGTATTAATACAATTAGTTTAACTTATCATATTGCATAAACCCTTAAAATGTATGTTTTCAATGATATTAGATATATATCGGTGAGAAAAGCTGTTTTCTACAAATTTGAGTATAAAAATGCTCTTTTTAGAATAATTTGCACCTATAAATTAGCTTACTTACATTAAGCTATTAAATACAGAGTAGAGGTTATTTATTGTGGAATATCAACGGTATACATTGCAAGCGTTCTTTCATAGTTTTCTTCTAAACTGTACCGTTTATTGTATATATACAAGTAGTTGTTACTTATTATATTGCTATAAACCCATAAAATTAGTGTTTTCATGATTTTTAGCTAGTTATCAGTGATATATAGCTGTTTCCTACAAATTGAAGTATACAAATCCTCTTTTTTAGAATATTTGCACCTATAAGTAGCTTCATTACGTTCAGCTATTAAATAGAAGCGTAGGAGGTTTATTTTTTTGTTATATACGTATATTGCAAGCGTTTTCATAGTTTCTTGTAACTGTAGCGTTTATTGTAAAATATATACACATAGTTTTTACGGATCATATTGCTATAACCCATAAATGTAGTGTTTTTCAATGAATTTCACTAGTTATTAGTGACAAGTTTTTTTTCTTCTACAAATTGAAGTCTATTTCTTTAATCTGTAGCTAAATAGCTTTTTATATTTGCTACACTATTTAGGTATCATTTTTAATCTTAAAAACAAACGTTTTTTCCAAGTTATTTTTAATGTATTTTTGAAAGGCCTAAAAGGATGGTCGAAATTTGGACATTATTCAGCACTTTTAACAACTATATTTTACCATATTTTGAGCTTAAAATATGTATTTTTAATGAAATTATGTATGCAATTTTTAATCTTAGAAACAACGTTATTTCAGTGTTTTAATGTATTTCTGAAGGTTCTAAAAAATTGTCGACAATTGACGATTATTCAGCCCTTTTTTTGATAGAGAACTTCCAATTTGGTATTATATTTGTTTTCGTTAGAAATTACTAGTTTTAAACTACTGTAAGCTATAAGTGAGAGTTTGAGACTCTATAATTGTGTATACAATTGTACTTACACGTGTTTTGTTAAAAGTTGTTGTTGTTAGTGTAGTGTTATATAAGTAGAGAATGAATTTACCGTATACTAATGCTTTATACCCTCAAAAAGTGTTTCTTTTCAATGATTTTAGCTAGTATTCGGTGATATAATAGCAGTTTTCCTACAAATTGCTGTATACAATTTTCTTTTTTTGAATCAATTTGCACCTATACGTAGCTTCATTACATTAAGCTAATAAATAGAAGAGTATAGGTTATTTATTGTGATATAACGGTATATTGCAAGCTTTTTCATAGTTTCTTGTAAACTGTAGCGTTTTATTGTATATATACACGTAGTTTTACTTATCATATTCCTATATACCCATAAAATGTAGTGTTTTCAATGATTTTAGCCCCCCTAGTTATCAGTGAAGAGGTTTTTTTTTTCTTACAAATTGAAGTATATTTCTTTAATCTGTAGCTAATAGGCTTTTTATATTTGCTACAACATATTTACAAAATTATATCTAACAATATGTATTTTTTCATGAAAGTTGATATCACTTTTTAATCTTATAAACAATGTTTTTTCAGGTATTTTATGTATTTTTGAAGGCTACATCATGCCGAAATTTGACATTATTCAGGGAATTTTTTACACAACTATATTACAATTTATGAAGCTATAAAATAGTATTTTTCATGAAATTTAAGTATCTAATTTTAATCTTAAAATAAAGTTTTTTCAAGTGTTTTAATGTCTTTTTGAAGGCCAAAAAAATGTCGAAATTTGACATTATTTCAGCCCTTTTACACAACTATATTTTACATATTAAGAGTTTAAAATATGTAGTTTCATGAAATTTATGTATCAATTTTATTCATAAAACACGTTTTTTCAAGTGTTTCAATGTATTTTTGAAGGGCTTAAAAAATGTCGAACATTTGACATTAATTCAGCTTTTTTATAGAGAAATTCAAAATATGGAATTATAGTTTTTTCGTTAAAATGCTATTTTACACCATACGGTAAGCTTATAATAGGAAGTTTGAGACTCTATATTGTGATACCAATTGTATATTATACGTGTTTTTTTTCATAGTTTCTTCTTAATTGTAGTATTATATCATTAAATAGAAGGAATTTACCTTATGATAATGCTTTTATACCCTCAATGTTTCTTTTCATGGATTGTTTAGCTAGTTATGCGTGATATATAGCTGTTTTCCGAGACAAATTGAAGTATGCAATCCTTTTTTACAGATAATTTGGACTATCAGTAGCTTAACATTCATTAGCTAATAAATAGCAGATTGATGGTTATTTTATTGTGATATAATGGTATATTGCAGCTATGTTTCAATAGTTTTCTTCTAACTGTAGCGTTTATTGTATATATACAAGTATTTTTACGTTATCTATTCTAGAAAACCCCATAAAATGATATGTTTTCGATGATTTTAGCTATTTATCAGTGATATATTAGCTGTTTTCTTACTAATGAAGAATACAATCCTTTTTTTAGAATAATTTGCACCTATAGTTAGCTTACATTACATTAAGCTATTAAATAGAGAGTAAGAGGTTATTTATTGTGATATAACGGTATATTGCAAGCGTTTTTCATAGTTTTCTTCTAAACTGTTCGTTATTGTATATATACAGTTTTTACTTATCATATTTCTATAAAACCCATAAAATGTATCGTTTTCATGATGATTAGCTATTTATCGTGATAGATAGCTTTTTTCCTACAAATTGAATAGAAAATCTTCTTTTTAGATATTTGCCCTATTAAGTAGCTTACATTACATTAAGCTATTAAATAGAAGAGTAAGAGGTTATTTATTGTGTATAATAGGTATATTGCCAAGCGTTTTTTCCATAGTTTCTTCTAACTGTAAGCGTTATTGTATATACCAAGTAGTTTTACTTATCATATTTGGCTATAGAACCCATAAAATGTAGTGGTTTTTCAATGATGTTTTAGCTAGTTATCAGTGATATATGCTGTTTTTCCTACAAATGAAGTACAATCCTCTTTTTAGAATAATTTGCACTATAAGTACTTACATTACATTAAGCTATTAATACAAGAGTAATGAGGTTATTTATTGTGATATAATCGTATTTGCAAGCGTTTATCATAGTTTCTGTAAACGGTAGCGTTATTGTATATATACAAGTAGTTTACTTATCATATTGGAGGGGGGGCCTATAAACCCATAAAAATTTGTGTTTTCAATGATATTAGCTATTTATCGGTGATATATGCGTTTTCCTCACATTGAATATATAATCCTTTTTTTAGATAAGTTGGCACTCTATAAAGTACTTACATTTCATTAAGCTAAATAAATAGAAAGAGTAAGAGTTATTTATTGTGATATAACGGTATATTGCAGACTTTTTCATAGTTTCTTCTAAACTGTACCGTTGATTGTATATATATAGTAGTTTACTTATTATATTGCTATAAACCCATAAAATGTAGTGTTTTTTCAATGCTTTTATCTATTATCAGTGATATATAGCTGTTTTCCTACAAATTGAAGTATAAAATCCTCTTTTTTAGATAAATTTGCACCTTATAGTACTTACATTACCTTAAGCTAATAATGAAGAGTAAGGAGGTTTATTTATTGTGATATAACGGTATTATTGCAATCGTTTTTCATAGTTTCTTGTAACTGTAGCGTTATTGTGTTAATAGTCAAGTATTTTTACTTATAATATTGCTATAAACCCTTAAAATGTAGTGTGTTTCTCATGATATTAGCTTATTTATCGGTGATATAAAGCTGTTTTTCCTACAAATTGAAGTATAAAATCCTCTTTTGTAGAATAATTTTGCACCTATAATTAGCTTACATTACATTAAGCTATTTAAATAGAGGAGTAAGAGGTTATTTATTGTGATTATCA
This sequence comes from Chionoecetes opilio, assembly GCA_016584305.1. Taxonomy (NCBI): domain Eukaryota; kingdom Metazoa; phylum Arthropoda; class Malacostraca; order Decapoda; family Majidae; genus Chionoecetes; species Chionoecetes opilio. The sequence continues at coordinate 24,467 of JACEEZ010012653.1, read as the reverse complement.
CGGTATATTGGAAGCGTTTTTCCAATAAAAAAGTTTGGTTCTTCTAAACTGTAGCGTTATTGTATTAACACGTAGTTTTTACTTATTATATTGCTATAAACCCATAAATGTAGTGTTTTCAATGATTTTATCTAGTTATCAGTGATATATAGCTGTTTTTCCCTACAATTTAGTATAAAATCCTCTTTTTCAGAATAATTTGCTCCTATAGTACTTTCATTCCATTAAGCTATTAAATAGAAGAGTAAGAGGTTATTATTGTGATATAACGGAATATTGCAAGCGTTTTTCATAGTTTTCTTTAAACTGTAGCGTTTATTGTATATATACAAGTAGTTTTACTTATTATATTTTTGCTATAACCCATAAATGTAGTGTTTCCCAATTAGTTTAGCTAGTTATCAGTGATATATAGCTGTTTTCCTACAAATTGAAGCATAAAATCCTCTTATTAGATAATTTGCACGCTATAAGTAGCTTACATTCCTAACTATTAAATAGAAGAGGAAGAGTTTTTTTATTGTGATATAACGGTATTTGCCAGCTTTTTGCATAGGTTCTTGTAACTGTAGCGTTATTGTATATATACAGTAGTTTTTACTTACCTATTGCTATAGACCCATAAATGTAGTGTTTTTCATGATATTAGCTATTATCGGTAATATTAGCTTGGTTTCCTACAATTGAAGTATAAAATCCTTTTTAGAATAATTTGCACCTATAAGTATCTTACATTACATTAGGCCATTAAATAGAAGAGTAAGGAGTTATTTAGTTGTGATATAAACGGTATATTGCAAGCGTTTTCATAATTTTGTCTCCTAAACTGTAGCGTTATCGTATATATACAGGTATTTTACTTATTAATATTGCGATAAACCCATAAAATAGAGTGGTTTCCCAGTTAGTTTAACTAGTTATCAGTGATATATAGCTGTTTTCCTACAAATTGAAGTATAAAAATCCTCTTTTTAGAAGTAATTTCACCTATAGAGTAGCTTACATTACATTAAGCTAATAAATAGAAGAGTAAAGGTTTTTTTATTGAGATATAACGGTATATTGCAAGCATTGTTTTCATAATTTCTTGTAAACTGTAACGTTATTGTATATTATACAAATAGTTTTAGCTGTATCATATTTGCTATAACCCATAAAAATGTATGTTTTCATGATTTTTAGCTAGTTATCAGTGGATATAGAGCTGTTTTCCTACAAATTGAAGTATAAAATCCTTTTTAAATAATTTGCACCTATAGTAGCTTACATATACATTAAGCTATTAAATAGAAGAGTAAGAGGTTATTTATTGTGATATAAATTTCAAGCGTTTTCATAGTTTCTTGTAAAACGTAGCGTTATTGTATATATACAAATAGTTTTACTTATCATATTGCTATAAAACCCAAAAAATGTAGTTGTTTTCAATGATATTAGCTATTTTATCGTGATATTAGCTATTTTCCACAAATTGAAGTATACATCCTTTTTTTAAATAATTTGCACCTATAAGTAGGCTTACATTACATTAAGCTATTAACTAGAAGAGTAGAGGTTATTTATTGTGATATAACGGTATATGCCAAGCGTTTTTCATAGTTTCTTGTAAACTGTAGCGCTATTTGTATATATACAGAGTAGTTTTACTTATCATATTGCTTAACCCATAAAATGTAGTGTTTTTTAATGATATTAGCATTTATCGGTGATATATAGCTGTTTTCCTACAAATTGAAGTATAAAATCCTCTTTTTAGAATAATTTGCAGCTATAAGTAGCTTACATTACTATTAAGCTTAAATAGAAGAGTAAAAGGTTATTTTATTTTTGATATAACGGTATATTGCAAGCATTTTTCATAGTTTTTCTTCTAACTGTAGCGTTATTGTATATATACAAGTAGTTTTATCTTTCATATGCTATAAACCCATAAAATGTATGTTTTTAATGAAATTGGCTTATTTATCGGTTGATATAATAGCTTTTTCCTACAAATTGAAGTATACAATGCCTTTTTTTAGAATAATTTGCACCTATAAGTAGCTTATATTTAACATTAAGCTATTAAATAGAAGAGTAGAGGTTGTTTATTGTGATATAACGGTATATTGCAAGCGTTTTTTCTAGTTTTCTTGTAAATTGCAGCGTTATTGTCTATCGTACAAGTATTTTTAGCTTATCATATTGCTTAACCCATAATGTAATGTTTTTCAATGATTTTTAGCTACTTATCAGTGATAGATCGCAGTTTACTACAAATTGAAGTATAAAATCCTCTTTTTAGAATACTTTTGGCCGTATAAGTACTTACAATTACATTACTATTAATAGAAGAGAAAGAGGTATTTATTGTGATATAACGGTATATTGCATGCGTTTTTTCATAGTTTCTTGTAAACTGGTAGCGTTATTGTATATATACACAGAGTTTTACTTATTATATTTGCTATAAACCCATTTACTGTAGTGTTTTCAATGATTTTAGTAGTTATCAGTGATATATAGCTGTTTTCCTACAAATTTGAAGTAAAAATTATCTTGTTAGGAATAATTTGCCCCTATAAGGTAGCTTACAGTACATTAAGCTATGAAATAGAAGAGTAAGAGGTTATTTATTGTGATATAACGGTATATTGCAAGCGTTTTTCATAGTTTCTTGTAAACTGCAGCGTTTATTGTATAATATACAGTAGTTTTACTTATCATATTTGCTATATACCCCATAAAATGTAGCGTTTCAATGATATTTAGCTATTTATCGGTGATATATAGCTGTTTTCTTACGAATTGAAGTATACAATCCTTTTTTTAGTAATAATTTGCACCTATAAGTAGCTTACATTACATTAAGCTTTAAATAGAAGAGTAGAGGTTATTTATTGTGGATATAACGGTATATTGCAAGCGTTTTTTCATAGTGTTCTCTAAAATGTAGCGTTATTGTATATATACAATTAGTTTTTTCTTATATTTCCTATAGTCCCATAAATGTAGTGTTTTCATGATCTTAGCTATCTATCGTTGATATATAGCTGTTTTCCTACAAATTGAAGTAATCTTATCTTTTTTAGATTAATATGCACCTATAAGTAGCTTACATTACATTAAGCTATTAATAGAAAGTAAGAGATTATTTATTGTGATATAACGGTATACTTGCAAGCGTTTGTTTTCATAGTTTCTTCTAAACTGTAGCGTTTATTGTATATATACAAGTAATTTTACTTATTCATCTTGCTATAACCCATAACATGTAGTGTTTTCAATGATAGTAGCTATTTATCGGTGATATATAGGCTGTTTTCGTACAAATTGAGATACATATCCTCTTTTTAGAATAATTACACCTTAAGTAGCTTACATTACTTAAGCTAATAATGAAGAGTAAGAGTTTGTATTGTGATAATAACGGTATATTGCAAGCGTTTTTCATAGTTTCTTCTAAACTGTAGCGTTATTGTATATATACAAGTAAGTTTTACATTATTATATTGCTATAAACCCATAAAATGTAGTGTTTCATTGATTTTAGCTAGTTTTTATAAAGTGATATATAGCTGTTTTCCTAAAATTGAGTATAAATCCTCTTTTTAGAATATTTGCACTGTAAGTATCTTACATTACATTAAGCTATTAAATAGAAGAGTAAGCGGTTTATTTATTGTTATATAACAATTATTGCAAGCGTTTTTCATAGTTTCTGTAACTGTAGCGTTATTGTATATATACAATAGTTTTTACTTATCATATTGCTATAAACCCATAAAGGTAGTGTTTTCATGATATTAGCTATTTATCGGTTGATATAAGCTGTTCTAGACACAATTGAAGTATAATCCCTTTTTTAGATAAATTACACCTATAAGTAGCTTACATTAGATTAAGCTAATAAATAGTAAGAGTAGAGGTTATTTAGTTGGTATAAAGGTATATTTGCAAGCGTTTTTCATCGTTCTTGTTAAACTGTTGCGTATTGTATATATACAAGTAGCTTTACTTAATCATATGCTTATAAACCCATAAATGTGTGGTTTCAATGATAATTAGCTATTAATCGGTGATATAATAGCTGTTTTCCTACAATATGGAGTATAAATCCTCTTTTTAGACTAATTTGCCACCTATAGTAATTACATTAATTAGCTTTAAATAGAAGATAGAGGTTATTTTTGTGTATAACGGTATTTGCAAGTGTTTTTCATACTTTCTCTAAACATGTAGCGTGTTATTGTATATATGCAAGTAGTTTTTACTTTTCTATTGCTATAACACATTAAATGTAGTGTTTTCAATGATTTTAGCTATTTTATCAGTGATATATAGGCTGTTTTCCTACAAATTGAAGTATAAAATCCTCTTTAGAATATTTGCACCTATCGTACTTACATACATTTAAGCTATTAAATACAAGAGTCAGAGGTTTATTTATTGTGATCTAACGTATATTGCAAAGCGTTTTTCATGAGTTTTTCTTGTAACGTAGCGTTATTGTATAATACAAGTAGTTTTCCTTATCATATTGGCTATAAACCCATCAATGGAGTGTTTTCCAATGATATTTCTATTTATCGGTGATATATAGCTGTTTTCCTACAAATTGAAGTATACAATCCTTTTTTTAGAATAATTTGCACCTATAAGTAGCTTACATTACATTAAGCTAATAAATAGAAGAGTAGGAGGTTATTTATTGTGATATAACGGTATATTGCAAGCGTTTTTCATAGTTTCTTCTAAACTGTACCGTTATTGTATATATACAATAATAAGTTTTACTGATTATATTTCTATAAACCCATAAAATGTAGCGTTTTCAAAGATATTAGCTATTTATCGGTGATATATAGCTGTTTTCCTACAAATTGAAGAATACAATCCTTTTTTTAAATAATTTGCACCTATAAGTAGCTTACATTACATTAAGCTAATAAATAGAAGAGTAGGAGGTTATTTATTGTGATTTAACGGTATATTGCAAGCGTTTTTCATAGTTTCTTGTAAACTGTAGCGTTATTGTATATATACAAGTAGTTTTACTCATCATATTGCTATAAACCCTTAAAATGTAGTGTTTTCAATGATATTAGCTATTTATCGGTGATATAAAGCTGTTTTCCTACAAATTGATGTATAAAATGCTCTTTTTAGAATAATTTGAACCTATAATTAGCTTACATTACTTTAAGCTATTAAATAGAAGAGTAAGAGGTTATTTATTGTGATATAACGGTATATTGCAAGCGGTTTTCATAGTTTCTTGTAAATGAAAAAAAGTTATTGTATATTTCATTTTTTACCTTTTATTTTTTAAACCCTAAAATGTATTTTCAAATTTTAGTTCATGTTTTTTCTTTTTCCTAAATTTGGGGATAAAAATTTTTTTAAATTTTTTTCCCCAAATGGTTTAAAAATTTTTTTATTTGGAGTAAAGGTTTTTTTTATTATTACAGTTTTGCAATTTTTTGTTTCTTTAAATGTTTATTTAAAACAAATTTTTATGTTTTGGAAAAAAAAAAATTTTGTTTTTAAAATTTCCCTTTTTTTTAAAATTTTTTTTAAAAATTAAATATATTTTTTATAAAAAATTATTTTTAAAAAGTCAATTTTTTAAATTTTGAGCTAAAAATTTAAAATTTTTTGTTTTGGATAAAAATTTAAAAAAAAGTTTTTTTTTAAAAAAAAAAATATTTTGGAAAATAAAATTTAAATTTGAAATTTTTACACTTTTAATCTTAATTTAAATTTTTACTTAAAAATTTTTTTTCAATTATTTCCTTTTAACTTAAAAATTTTTTTAATGTTTTTTAATTATTTTTAAGGTCCTAAAAAATGCTTTTTACTTATTGCCCCTTTTTTTTTTTTTTAAAAAATTAAATAGAAAGGGTTTTTTTGGGGGGGGGGAAATTTTTTTTTTAAAATTTTTTAAATTTGGGTTTGAATTAAATTGTATATTTTTAAAAAAATTTTTTTTTATTTTTTGGGAATGGGGTTTCATTAATAAAAATTTTTAAAAAAAAAAAAACCCAAAAAGTTTCTTTCAAGATTTTAGCTAATTTTGGGATTATTTTTTTTAAAAAAATAGAATCCTTTTTTTTAGAAAATTTTTACCAAAGTAGCTTACATTTCATTAAAAAAATAAAAAAAGATTGGTAAAATTTTATATAAAAAATTTTTTTTCTTTTTAAAAAGGGTTTTTTTAATAAAAGTTTTTTACTTTCTTTTTCTATAAACCCTAAAAAAGTGGGTTTTTAAATTTTTTGGTTTATACTGTTTCAAAATTAAATTTCCTTTTTAAAAAATTAAATTTTTTTAAATAATTTTAGTATAAAAAAATTTTTGTATTATGGATAAAGGTTATTTATTTATATTAATTTAAACGTTTTTTTTTTGAAAAATTTTCTTATTGTAAAAATAAATTTTTTTTAAATTTTTTTATCCCAAAAAATTTGGTTTTTCAATGAATTTATTTAAATTTTTAGTGTTTTTTTTAAATTAAGTATTAATCCTTTTTTTTTGAATAAATTTTATTATGTTAAAAATTTTAAAAATTTAAAAAGAAAGGGGGTTTTTTTTTTTGGAAATTTATATTAAAAGTTTTTATTTTTTTAAAAAGTAGGTTTTCAATATTTTTCTTATCATATTGCTTAAAACCCCCCAAAAATTTTTTTTTAAGAATTTTAATTTTGGGGATAAATTTTCCCCCTTTTTTTTTAAAAAAGAAGAAAAATTTTTTTTTGAATAATTTCACCCTTTTTGTTCTTAATTGCTAAAAAAAATAAGGGGATTTATTTTTAATAAATTTTTTTTTCTTTTAAAATTAGCTTATTTTTATAAAGTGTTTTATACAAATTTATAAACCCAAAAAGATTTTTCAATGATTTTTCTATTAATTTAAAAAAGGTGTTTTTAAAATTAGTTTAAAAACCTTTTTTGAAAATTTTCCCTAAAGTAGCTTTAATTAAGATTTTAATTTAAATTTTTAAAATTAAATGAAGGTAAAAGGTTTTTTTTGTTATAATATTTTCAATTTTTTAAAATTCTTTTTTAGGTTAATTTTTTATACGTAGTTTTTCTTACATATTTAAACCCCAAAAAGTATTTTTTAAAATTTTTTTTAAGGGGTTTTTTTTTTCCGGGGTTAATATAAGATTTTACTTATTATTTGCATAAACCCCAAAAAAAAATTAGGTTTTAAAAATTTTTTTTTCGGATAAAGTTTTCCCCCAAATTAAAAATTTTTTTTTAAAAAAAAATAATTCTTCATTTAAAAAAAAAAGAAAAAGGGGGGTTTTTTTTGTGATATAACGGGATATTCAAGCGTTTTTTATAGTTTCTTGAAACGGGAGCGTTTTTGTTATAAAAAAATTTTTACTTATTTTTGCTAAAACCCCTAAAAATTTGTGTTTTTTCAATTTTTAGCTTTTTCATTAAAATTTTCCTAAAAAAAATATAAAAATCCTCTTTTTAAAAAGCATAAAAAAGGTAATTATTAAGCTTAAATAGAAGAAAAGTTTTTTTGGGGGGGTTTTTTTTTTTTATTTTTTTAAATTTTTTTTTATTAAAAATTTTATTTTTTTTCATAAAATAAATGGTTGGGTTTTTTGAAAAATTTATTTTCTTTTGGTTTTTCCCAAATTAATAAAAATTCCCCTTTTTTTAAAAGAAATAAAATTTTAATTAAAGTATTAAAAGGGGAAAATTTTTTTTTTGAATTAAGGGATATTCAAGCGTTTTTTTTTTTCTTTAAAATTATTATTTTTAAAAATTTTTTCTTATATATTGGTTAAAAAAAAATTTTTTTAAAATTTTTTTTATTAAAGTAAAATTTTTTTTTTACAAAGAAGTTTTTTTTTTTTCGTATAAAACCCCCCCCCCCAATTTTTAAAAATTAAAGTAAAAATGTATTTATCAAATTAAATATCAAAATTTCTTAAAAAAAAGTTTTTTCAATATTTTTGTTTTTAAAGGTAAAATATGTGTTTTACATTTTTATTTTTCAAACCCTTTTTAAAATGTTTAACTAAAAATATTATTTTTAAAAATTTAGGGAAATTTTAATTTAAAACAATTTTTTTGGGGGTTTTAAAAAGATTTTTAAATAAAAAATAATTTACTTTAATTTAAACATAAATTTTTTTTTTAAGATTAAAAAAAAATTTTTTTTTAAAAATTTTTACAATTTTTTTACAAAAATTTTTAATTTTTCAATTATTTTTAATAAAAAAGCGAAAAATTTAATTATTTTTTTTGATAAAAAAATTCAAAAGTAAATTTTAGGTTTTTGTTTAAAAAAAGCTATTTTTAAATACAAGCTTTAAAAATTTTTGGCTTTTTTAAATTTTATTTTTAATGTTTTTTTTTTTCTTATTATTTTTCAAAATGAAGGAATTTTCCTTTGAAATTTTAAAATTCCCCAAAATTTTCTTTTAATGATTTTTTTTTTATGGGGTTTAAAAATTTTCTTTTTTAAAAAATTTGGATCAATAGTTAATTTTTAAAAAATAAAAGGGAGGTTTTTTTTTTTAAAATATTTTTTTATAGTTTCCCCAAATGAGGATTTTTTAAATATTTTTTACATATATTCTATAAACCATAAATTTGGTTTTTAAAGGTTTTATATTACAGGATATTTTTTTCCTAAATTAAAATTAAAAATTTTTAAAAAATTTAGAATAGCTTAAAATTAGTTTAATGGAAAGTTTTTTATTTGAAAATTTTGGGTTTTTTTTTTTTCTGCTGTAGCATTTTTTAAAAGTAAACTTTAATTTTATAAACCCCAAAATTTTTTTTAAAGATTTAGAAAATTTTTAAAAAGGGTTTTTACAAATTAAGTATAAAACCTTTTAAAAAAATTTCCTACGAGTTAAAATTTATTTAAATTTGAAAAAATTATTTTAGGAATAAGTATATTAACGCTATTTCTTTAAATTATTTTTTTAAAAAGTAAATTTTCTTATTATTTTTTAAAAAAAAATTTTTTTAATGTTTTGTAGTTACATTAATTCTGTTTTTAAATTGAAATTAAAACCTTTTTTAAAATTTCACTTAAGAGTTTTTTAATTAAGTATTAAATAAAGATGATTTTTAATTTATTAAAAAAAATTTTTTAACGTTTTTCTAGTTTTTTTGTAAAAGGGTTTTTTTAAAATTTGTTTTAAATTCTTTTTTTTAAAACCCAAAAGTAGGTTTTTAATAAATTTTTTAGGGTTTAAAATTTTTTTTGTAAAAGAAAAATCAACCTTTTTTTGAAATTTTTTTTAATGTTTTTTAAATTGCTAAAAAAAAATTAGGTTTTTATTTATTTAAACGGTAATTGGGGTTTTCTTTTTTGTAAAGTACTTTTTTTTAAAATTAAAAGTAGTTTTACTTACAAATTTTTTTTTAAAAAATTTTGGGGTTTTTTTTAAAAAGGGTTTTAGCTGTTTCATAATTTTTTTTTTCAAAATTTAACAAATTTTTAGTAATTTTCAAAAACTTTTTTTTTTTAATTAAAAGTAAATTTATTTTGTATATATTTTTCAAAAAATTTTTATATTTTTGTAAATGCAGCTTATTTTTACAAATATTTTTTTAACTATTATAAAAAGGGTTTTTTTAAAAATATTTATCGGGTTTAATTTTTTCTTTTAAAAAAAAAGTATACAATTTTTTTTTAATTTTCACAAAAACCCCTTTTTGTTAAAAAAAGTTTAAAAATTTTTTGTGATAAACGGGTTTTCAAGTTTTTTTAATTTTCTTTAAATTGCTTTTTGTTTTACAATATTTTTTTTATTAAATTTTTTATAAACCCTAAAAATTTTGTTTTTTGATTTTCAGTTTGTAAAATAGCGTTTTTTAAAATTAAGTATTTTCTTTTTAATTAATCCAAAAAAAAAGTTCATTTAAATTAAACATTAAAAAGAAATAAGCGGGTTTTTTTTTTATAAATTTTTTCAGAAAAATTCCTTTTTCCCAATTTCTTAACTGAGGAAAGTATTTAAAAGTATTTTTATTAATTTTTCATAAACCCCTAAAAGGGGTTTTTTAAAATTTATTTTTTTTAAATATGTTTTCCAAATTTTTACCCCTTTTTTTAAAAAAATTTCCCCAAAATTAAAATTTAATTGCTTAAATTTTAAAGGGGATTTATTTTTAACTAATTTTTAAGCGTTTTTTTTAAAATTTTTTTAAACGTTCTATTTTTTAACAAGCTTTATTATAAAATTTTTCATAAAAAAAAAAAAAATTTAGTGTTTCAATGTATTAGCTTTATCGGGATAAATGTTTTTCCCACAAAATTGAAGTATAAAAACCCCTTTTTATAATTTGCCTTTTTAAAATAATTAACTTAAAATTAAAAAAAAGGGATAGGATTATTTTTTGGAAAAGGATTTCTTTTTTTTTTTTCAAGGTTTCTTATTTATATACAAGTTTTTTAATTTATATTGCTTAAAATTTAAAAGTTTTTTTCTTTTTTTAAAGGTTATACTTTTTCCTAAAATTAATATAAATCCTTTTTAGAATAAATTTTAAAGTTTAATTAAAAGTATTAAAAAAAAAGGTAAGGTTTTTTATTTTGGTATGGGATATTCAAAGGTTTTTTTTTTTTGTAAAAAAACTTTTTTTTTCAATATTTTTTTTTTTAAAATAAAATTGTGTTTTTTAAAGAAATTTTTAATTTTTTTTAGCTTTTTTAAAAAAAAGATACAACCTTTTTTTAAAATTTGATTTAGTTAAAATTAAATTTAAATAAAAAAAAAGAGTAAATTTTTATTTTTGAATTTGGGATATTCAAGGTTTTTTTTTTTTCTTTTTAAACCCTTATTTTATTTCAATAATTTTTTACTATTTTAAATTTTTTAAAATAAAATTCTTTTAAAAATTTTATTTTTTGGTAATTCTTTTTTAAAATTGAAGAATAAATTTTTTTTAAAATTTGCACCCTTTACTTCTTAATTAAGGTAATAAAAAAGGGGGTTATTTTTAAATTTTTAAAAAAATTTTGGGGGGGGTTTTTTTTTTTTTTTTTAATTAGGTTTTTATTGAATTTAACAATTTTTTTAAAATTTTAAACCCCTTTAAATTGGGGTTTTTAAAGAAAGTTTTTTATTTAAAAAGGGTTTTTCAAAGGTTTTAAAAGTTTTTTAAAAAATTTTTTTTAAAAAAATTTGTTACTTAATTGCTATTAAATAAAAGGGAAAAGGGGGTTTTTTTTGTTATTCAATTTTTATAGTTTTTTAAATGAGGTTTTTTTTAAATATTTTACTTATTAATTTTAAAAAACCCAAAAAAGATTTTTAATTTTTTTGTGTTACGTTAAAAAGGGTTTTTCAAAAGGTAAAACCTTTTTGAAAAATTTTGATTAATTTAATTTTAAAACCCTTTAAAAGGGTTTTTTATTTTATTTTTAAAAGGGGTTTTTTTTTTAAATTTTTTTAAAAAGGGTTTTTTATTTTATTTTTGACATAATTTAAAAACCCCTAAAGTATTTTAAAGTTTTTTGGGGTTTTTTTAAAAGTTTTTTTTTTTAAATTTAAAAATTTTTTTTTCGTTAAAAGTTTTTTTTATTTTAAAACAATTTTTCAATGTTTTTATGAATACTATTTTTCTGAAAATTTTGGTTCAATTTTTTTTTAAAATTTTTCCCAAATTTAATGTATTTTTGAAAGCCTAAAAAATGGCGAAATTTGACATTATTCAGCACTTTTACACAATTATATTTTACCATATTTTGAGCTTTAAATATATATTTTTAATGAAAATTATGTATCAATTTTAATCTTAGAAACAACGTAATTTCAAGTGTTTTAATGTATTTTTCAAGGTCTAAGAAATGTCGAAAATTGACATTATGCAGCCCTTTTTTTGATAGAGAAATTCAAAATATGGTATTATAGTTGTTTTCGTTAGAAATTACTATTTTAAACTACTGTAAGTTTATAATAGGAGTTTGAGACTCTATATTGTGATAAAATTGTACATTACACGTGTTTTTAATAGTTTCTTGTTAATTGTAGTGTTATATAATTAATAGATGGAATTTACCTTATAATAATGCTTTATACCCTCAAAAAGTGTTCTTTTCAACGATTTTAGCTAGTATTCGATGATATATAGCAGTTTTCCTACAAATTGAAGTATAAAATCCTCTTTTTAGAATAATTTGCACGTATAAGTAGCTTACATTACATTAAGCTATTAAATAGAAGAGTAAGAGGTTATTTATTGTGATATAAAAGTATGTTGCAAGCGTTTTTCATAGTTTCTTGTAAACTGTAGCGTTATTGTATATATACAAGTAGTTTTACTTATCATATTGCTATAAACCCATAAAATGTAGCGTTTTCAATGATATTAGCTATTTATCGGTGATATATAGCTGTTTTCTTACAAATTGTAGTATACAATCCTTTTTTTAGAATAATTTGCACCTATAAGTAGCTTACATTACATTAAGCTATTAAATAGAAGAGTAAGAGGTTATTTATTGTGATATAACGGTATATTGCAAGCGTTTTTCATAGTTTCTTCTAACCTGTAGCGTTATTGTATATATACAAGTAGTTTTACTTATTATATTGCTATAAACCCATATAATGTAGTGTTTTCAATGATATTAGCTATCTATCGGTGATATATAGCTGTTTTCCTACAAATTGAAGTATAAAATAATATTTTTAGATTAATTTGCAGCTATAAGTAGCTTACATTACATTAAGCTATTAAATAGAAAAGTAAGAGGTTATTTATTGTGATATAACGGTATATTGCATGCGGTTTTCATAGTGTCTTCTAAACTGTAGCGTTATTGTATATATACAAGTAGTTTTACTTATTATATTGCTATAAACCCATAAAATGTAGTGTTTTCAATGATTAAGCTAGTTTTCAGTGATATATAGCTGTTTTCCTACAAATTGAAGTATAAAATCCTCTTTTTAGAATAATTTGCACCTATATGTAGCTTACATTACATTAAGCTATTAAATAGAAGAGTAAGCGGTTATTTATTGTTATATAACAGTATATTGCAAGCGTTTTTCATAGTTTTTTGTAAACTGTAGCGTTATTGTATATATACAAGTAGTTTTACTTATCATATTGCTATAAACCCAAAAAATGTAGTGTTTTCAATGATATTAGCTATTTATCGGTGATATATAGCTGTTTTTCTACAAATTGAAGTATACAATCCTTTTTTCAGAATAATTTACACCTATAAGTAGCTTACCTTACATTAAGCTAATAAATAGAAGAGAAAGAGGTTATTTATTGTGGTATAACGGTATATTGCAAGCGTTTTTCATAGTTTCTTCTAAACTGTAGCGTTATTGTATATATACAAGTAGTTTTACTTAGTATATTGCTATAAACCCATAAAATGTAGTGTTTCCAATTATTTTAGCTAGTTATCAGTACTATATAGCTGTTTTCCTACAAATTGAAAATAAAATCCTCTTTTTAGAATAATTTGCACCTATAAGTAGCTTACATTACATTAAGCTAATAAATAGAAGATTAGGATGTTATTTATTGTGATATAATGGTATATTGCAAGCGTTTTTCATAGTTTCTTGTAAACTGTAGCGTTATTGTATATATACAAGTAGTTTTACTTATCATATTACTATAAACCCATAAAATGTAGTGTTTTCAATGATATTAGCTATTTATCGGTGATATAAAGCTGTTTTCCTACAAATTGAAGTATAAAATGCTCTTTTTAGAATAATTTGCACCTATAATTAGCTAACATTACATTAAGCTATTAAATAGAAGAGTAAGCGGTTATTTATTGTGATATAACGGTATATTGCAAACGTTTTTCATACTTTCTTCTAAATTGTAGCGTTATTGTATACAAGTAGTTTTACTTATTATATTCCTATAAACACATAAAATGTAGTGTTTTCAATGATATTAGCTATTTATCGGTGATATATAGCTGTTTTTCTACAAATTGAAGTATACAATCCTTTTTTCAGAATAATTTACACCTATAAGTAGCTTACCTTACATTAAGCTAATAAATAGAAGAGAAAGAGGTTATTTATTGTGGTATAACGGTATATTGCAAGCGTTTTTCATAGTTTCTTCTAAACTGTAGCGTTATTGTATATATACAAGTAGTTTTACTTAGTATATTGCTATAAACCCATAAAATGTAGTGTTTCCAATTATTTTAGCTAGTTATCAGTACTATATAGCTGTTTTCCTACAAATTGAAAATAAAATCCTCTTTTTAGAATAATTTGCACCTATAAGTAGCTTACATTACATTAAGCTAATAAATAGAAGATTAGGATGTTATTTATTGTGATATAATGGTATATTGCAAGCGTTTTTCATAGTTTCTTGTAAACTGTAGCGTTATTGTATATATACAAGTAGTTTTACTTATCATATTACTATAAACCCATAAAATGTAGTGTTTTCAATGATATTAGCTATTTATCGGTGATATAAAGCTGTTTTCCTACAAATTGAAGTATAAAATGCTCTTTTTAGAATAATTTGCACCTATAATTAGCTAACATTACATTAAGCTATTAAATAGAAGAGTAAGCGGTTATTTATTGTGATATAACGGTATATTGCAAACGTTTTTCATACTTTCTTCTAAATTGTAGCGTTATTGTATACAAGTAGTTTTACTTATTATATTCCTATAAACACATAAAATGTAGGCTTTTCAATGATATTAGCTATTTATCAGTGATATATAGCTGTTTTTCTACAAATTGAAGTATACAATCCTTTTTTCAGAATAATTTACACCTATAAGTAGCTTACCTTACATTAAGCTAAAAATAGAAGAGAAAGAGGTTATTTTGTGGTATAAAGGGTATATTGCAAGCGTTTTTCATAGTTTCTTCTAAACTGTAGCGTTATTGTATATATACAAGTAGTTTTACTTAGTATATTGCTATAAACCCATAAAATGTAGTGTTTCCAATTATTTTAGCTAGTTATCAGTACTATATAGCTGTTTTCCTACAAATTGAAGTATAAAATTCTCTTTTTAGAATAATTTGCACCTATAAGTAGCTTACATTACATTAAGCTAATAAATAGAAGATTAGGAGGTTATTTATTGTGATATAACGGTATATTGCAAGCGTTTTTCATAGTTTCTTGTAAACTGTAGCGTTATTGTATATATACAAGTAGTTTTACTTATCATATTACTATAAACCCATAAAATGTAGTGTTTTCAATGATATTAGCTATTTATTGGTGAGATAAAGCTGTTTTCCTACAAATTGATATAAAATATATAAAAAAAATTGGTATAAAATGCTCTTTTTAGAATAATTTGCACCTATAATTAACTAACATTACATTAAGCTATTAAATAGAAGAGTAAGCGGTTATTTATTGTGATATAACGGTATATTGCAAACGTTTTTCATACTTTCTTCTAAATTGTAGCGTTATTGTATACAAGTAGTTTTACTTATTATATTGCTATAAACACATAAAATGTAGTGTTTTCAATGATATTAGCTATTTATCGGTGATATATAGCTGTTTTTCTACAAATTGAAGTATACAATCCTTTTTTCAGAATAATTTACACCTATAAGTAGCTTACCTTACATTAAGCTAATAAATAGAAGAGAAAGAGGTTATTTATTGTGGTATAACGGTATATTGCAAGCGTTTTTCATAGTTTCTTCTAAACTGTAGCGTTATTGTATATATACAAGTAGTTTTACTTAGTATATTGCTGTAAACCCATAAAATGTAGTGTTTCCAATTATTTTAGCTAGTTATCAGTACTATATAGCTGTTTTCCTACAAATTGAAGTATAAAATCCTCTTTTTAGAATAATTTGCAACTATAAGTAGCTAACATTACATTAAGCTATTAAATAGAAGAGTAAGAGGTTATTTATTGTGATATAACGGTATATTGCATGCGTTTTTCATAGTTTCTTGTAAACTGTAGTGTTATTGTATATATGCAAGTAGTTTTACTTATCATATTGCTATCATATCAGTGAAGAGTTGTTTTTTTCTACAGATTGAAATATATTTCTTTATATCTGTAGCTAAATAGCTTTTTATATTTGCTACAACTATATTTTACAAAATTAATAGCTAAAATTATGTATTTTTCATGAAATCTAGATATCAATATTAATCTTAAAAACAATGTTTTTTCAAGTATTTTAATGTATTTTTG
This sequence comes from Chionoecetes opilio, assembly GCA_016584305.1. Lineage (NCBI taxonomy): Eukaryota > Metazoa > Arthropoda > Malacostraca > Decapoda > Majidae > Chionoecetes > Chionoecetes opilio. The sequence goes on along the minus strand of JACEEZ010012653.1, from coordinate 8,299 downwards.
AAAGGCTAAATAATGTCGAAATTTGACATTATTCAGCACTTTTACACAACTATATTTAACAATGTTATGAGCTAAAAATATGTATTTTTCATGAAATTTAGGTATCAATTTTAATCTTAAAAACAACGTTTTTTCAAGTGTTTTAATGTATTTTTGAAAGCCTACAAAATGTCAATATGTGACATTATTCAGCACTTTTACACAACTACATTTTACAATATTATGAGCTTAGAATATGTATTTTTCACGAAATTTATGTATATATTTTATTCATAAAAACAACGTTTTTTCAAGTGTTTCAATGTATTTTTGAAGGTCTAAAAAATGTCGAAAATTGACATTATTCAGCCCTTTTTTTGATAGAGAAATTCAAAATGTGGAATTATAGTTGTTTTCGTTAGAAATTGCTATTTTAACCTACTGTAAGCTTATAATAGGAGTTTGAGACTCTATATTGTGATACAATTGTATATTATACGTGTTTTTCATAGTTTCTTCTTAATTGTAGTGTTATATCACTAATAGAAGTAATTTACCTTATGATAATGCTTTATACCCTCAAAATGTGTTCTTTTCAATGATTTTAGCTAGTAATCGGTGATATATAGCTGTTTTCTTACAAATTGAAGTATACAATCCTTTTTTTAAAATAATTTGCACCTATAAGTAGCTTACATTACATTAAGCTATTAAATACAAGAGTAAGAGGTTATTTATTGTGATATAATGGTATATTGCAAGCGTTTTTCATAGTTTCTTGTAAACGGTAGCGTTATTGTATATATACAAGTAGTTTTACTTATCATATTGCTATAAACCCATAAAATGTAGTGTTTTCAATGATATTAGCTATTTATCGGTGATATATAGCTGTTTTCCTACAAATTGAAGTATATAATCCTTTTTTTAGAATAAGTTGCACCTATAAGTAGCTTACATTTCATTAAGCTAATAAATAGAAGAGTAAGAGGTTATTTATTGTGATATAACGGTATATTGCAAGTGTTTTTCATAGTTTCTTCTAAACTGTACGTTATTGTATATATATAAGTAGTTTTACTTATTATATTGCTATAAACCCATAAAATGTAGGGGTTTTTAATGGGTTTTAGCGTTAACTAGTTATCATTGATTATAGGGTTTTTAACAAATTGAATATAAAAAAACCTCTTTTTTGAATAATTTTTCCCGAAAAAAGTAGCTTACATTACCCTTTAAACTATTAAATTTGAAGAGTAAGAGGTTATTTTTTGTGATAAACGGAAATGCAAGCGTTTTTATAGTTTTTTGTAAAAATCTAGCGTTTTGTATTTTATACAAATTTGTTTTACTTATCATATTGCTATAAACCCCTAAAATTTTAGGTTTTCAATTTATTTTTGCTAGTTATCCGTGATAAGACGTTTTTTTTCCCACAAATTTAGGTTTTAAAATTTTTTTCTAGAAATAAATTTTCACCTATAAGTGTTTCATTAAAATTTAAAATTTTAAAATTTTAAATTTAAAATTTGAAGATATTAAAAAAGAGTAAAAGGTTTTTTATTGTGATTAATATTGCAAGGTTTTTCATAGTTTTTTGGGAAACTTTTTAGGGGTTATTGTTTTAAAATACCAAATAGTTTTTTTATCATTTTTGCTTAAAACCCCAAAAAATTAGTGTTTTTAATGATATTAGCATTTATCGGTGATATAAGTATTTTCCCGCCCAAAATTTAAGTATACAGTAGTTTTACTTATTATATTTCTTTTAAAACCCTAAAATGTAGTGTTTTTTAATGATTTTTGTTAGTTACAGTGATATTAGTGTTTTCCTACAAATTGAAGTTAAAAAACCTCTTTTTAGAAAAATATGCCCCCTTTTAAATAGTTACATTACATTAAGCATTAAATAGAAAAAGTAGGGGGGTTATTTATTGTGATATAAAAGGTATATTGCAAGCGTTTTTTTATTTGTTTCTTGTAAACGGTAGCGTTATTATATATATACAAAGTTTGTTTTTCTTATCATAATTTCTATAAACCATTTAAAAGGGATTTTTTTCAATAAAATTAGCTATTTATCGGTGATATAGGTGTTTTTCCCACAAAAATTAAAATATAAAATCCTCCCTTTTTTGAATAATTGGACCCATAAAAAAGCTACATTTCATTAAGTATTAAATAGAAGATTAAGAGGTTATTTATTGGGTATAACGGTATAGCAAGCGTTTTTCATAGTTTCTTGTAAACTGTAGCGTTATTGTATATATACAAAAGGGTTTTTCTTTTATATTGTATAAACCCAAAAAAAATGTAGTGTTTTTAATGATTTTAGCTAGTTTTCAGTGAAGGGTTTTTTTTTTACAAATTTAAGTTATTTCTTTTTACGTAGCCCAAATAGCTTTTTTTTTTGCACAAAATATATTTTAAAAAAAAATGCTAAAAATATGTATTATCATGAAATAAGATATCAATAATTTTAAACTTTAAAAAAATTTTTTTTTCAAGTATTTTAATGTATTTTGAAAGGCTAAATAAAAGTCGAAATTTGGAAAAAAATTTGCACTTTTTTCCCCAAAAATATTTTTTAACAATGTTTTGAGCTAAAAATAGTAAAATTTTCATGAAATTTTTTGGTATCAATTTTTTTCTTAAAAACAACGTTTTTTTAAGTGTTTTTTTTGTATTTTTGAAGACCCAAAAAAGTCGAAAATTTTATATATTCCCGACTTTTAAACCCCCCCCAAAATAATTTTTCAAAAATTAAGAGCTTTTTAAAAAATGTAGTTTTCATTTAAATTTTTGTTTTCAATTTATTTATAAACAACGTTTTTCAAGTGCTTTAAAGTTTTTTTAAAGGGGTTAAAAAAGTCGAAAAAATTTAATTATTTAGCCCTTTCTTGATAGAGAAAAATTTAAAAAGTGGAATTATAGTTGTTTTCGTTAGAAATTGCATTTTAAACTACTGTAAGCTTATAATAGGGTTTGAGACTTTTATATTTTGATTTCAATTGTATATTTTACGTGTTTTTTTAGTTTCTTCTTTTAAATTTTAGTATTTTTCATTAATAGAAAGGAAATTTTCTTAAAGGGTAATGCTTTTTACCCTCCCAAAATTGTTCTTTCAAGATTTTAGTAGTTATCGGTGTTATATAGCTGTTTTTCCCACAAATTTGAAGTATGCAATTTCCTTTTTTTTGAATAATTTTTGGGCCTCTAAGTAGCTTACATTACCTTTTAAATAAAAAAGAGAAAAGTGGGGGGGGTATTTATTGTTTTTTAACGGGATATTGCAAAAAGGTTTTTTTTTTGTTTTTCTAATCTGTAGCGGGTTTTTGTATTTTATAAAGAGTTTTACTTATCTATTTCTATAAACCCTAAAAAGTAGTGTTTTTTAATGAATTTTTGCTAGTTAAACAGTGATATATAGTGTTTTTTCCCACAAATTTTAAGTATTTTTAAAAACCTCTTTTTAGAATAATTTGCCAAATTTTAAGTAGGGTTACATTACCATTAAGCTATTTAAAAAAAAAGGTAAGAGGTTATTTTTTGTGATATAACGGTATTTTCAAGCGGTTTTTTTAAGTTTCTTGTAAAAACTTTATCGTTATTTTATATATACAAGGATTTTACTTTCATATTTCTAAAACCCAAAAAAATGTAGCCCTTTTCAATGATATTAGCATTTATCGGTGATATAAAGTTTTTTTCCTACAAATTGAAGTAAAAATGCCTTTTTAGAAAAAAATTTGCACCTATAAAAAAGCTTAAAATTACATTAAGTATTAAATAGAAGGTTTGGAGGTTTTTTATTGTTTATTTTTTAAAAGGGATATTTCAAGCGGTTTTTTTTAGTTTCTTCTAAACTGTAGCGTTATAGTATTATACAAGTGTTTTCCCTTTTTAATTGTATAAACCCATAAAATGTAGTGTTTCAATTTATTAGCTATTTAAACGGGGATTAAAAATAGCTGTTTTCCCACAAATTTAAGAATACGGAAACCTTTTTTTTTGAATAAAAATTTCCCCTATAAGTAGCTTTAAAATTTCATTAAACTAATTTAAAAAGAAGAGTAGGAGGTTTTTTATTTTGGGAATTTTAACGGTTTTTGCAAGCGTTTTTTTTTAGTTTCTTGTAAACTGTAGCCCTTATTGTATTATTACAAGTAGTTTAACTTTTAAATTGGATAAACCTTAAAAGTAGTTTTTTTCGTGATATTAGAAATTTTCGGTGATATTTAAAACTGTTTTCCTACAAAATTTAAGTATAAAATCTCTTTTTAGAAAAAATTTTCACCTATAATTGCTTACATTACATTAAGCTATTAAATAGAAGAGTAAGAGGTTATTTAGGGGATAAAACGGTATATTGGGAAGCGGGTTTTTATAGTTTTTTTGTAAATGGGAGCGTTATTGTTATTACAAGTAGTTTTTCTTTTTTCATATTGCTAAAAAAACCATTAAAAAGGGGGGGGGTTTTCAATGATTTTAGTAGTTTCAGTGAAGGGGGTTTTTTTTTTCTACAAAAAGGGAAATTAAATTTTTTTATTTTTGTAAACTAAAAAAGCTTTTTTTATTTGCTAAAACTATATTTTACAAAAAATTTAAAAGCTAAAAATAAAGTTTTTTATAAAGAAAAAAAGATACAATATTAATCTTAAAAAAAAAAGTTTTTTCAAATTTTTTAAAGAATTTTTAAAGGGGTTAAAAAATGTCAAATTTGAAATTATTCGCACTTTTACACAAATAAAATTTTAAAATGTTTTGGGGCTAAAAATTTTGTAAATTTTTTATGAAATTTAGGTACAATTTTTTAAACCCCTTTAAAAAAAAACGTTTTTTTTTTAAGGTTTTAAAGTATTTTTTTAAGACCTAAAAAATGTCGAAATTTGATTATTCAGCACTTTTACACAACTATATTTTAAAAATTAAGAGCTTAAAATATGTAGTTTTCATTTAAATTTATGTATCAAATTTTTTCTTTTTAAACAACGTTTTTTAAGGGCTTCAAGTATTTTTGAAGGGCTAAAAAAGTCGAAAATTGAAATTATTCAGCCCTTTTTTTGATAGGGAAAATTTAAATGTGGAATTATAGTTGTTTTTGTTTGGAAAAATTTCTTTTTTTAAAAAAATAATGTAAGTTATTAAAAAGGAGTTTTAGATTATATTGTGGAAAAATTTTATATTATACGGGTTTTTCATAGTTTTTTCTTAATTGGGAGGATTAATCATTTAAAGAAGGAATTTTCCTTAAGGGTAAGCTTTATACCCTCAAAATGTGTTTTTTTCAATGAATTTTTGGGTAGTTACCGGGGGTTTATAGGGTTTTCCCACAAAAAATTTAAAATATGCAATCCCTTTTTTTTGAATAATTTTGGGCCCCTAAGTAGCTTTTCCCTACAAATTTAAGGGTAATAAAGAGAAGAGTAAAGGGGGGTATTTTTTGTTATATAACGGTATATTTCAAGGGGTTTTTTAAAAGTTTTTCTAATCTGTAGCGTTATTGGGAAAAATAAAAGTGTTTTACTTAAACATATTGCTATAAAACCCCCTAAAATGTAGTGTTTTCAATGATTTTTGCTAGTTTCAGTTTATATATAGCGTTTTCCTACAAATTGAAGTATAAAAAACCTCTTTTTAGGAAAAAATTTTTTTTTTAAAGATAAATAAACTTACAAATTTAAAAAAGCATTAAATAGAAGAGTAAGAGGTTATTTATGTGATATAAAGGATATTGGGAAGCGTTTTTCATAGTTTTTTTGTTTAAAATGTATTTGTTATTGTAATATAAAAGATTTTTTTCTTATCATATTGCTATAAACCCCCTAAAAGTAGCCGGGTTTCAATGAATTAGCTATTACGGGAAATAAAAACTGTTTTTACAAATTTAAAATATAAAAAAAACTCTTTTTTTGAATAATTTTCACCTAAAATTTGCTTACATTTCTTAAGCTATTAAAAAAAGAAAAAGTAGGAGGTTATTTATTGTGATATAAAAGGTTTTATTGCAAACGTTTTTAATTGTTTCTTCTAAAAATGTAGCGTTATAGGATATATTTAAAAAAGTTTTACTTTTAAATTTCTATAAACCCCTAAAAAGTATTTTTTTCAAGATATTAGCTATTTATCGGTGATATATAGCTGTTTTTTCCCCAAAAATTTAAAAAATACCCCATCCTTTTTTTAAAAAAATTTCCAAACCCCCAAAATAGCTTTCATTACATTAAGTAAAAATAGAAAGGGGTAGGAGGTTATTTATTTTGATATAACGGTATATTGCAAAGGTTTTTTATAGTTTCTTTTTAAAAACTGTAGCGTTATTGTATTATTACAAGTAGTTAAATTATAAAATTTCTAAAACCCTTAAAAGGGAGGGTTTTCGATGATATTAGAAAATTTTTCGGTGATATAAAGCTGTTTTCCCTACAAATTTAAGGATTTAAAATTTCTCTTTTTTGGAAAAAAATTTTCACCCATAATTAGCTTTCAATTTCCCTTAAAATATTAAAAAAAGGTAAGAGGTTTTATTGTTTATTTTAAGGTATATTTCAAGCGTTTTTTATAGTTTCTTTAAACCCGTAGCGTTTTGTATAATACAAGTAAATTTTTTTTATTAATTTCATTAAAACCCTTTAAAGGGAGTTTTTTTAATGATTTTTGCTAGTTATCAGTATTAAGGTTTTCCTCAAATTGAATATAAAAAAATCTTTTTAGAATAAAATTTTCACCCATAAGTAGCTTACTTACATTAAGTATTAAAAAGAAGAGTAAGAGGTTATTTATTGTGATATAAAAGGAATTGCAAGCTTTTCATAGTTTTTGTAAAATGTACGTTATTTTATAATCAAGTAGTTTTTCTTATCATATTGCTAAAAACCCCTAAAATGTAGGGTGTTTAATGATTTAGCTATTTACGGTGAATTTTTAGGGTTTTTGTACAAAATGAGAATACAAAATTTTTTTTTTTAGAATATTTGCACCTATAAGTAGCTTAAAAATTAAGTAATAAAAAAGAAGAGTAAATAGGGGTTTTTTTTTGGGTTTTAAAGGTATATTCAAGCGTTTTTATATTTCTTGTAAATGTAGCGTTATTGTATAATAAAAGTAGTTTTACTTATCATTTCTATAAAACCCCTAAAAAGTAGTGTTTCAAAGATTTTTGCTAGCATCGTGATATTAGATTTTTCCTACAAATTGAAACTTAAAATCCCTTTTTAGAAAATTTTCAGTAAAGTAGCTTACTAATAAACTATTAAAAAAGAGAGAAAGGGGTTTTTTTTGTATTAACGATATTGCAAGCTTTTCATAGTTTTTGTAATGCAGCGTTATTTTATAATACAATAGTTTTTCTTTCATATTGCTATAAAACCCCTAAAATGTAGCTTTTTTAAAAATTTTTAGCTATTTTTCGGGGATAATAGCTGTTTTCTTACAATTTAAGTATACAAACCTTTTTTAGAAAAATGCACCTATAAGTACTTTCTACATTAACATTTAAATAGAAGGTAAAAGGGTTTTTATTGGATATAACGGGATATTGAAAACGTTTTTCAAGTTTTTTCAAACGTAGCGTTATTTTTAAAATACAAGAGTTTTACTTTTATATTTTTTTTTAAACCCCTAAAATGTAGTGTTTTCATTGATTTAGCTAGTTATCAGGATATATGCGTTTCCCACAAAATTTAAAAATCTTATCTTTTTAGATTAATTCATATAAGTAGCTTACATTACATTAAGCTATTAAATAAAGAGAAACGGTTATTTTTTTGATATATATATAATATTTAAACAGTTTTTGCTAGCGTTTTTTATAGTTTCTTGTAAAATGTGCGTATTGTATATATAAAGTAGTTTTACTTATCATATGCTTTAAAAAATAAAAGGATGTTTCAAAGATTTAGCATTTATCGGGGGATAATAGCGTTTTCCACAAATTGGTATAAAATCCTCTTTTTAGAATAAATTTAAACCCATAAGCAGATTTAATTACATTAAACAATAAAAAAGAAAGAAGAGGGTTTTTTATTGTGGTATAACGATATATTGCAAGCGTTTTTCTAGTTTTTTAAACTGTTGCGTTATTGTATATATAAAGACTTTCTTTTTATTGCTAAAACCCATAAAAGTAGTGTTTTTAATGATATTAGCTATAATGGTGATATTAGCTGTTTTTTCCCACAAATGAAGTATAAAAAACCTCTTTTTAGATAATTTGCACCTATTGTAGATTACATTACATTAAGCTATTAAATAGAAAAAGTAGGGGTTTTTATTTGATATAACGGGTTTTTGCAAGTGTTTTTTTATACTTTTTCCCTTT
>JACEEZ010012652.1:0-10687 GCA_016584305.1 Chionoecetes opilio | reverse complement strand
CCTCCAATTATGTAAGAAGCTCCATATGAGTAAGAAAATAATAGGCTTGTTATAATCAATTGTGCGTGGTAGGAGACTTTAATCTTAGGAACATAGACTGGGATTTAATTGTAGGAGATAATGACGCAGAGGAATTGTTAAAAAACTAGTTCAGAATAACTTTATAAGCAAGCAATCAAGGAGCCTACTAGGGGAGATAATATCTACAGTTATTACTTGCACGCAGGGAAGATTTAGTTACAATGGTGGAAGTTGGAGGTCAGTTAGGTAATAGCGATCATTATAAAATTAGGTTTTGCTTAAAATGGGAAGTAGGATCTAGAAATGCCAATAAGCATAGAGTACCTGACTTCAGAAAGGCTAATTATGTTTGTATTAAGAAGACACCTGGAAGGGATAACTGCAGTAGGAGGGGTGTGAGATGAGATCTGAGGACGGGACGGAGGGTGGAGTCGGTGAGGTCAGTACTGACGAGGACTATACATTCTTTGTCAGCAATTAATTGCAGGTGAGAAAAAGACTAATCCTTATAGGGTGATAAGATCAAAGGAAAACGTCCTCAAATGGATGACTTCGACTTTAAAACACAACATGGGACTAAAAAGAAATATGTATAAAGGGTCAGGCAGGAAAGGTGAGCAGAGATCTGTATAATGTGATAGCTAGGACAGTGAAAAAGTGTTACCCTTTTATTCTTATTTTTTAATGGGTAATGGGTTCAACCCATGTAAGATACAGGTCACTGATCTGTAGGGTGATTGCCTGTGATGACCTCTTGATAGGCAGGAAGCTTATTTTGCTGCCCACAAGTATACATTAATGAATGGTATAAGGTGGTATTAGGCTATTCGTGTCGAGCGATTTCTAAGTAAAGTGCCAAAGGATTCGAGTAGGACAATATACTAAAATATATATATAATATATATATATATATATATATATATATATATAATATATATACTATATATATATAATATATATAATATATATATATATATATATAATATATTTATATATATAATATAATATTATATTATATATATATCTTATGAAGTTTTTACAATTATAATGTCACGGGGTTCTTTACTAACGGCCATTGAAACTAATGTCTAATAGACAGAGCCAGAACAATTAATATCGTGACAAGGTACTCTCACACCCTTAGGTGTGTTAAGACACACAGACTCTCAGAGGAGTATTGATATCGGAGCGCTAGGTATCACGTCTCCTGTGTTCTTCTTTCTCTCCGCCAGTTGCAGCATATATGGGGTTTGGCCGGAAACTCACAGCTTCCGGCGTCCATCGTTCCAGGCCAGGTGAGCGCGGTCACCGTCACGTGTTGCTTCCAAACACCAAGCTGGCTATCCACGTCATCATCATATGGGATGGCGTGGCTACTTGGTCAGCATAATGTCATCAAAAGGTGGCAGTGCCTCTGACAGACGGGCGCCGGTAGAGGACGCATAGACACTGAGACATCCTGCTTTAGTATAGATACTAAGATTATACACATACATATAATATCTAACCACTGCCGTAATATCGCTCGGCCAACTACCCTATCGCGTCCCCGCGATAGTATAGAGATATTAGGATCCTAATATCGCTCGGTCACCTACCCATATCGCGTCTCTGCGATAGTATAGAGACATGTATACCTAACCATGTTACATCATTGTGTACTAAAGATTCACGGTGTTGCCAACGCTCCTTAAAAATACCTATACAAGGTGAGGGCTTTCATGACAATATAGCAAAGAGGAATCCCACTAAGTTTTTGGTATAACAGTAGTAATGATATAAGGATAATGCACACTTAAGGTCATCAATAAACTGGTAGAGTACTTTACAACATAATCTAAACATGAGTTATTAGAATAAAAATGAACTCAAAGTCAGTTAGTACTGTGTTAAAATCCCTGCAAATTCATTAGGAAGTGCGTTGCCAAAACTCTACCGCGTAGTCACTTAATAACACTTGAAGTGTGGAGTGAAGATAAAATACAGTAGGGCCTTGAGGACGTGAGTAAACACACTAGCAGTTTTATTTATTTTATTTATTTATTATTTATATTTTAAGACCTGCTTCTTTAATCTTGAGGAGTAGATACGGCTTGTAAGCTAATAAAATCTGACTCCGGGTCTTTACGACAAATTATCACAGCATTAAGATATGCATATACATTATTTGCATTTCAGAGAGTAACTAATCCTCTGAAATGATAAGAGCTGACTTCAGCTCAAATAGTATTCTAAATGAATAAGAATGTGCGCTGAGAGTACTAAATGGCTGTAACCTCTCTTGACATGCGCAACATTGGCATTTGCTGCTTTTTAGAGTTTATTTATTTTATTTGTTCATTTTAGTGTATTATTTTGAGACCTACTTAATTAAACTTAAGGAGTACGGCTGTTAAGCTAGTAAAATTGAGACTCAGGGTCTTTAATATAAATTATCACGTCATGATATGCATTTACTTTTTTTTTTTGCATATCAGAGAATAATATATTTATTAATCATTCTCTGAAAAGTGATGAGAGCTGCTTTCAGCTCGAATAATATTTTAAGCAATAAAATGTGCAAAAGGGTGCTAATGGCTTAATCCCCTTTTGACAAGGGCCCTGTGGCCCTGGCCAAAATTTATAGTTATTTTTTTAATACCTTACATAGACAAAAACGTATTCCCGGGCAGAGTAATTGGGCTAAATAGCACGGGGGCCTAAGGAGGTCTAGGGCAGGAGCAAAAGAAAAAACTCCCTGCAACGGATGATTAAAAATGAACATCTGGGTTAGTAGGAGATTATCTGGGGGCAGAAAGGGTTATTTTTTTTACAACCGGGGTACTCGGAGGTGTTTACTTTACCCCTCTTTTTTGATTTAATTCCTCCCCAAAAAAGGGTTAACTTCCCTTTACTTCTTGCCTGTTTCGTCAAGAAAAGGAGTTCATGTATTTTACAACCCTAAAATTTTTCCCCTCAGTAAAAATTCACTCACTTTCAACTTTTGTTGTGAGTTAAAAATTTCAAAAAGTAAAATTAAATAAGTTTACATTTTCTCCCATTCCAGGTTTTTAAAAAGGAAATTAAAGAAGGAGAATTGAATAATATTACAAAAAGGGATTTTGAGAAGCTAAAAAAATATTAAGAATTACAAAAAAATTATAAAAATTGGGGGTAAGAAAATTTTAAAAAAACATCTATAAAAAAAAAATAATAAAAAAAATTAAATTTATTAAAATTCCCTTCACATGGCTTTTAAGCAAAAAAAAATGTAACATGTTAATCTCACCACTAAATGTATTTATGTAACAAGGGGGGAAAATTAAAAATATGTATCATGTTGTCAGCTACGATGTTTTAACTCACAATTTAGTGTAGAGTCAGCACGGCAAGTCCATCCGAAGTGAAGAGAGGTGTTTCGCCAAGAGCAGTGTGTCACAGCTGAGGGGCTGTTGAGTAGATGCTGGCGGGCCAGTAGTTGACTGGGGGTTTGAGTGTGGAAGTTCCCCAGTAACCACCCCCGGCGGGCCTACGTGGATTGAGGGGGAACGGCGGCCACCAGCGGAAAACTTTGCCTCCCGGGGCCCTCCTAGTCCGCTGGTGTTTTTTCCCCAAGAGGAAAATGTATTACTGTAAATAAATGACAAAATTTTAAAATGTATTCCTTTTATTTAAACTTTCACACAAAACGAATTAGTCAAAGCCTTCGTAAAAAAGACTGAAAAATGTTTTACTATTGATCTTTATAGGATATCCTTACTTCGTTTAAAAAGTTTTCTCTTTAAAAATTTTTGGGAAAAACAACACGTTATGTCCAATACACTAAGATCATGAAAATTTTTAAAAGTCTTAAATGAGGGTTTTCTTTTGAAAGCATTTTTCATATTGCGACGCGGGCTTTTTTCTTCGACATTTTCCCAAAAGTACCACCATTACTTGGATTACGTAGGGTAATAACTTTCAGCTAAAAGGGAATGAGTTAAAAATGAAAAAGATAAAAATATTTGGTGCAAATGGATTTGGTTTGGTTGACATACTACAGAGAAAATATACTGGAAAGTTATAAATATCCATCTCATTTCATAGCCGGCATGTCAAGCACTTCGGATTATAGGTGAGTAAAAATTTTTTCCCTCTTTTAAATTGATTCAAAATAATTAATATTTTAAGGAAGAGTGCCAAATATAGAAAAGTTGTAGAGGACAAGTATTGCGCCATATTTTTGCAGTTGTTCGAAACAAGTTTTGTTTGAATAGCCCCGCGGCTCCCTGAAAAATTCAACCTTGATAGCATAAAGGACATCACCAGGGTCATAGTTTTCCCCCAAAGGACCCTCGCATCCTTAAAACAACAACACGCATCATAGTCCCCGGGGCTACCCAAGGGTACCCAAACCCAAACTGTAACCTGGCTTGATTTTTGCTGTCCTTAACCGCCATCCTTTAGGCCGAAAAGAAATTTTGGGCCGTGGCAACGGGCACATACGGCAAATTTTTAAATTGTATACGACCTAAATAACCAAATTTAATCAAACACCTGGATCACACTGGGGTGCAGTCATTCGTACACAAGTTGTTTCGTACACCAAAAGTTGTTTGGTAGTCTATATGAACCATGTCGTTTCGTCACTCAGCTTGAACTTGATACTGCAAAACGACACCGGGTATGTACAAAAATCTAAAAATTTGTGTACGAACAACTAAAAACCGGGTACGAAACAACTTTGTACGAACCCCCTTTAAACCACCACACTTCATAAAGATATCACTTTTACCTACAGATTGTTTCGAAAAATTAGCCCTTGATGAATGAATTGTGTGTTGTAATGAAGGTGTGTGGTGTGATATTATGGAGTGTGACCTGTAGAGGTTTTAAAACCATGAGTGGTGTGTGATTCTCTTGTGGGTTCATTCTAGTGTTTCCCCTACTCCCCTCTCCCTCAAAACATTTTGGGGACCGGGGGGAATGGGGGATATTTGGCTGGGGTCAAAAAATATGCGTCGAACCCACAAGTTTTTGGTTTGGGTGTTGAAAAAATTCCCTAACTGGGAACATTCTTGGTTTCTTCTGAGTCCAAGATGTTAAACCGGACGATCCTCACATTAGATGACCGGGTATCGAGAACCCCCCCCAACCCCTCGTGGATTTTATTTATATTTTTTTGGGTTGGTTAATTTGGTTTTAGGTTAATTTGGGTGGTTAGGTTAGTTTTTGGTTGGTTAGGTTGTTTTGGTTAGGTTAGGTTGGGTTAGATTAGTTTAGGTTAGTTTGTTTAGTTTTAGATTTTGGTTAATTTAGGGTGGGTCAAACCCCCCGCAGGTCGGTTAATTTTGGTTAGGCAAATTTCTCTAGGTATAAGGAAATTACCCTAGATTTAAGGAAATTTAACCCCCCCAAACAATAACTTTTAAAAAATACGTGTTTCCGCCATAATTTGTTCCCCACCCAAAACCCCGCATTCCCAAGGCCCCCAAACTTTTTGGGGGGAATGGGAGAGTAGGGGCAAAACACAAATTTTACCTTATATTCTTTATACCATTCTTTCCCCCTTAACATTTTTTTAATCGACGACGCAAAAAATGTTCTTTCCCTTTTTAAATTTTGTTTTCTCTTTTTTTAAAGCATCTCCCGTTGCCGCAGACCGGATCAGCATGGTGCTTGAACACGCAGAGTGCTGATGTTTGTATCATGGACTTTTTATTAAAAGGTCAAAAATTTTAGCTTATGAATTAGGTTTTGCAAACAAGGGGTTTTAGTTCTTTTCAATGATAAATTAGGGTAAAGATTGTTTTAGGGAACCCTCCTTATTGGGGAAAAAATCCCCCCGTTATGTGACGTTTTTTTATTTTTTTCCACGAAGATTTTTTTTAACCCCTCAATTTCATCAACGTTATTTTCCTCAATAGGCGTAAACTAACCAAACCGTAATGCTGAGCTTTTTTTTTTTGTTTAAAAAGGGGATGTTTAATTAAATTTTTTGCTCGGGCCATGAATTATGTTTACTTTAAAAAAAAAGAAGACTTTTTTATCATTCTAGAGACAAACACTTTAAATGCTTCTCGCAGATCCATCACATCATGGGGGGACGTGACTTCGGATGGGGAAAACGCCCCAAAATGGGCGCTGGGGGCACTGGTTGTCAAATTACCACGCTTGACCCATAGGAATAAAAGTCCCCAAAGGGGGGTTTGGGGGAAACATCGCCTTCAAAGCAGGAAAGGTATGTTTTGGGAGTTTAAGTAAAAATGATGGATATATATTCCTTTGATGGTTGTTTTATAATATTTTATTGTACAAGTGTGTTTGAAGTTCAGGGTCTTAAGCTTATAAAAATGTAATGGGAATATTTTTCCATCTAATTTTACATGTTTTTTTTAAACCCCCTCTCTCTCTCTCTCCCCTCTTCCCCTCTCTTTTCCCCTCTCTCTTCTCTCTCGTCTCTCCCTCCCCTCTCTCTCTCTCTCCTCTCTCTCTCCCTCTCCCCCCCCCCCCCCCCCCTGAGTCATGGGTGGTGTTTCAATGCAATGAAAGGGAGCAACAGATTGGGTTGAAGAAAGAATTGTTTCCCTCAGACTTTTCGAGCATAAAGGTTCATGTATATACCCGATGCAGGGAACCTTTTCTTCACAGAAAGCTTTTCGTTATAGGGGGTAGGGCTTGTTTGGTCAATTTTTATAACTTCATGTCGATTTATCTATCATGATGCAACATTCGGGGACCGGGTCAATGGCAATTAGGGATCTTTTTCAATCAAACAATCCTAACTACCTATAAAAGCCCAAAAAATCCTCTACATGTGAATGTATATTTTTTGTACATTTCCCTTCCCGGAAAACCCCTTTGGAGCTTGTTTCTGTCATTGCTGGGTCTTTCTAAGTGTCTTCCTTTCTTCCCCCTTTAGCCACTGCAGCACACCTGTCTCATGTGGACTTTCCCGACCATGTCCCAACTCTTTTTTCTAAAATTTTTTTTTGAATGCTTCTATGTAATGTGGATGCTTTAAAATGAAAAATGACTCAAGAAATGAACATCATGATGCACTTTTAAACGTCCCCCAACATATGGCCTTTAACTTTGAGAAACTGTAATACGGGGTTTTTTCTTTTTTTTTCAGGTTTTTAAGTGTGTGTAAAAAATGGGAAAATTTAGGAGAAAAAGAATAAAGTTTTAAAAGTAAGTTGAAGAGTTTTTTTTACTAATGCAAACCCCGCTTTTTCCACCAGGGATAATATTCTTTTAATGTATGGGGGGTTAAAAAATGCGGGCCCCAAACCTACCTTTTCCTTTTTGGGCCTATAGTGTGTGGTGCCAACTCCCTTTGGGAAACCCGTGTTTCTAACCTCTGACAAATTTCTCCTTTTGGGCTAACCTTTTGAGGAAAAGCCCCCTATTCCTGAAAAGGATGGTTCTAAAACTTCTCATCAAGAATGTAAACCATATAACGTAATGATAAACTGAATGCATTTTGGTGAATTTAGTTACATCATTACCCGAAAAGTTTTCAAGCATATCCGCCTTACCTTTTTTATGAATTTGGACGGGGGTGCATTTTGCTGACAATATGAGGGTCCATTATATTAACCATTAAACCCTAAGCCATTATTGGGTTCCTGAACCTTGTGGAGTAATAATTTTCTGGGTTAAAAAAAAAATTTTTCCTAAATTGTACTACAGTAATACTCCCTTATCTGTCCTCATTTCCCGACTGTGGCTGTTCCATTACAGTACCCTTGTAATTACATTACTTAAAAATATTTTTTTGTGCGTCGTTTCATATATCAGGTGAAGTCATACTATATATTGTAGAATTGATTCTGAACATCTTCACAGGCGGGGGCTTTAGTGTATGCGCCGACTTCAGCTACAAACCATGACAGGTGAATGGAGGGTGCGGCAAGGGGGCAGATCCCCAAAAAGCAAGAGGACAACAGTGCTTGGAGGTACTCCTCAGGCTGGGTTGGCTCAGGAGAACAACCTTAAGCCCGATCGCATCAAACATTGGAGGCATACCCCCCGGGGGAAATCGCCAAAGACCTACAAGATATCCTGCTCAAGGGTGTCCCGTGGTGCGCGTGCGACGACGTGCCGCCGTGCGGAGGAGTTAAAACCCTCTGTGGGCCCCCTCACTTTATGCCCAATACCTAATTAAATGTTCATACCGTTTATATTGGGCCAGACAAAACCAAAAATGAAAAATGAAATAAACAAAAACGTTCTAAAAACACATACAATCGACAGAAATGTTTTAAAGACATACAAATATCTGTCAAACTAGTACATTTTCAGGATTTTCAGCAGCACCGATAGAAAAAAAGGGCAGGCCCGACAAAAAAAAACTTGTTCATTCAGGAACTGGGGGTATGTATACTTAGCTTCATTCCCATGCAAGGAAGCAGAGACACTTCGTAGCCCTTGTTCCCGTGTTTTTTGTAGTGTAGGGGGAGTTAGGGCTGTGTGGATCCGGGGAGGGGGGGGTTTGGTGGTGGGGGAAAGGGAAGAGGGTGTTATAGTGACGCTATGGGGGGTTTAGATGGTGTGGACATGAAAAGGGAAAAAGGGGGAGGATAAACCTGCGAAGGAAAATTTTTTTTTTTTCTTTTTTTCCCCTTTTCTTAAATTTATTTCTCACACCATCTCATCTCCACCACTATTTTGGGGAAAAAAAAGTTGAAGACCTCGGAAAACGTAAAGAAGCCAAGCAACGGAACCAAAGAAGACCAAGCAAACAAGTCTTTGCATTTTTTTCCCAGGTCGTTCTAACTCTTTTTCCACCAAACTAGTTACCAACTCATCTTTAGACCCGCACCAATTGAGACAGCATTTTTGGAGGTTCCCGTTCCCCTGCTATCTGGCTCATGGACTTGCCCCCCACGTACAAAGGTATATGGTCTTAAAAATGGGTTTATTTGTCAGCAAAAAGCATCTGTAGACCCGGGGGAGGGGGGAGAGGAAGGTGGGGGGGTGGGGAAATTTTGGCGCAAGGAGCAAAAATGGCAACCCTCTTCCCCCTTTAACATATCTTTGTGCAACCTGAGCGATGTGGAGCACTGTGAGATAACCTCCAGCCCAGTGAGATGTCAGAATCACAAACCCAAAAATTTTTAAAACCCGGGGAAAAGGGGAAAAAAAGAGAGCGCCAATTTTTTTTTTTTAGGACAAAAAAAAAAAAAATAAAAAAAAATAATAATAAAAAAAAAAAACAATAAAAAAAACATAAAAACATAAAAATTTAAAAAAAAATAAAAAAAAAAAAAAAAAAAAATAAAAAACAATTTTAACAAAAACAATAATAATATAATAAAAATAAATAAAATAATATATATTTTATATATTTTTAATTTTATTTATATAATTTATATAATTTAAAATAATATTTATTTTTTTATTTTTTTTTAAACTGGGCAGTATTACAAATTACCCGGGCATCTGCCCTTTGTTAAAAGGAAAGGCGATGATTTTTAGGACAGGGGTATGACAGCAAGTGGTATATGAAGGGGGAGGATAGGGACAGGAAGTAAAATGGAAAGGGAAAACCTGTAATTCAAAGGGGTTTTAAAAGGTTGACCAAAAATATGGTTAATTTTTAGTTTATAATTTGTATTTTTGATGGGCCCGCAAATTATTTAAATGTTGAAATGGATCTCATTACAAAAACTTCAATCTAAATTTATCTGTTCTTTATGGGTGTTCACCATTAATCCATCGGAATTGTTTTGTGTTAAAAAAAATAAAGAAGTCCAAAAGGGTTGTGGGTTTCTTCATCCTATTACTGGAAATGACAAAAAATTTTTGGGGTTTACTTAGAGCATATTCAAATTAGTAATGTTTGGTTGTTTAACAGTCCATGGGCCCCTACCGAGATCATGATGAGGGTTGAGCGAGACCTTCGTTGACAGGAAGGTACCATAAAAGGGATATTTTTTTTGGGGAAGAAAAAGCAGCGATGAGGTCGGGACAAAAACACGGGCCCTTGTGGCTTTGACGACCGTCGTCGCTGCTTTCATAACGAAAAAAATCCCCTTTTTTGGTCCCTCCCGTCAAAAGAAGGTTTTCCCCTCGCCCTTCAGCAGACTCTCGGGACGGGCCCATCGTCTTTTGCGGGTAATTTTGGCAACACCTCTAAAAACTTACGTATCTGCAATAGGCTTAGAAAGTGTAACCGTAAATATTCCTCAAACAGTTAATAAACAGCGGCAAAAGGTCATTCCCCTAGGCGGGGCCCTGGGACGGGCCCCCGGTGAGCCCCTAGCAAAACCCCAGCGGCCTACTGACATCCCCGGGGGCCCCCGGGAACATAGGAGGGCCTCCCGGGGGCCCTCCGTCTTTGTGTTTGCTGGGGTAGGGGAGTAACTCGCGTCCCCTCTTTAATAAAACTAAGTCTTTTCCTTTCGTCCGTCCCCGATAACAGCCCTTTTAAAGTCTTGTCCCTTTTTACAGCGGTCCCCGAGCAATTTATGCAGGGGAAAATTTTTTCCTTTTGTCTCTATATACGACTTTTTATTTTTGTGGGTGGGCAGTATTGATACAAGGGCAAGAAAAAGTGTGACTCGGGCCGCGAGGCAGGGTTTTTTGACCCAGCATTGGCAATTACCACTCTCTTTTCATCTCGCTTTCTTAAGTTCCCTTTTTTTACTTTTCCCTTTTCATGGTGATTCCCCAATCTTCACGTGTATTAATAGTTTTACCC
>JACEEZ010012651.1:0-11155 GCA_016584305.1 Chionoecetes opilio | reverse complement strand
GCAAAGGGAATCTCCCGCGTCTGTTGCCTGCCAACGGGCATGACGTCACTGAAAGGAACTTATACTAAATTTAAATGTTCTAGTCCATGTATCAATGCATTTCTTTGCAATTACTTGTGTTTGAAAGCAATTTAATAACAGGAAATTTAGAAATTTGAAATACTTTCATATTATCATCTTCGTTATCCGGATATTTTCTCACTTATATTTTGTGATAATCTTCATCTCGTAAATGACATCATCGACCGATATGTACACTATACCCACCTAATACGATGAACCAAAATTTTATCTAAGAAGTACAGTAGAATAATACTTCATTTTATATCATAATATATCGGATTTGTTTCGATAATTGCTGTAGCAAAGTTGAGGGGTGGAAAGGGCAGCTGGTGTTTGTAATATCAGTGTGGAGCTCCTCAAAGCTGGCCCGCTGTTGATTTGAGTCAGTCACCTTGTCGTGGTGGCGGGGCTTGAAGCGTGAGGGGGCTACTTGCGAGGTATTTCATACCAAAATGATGTTGGTATGAAGAAATCATTTGTATGAAAAATCATTTTGGTCCAATCTTGTGGTGTGTCGCGAGTACGTTGAGTACGATCTAAAACTTGAACTTGAGTTGGGAGCTTGGGGAGGCACCCAGCGGAAGCCTTTTGTCCGGCGCCATACGTAAACAAACGGTTTCCTCCGGTGTCGTGTGGGCAAGTGTCTGTTTATGAGAACGTCTGTTTACAAAAAAGGGCAAAGAAAAGGGGCGTTGAGGGGAATCCATACTAATATTGACTTGATCAACAAAGGCATGTCCCAAACGTCCTACGACAACAAACCCTCTTTTATTTTATCATTAAAGGGAGGGGGGGGCACGAAGTGGAACACTCGCCGACGTCGGCGAGAATTCCTACGGCGACAGTTATAGGTATGGTTTTGAGCATATATGATATATGAGGCATTCAATTTCGTACAGAAATGTCTTAACCACCCATTTTATAAACCCCCCTCTCCTGCTCAGAGGACATTTCTGGTACGAAATTGAATGCCCTTTATATATCATATATGCTCAAAACCATACCTATAATGTCGCCGATAGGAATTCTCGCCGACGTCGGCGAGTGTTCCACTTCGTGCCCCCTCCCTCCCCCTTTAATGATAAATAAGACGGGTTTTTTTTTTCGAGGACGTCGGGAACATGCCTTTGTTGATCATGTCAATTTAGTATGGATTCCCCTCCAACGGGCCCCTTTTCTTTGCCTTTGTTAGTGTACCCCGAGAAATTACATTAAAAGGGGAAGAGATGAAATAACACATAATATCAATAAGCTAACGAGGAATTTTCCTCCACGCCTCATTCCTGAAACACTTTTAGGCTTATATTTTAAACCAGTAGTAATTAAGACACGTAGCGAAACGAGGTGAGAACGGGGATTTCTAGGTTGAATAATTTTAAAAAGCAGCTCGACCCTTCGTTGAGTTAAGTCGCCTGTGGGAAGGTGATATTCTCGCCCTTGGTAAAGGTATGTTGTGAAATGTTTGTTAACTAGAGATGTAGACATGACTTACTGGTGATTCTTTTGTTGACCAAGACTAATGAAATGCATTACTTAGGGTCCCAAGGTAGGATGCTGTTGGCGGGCCAGGGGCCAAGCGCTCACAAATGAGCAGAGGGGGCAAAAACCCCAAAATGTCACAGCCAGCCGTGTGAGGACAAGGAGAAAAGAAGGAAATTGAAAAATAAGTAGAGGGAAACAGTTGGAAAATGGGATAGACTACGTATAAATTTATATTAGGATACGACTTGAGCATTACATGTGCGTATCGTTAAGGGGTAACAGTGAGACTGAAGTTACCAAAGTTAGTAAATTATATTAGGGAAAAACACTTGACTTTAAATTTGCGTATCCTTTTAAGGGGAAACTTTGCGACGGGAAATTTAAACCAAAGATAGAAATTTTTTATTTAGGAAAAACCGACTTAGCATTTCGCGTGCGTTTTCGCAAAGGGGGGAAAGGGAAATTTAAATTTAAGATAACTTATGATTTTACACCATTTTGGGAATTTGAGACAGAAAAGAGTTAATATATTATTTTAAAGAAATATTTTAAACGATTTATCATTTTTTTTTCCCAACATAATTTTTTAAAAAATCTTTTATTTTTGGTTCAATCATATTTTTTTTTCCCCCATTTAATTTGGGGATTTGACAGGACAAATAACCAAAAACTTTTTTGGGGGGAAAAGCTTTTTTGGATCCTTTCCCGAGGGTTTTTCCCGCTTCCCCCAAAAACGGGGGGCCAAAACAACCCCCCTTTTTATTTAAATTTTTTTTGGGGCCAAATTTTGCCAGTACACCAGGGTCATTCCATGTATAGATTAGCTTTAGTGGGGACATCCCAAAGATCCCTCAGACTGTGGAGGTGGATGACCTTTAAAAGAAAACCATTAAAAATTTTTACAGAGCGCCGGAGGCAAGGCTGAACCTTCCTTTTTTAAAATGAAAGACCCCAACGGATTATTACAAAAAGGGAATTTGATTTAAAACCCATCCTAGGGTTAGGCATTAAGGTTTTAAAAGGCAACAGAAAGGGGTGAAGCAATAGTGGGGGGATTTAAGGAAAGTAGTAGAAACTTCCCAAGGCAAGGGGGCCGATGTGAGATAAGGATTTGTATGTTTAGAAAAAAGGGGAAACCCATAAAAAACCCATATTACGCTGGGAGAGTAAAAAAAAAAATTATGAAAAAATAAGGGGGGGCAATAAAAAAAATTAAAAATTTAAAAACTAACGCATTATAAAAATTTAAAAGTTTTAAAGGGGCCAAACCCTTTTGATCCCACCCCTTAGCGTATGACGGGGTGCATTTCGGTGGGACGAAGCGGGGGTTTTTTATATATAAAGAAGCTATTTAAATGTTAGGACAAAAACTATCAGGCATGGGGCCGGCATTTGAAAGGCGTTAGGGGGGCCTGGCCCACCCACCGAAATTTAAAGGACTAAAAATACGTAATAAGTGTTGGGGGTTGGGAAACCCCCCAAAAATTTAACATCTTGGGGGGGGTTTTGTCGTGATTTTAAATTTAGCCACCGGGGGAAACCCCAAACACTATTTTGGAAAAAAATCAGGGAAATTAATTTTTTTTTTTTTAGGGAAAGGGAAATTATTTTTTTTAAAAGGGGAAATTTTTTAAATGGGTTTTTCAAAAAAGGATTTGGGGGTTTTTCCCCCAAAAAGGAAGAAATTGGTAAAGCTTAGAAGGGGAAGGAGAAACACAAGAAGGGGGGCGAAACCCCCCCCGGGAACAATGCGAGGGGATTCAAGGGGGTGAGGCAGCTAGAACAAGAATAAAAAGACGAAAGAAACGGTTGAGTTTTTTTAAAAAATAAGGAGGGGGAAAGCGGGGAATTTTTTGGAGCCCAAATTTGAGATCTTTTAATAAAACCGGGGGTTTATAAAAATACTGCCCCTGGGGGATTTACAAGGTTCGAAGCAGGGGGAAAGGTTTTCCAGTTTTTTTCCTTTCCCCCAAAGGGTAAAAGTTTTTTTCGAGTTTTTTTGAAGGAGAAAAGAGGTACTTATTTATGGGAGTAAAATTCCGCTTTTAGCCTTATTGATACAGAAGCCCTCAGTCAGCAGGGATTTTAGATCATGGAACCCCCAAAACTTATTGGTTATACATGCCTAACAGAAAATAATGTCGACAGAATCCTTCCCCATATTTCTAAAGTCCAGTTTTCCCTGGAGGGAAAAGATCCCCCAAAAAATTGCAAATAAACTCAATGCAAATAGGGGCCTACTGGAAGCGAAGCCCAAATACCCAGGAAAATTCCCCGTAGGGAAAAAAATCTTTTAAGAAAAAACTATTGCGAGGTTTCCCAACCCAAAAGTAAAGAAAAATTAGAACTTTTTTTTTGATGAACAAACCCCTCTAAAAAATTTCCCATAAGAGAGTGGAGACCAAAGGGGGCCCCTTGGGCCCATCAAAAGGACACCGACAAAAGTTCGCGGAAAAACCGCCACGACAGCCGTCAAAAAATAACCCCCCGCTTCCCGGGAGTATCCTCCAACACACGGGAACGGGTTCACGGGAACTGTGGCTATAAAGTCAAGGTTAGAGAACGGGCGTGCCAGAGGGAAGGGTTTGGGAAGGAATTTCCCAACCCTTTGGAAATATTTTAACACCGGGAAGCCTCGATTTTAGCGGGGAGAAGGGTTTAACCAGATTTTTTTGCCCCTACTTTTAATGAAAAACCCCCTCGCCGCAACTTTTCAAAGGGGGAAGAAAAATAGAAACGTTTGTTTCATTGCGGGAAAATAGGATTGAAGGGGGGAACCCAAAATTTGTCCGGGGGGGACGGGTTTCCCCCCCGGGTTTCTAGTTTAAACATCAATCCCCAATAATCCCCTTAGCCTTTTAATGTTTCACGTCATGGGAATTTTTAATTAGACACAGGAACAAATATTCACTTTTTAAAAAAGAGTGCAGCTTTAGATTTACAACTTAAAATAAAAACCCACAGTAACACCCCTTTTTTTAACCCGGGGTTAAAAAGGGGGCAAGGAGTTGAAATTTTTAGGTAAAGAAAGAGTAAAAATACCCTTGGAATGATGAAAAATTAAGTGTTGATGTTGGGCTTTTTCCAATCAATTTTATCCCCCCCAAAAGCCCTGATAGGGATAAAACATAATAGGACTAGAAGAAAAAACTTAAATTACAAACAAAAAAAATCTTTTGGGCAAACCCTAATTTAAACCCCCTTAAAATTTTTTTAAAAACCCCGATCGGTCCCATCAGGAAATTTTAAAGGTGAAAAGTGCGAAGGGGAGGTGCATAAACCCAAGCTGTCATATAAGGTAAAACAAAGTGGCCCATAAAACCAAAAAAAACCAATGGTTAAATGCCCCGTGGACGGGTTTGGGGGAAACCCACTCTCTTGGTGGACAAAAAAAAACAATTGAAAAAAATTACACCTGTATCGCCCGGGGTTTTACAAAAGAAAGAACTATCTTTTTTACCAATAATTAATAACGTAGTGGACAGCTGAATTTTACCCCTTTGTAAAATTTTTTAGCAAAATATAAGTAGTAAAACTCGGGAAAAAATTAAAGAACACCCAAGTTACGGCGGGAAACACTTTTGCCCTCCCCCACTAAAATGAGAAACGAAATTTTTACCCGATAGTGTGGTAGCGGGGGAAAGGGGGAAAACTCGACCGGAGCAAATCAGGCACCCCTAAAAAAAGGGGAACGGGAAACCCTTAATTTAACGGGAAAAGGCCCTCATCTTTTCGCCTTGAAAAAGAGCACCAGGGAACTTTTTTTATTTTAGTTCATAGAACTGGGTACCAGAAAACTAACCCCCTCATTTCAGGTTTTTAGACCCAAAAACCCATGTGAGGATTTTACAAAATAGGTTCCGGAGAAAACTAAGCAATTTACAAAAATTTGTTGAGGAAAGGGGAAGAGAAGGACAAAATAAAAAATTTCCCAAGCGCGTGGTTGCCTATGGGTATTTGGTTAAACAACCCCGAAGGGGGGAAAAAAGGGTGTGTCTAACTATAAAAAAGGTGAATCCCCCTTTAGCCACTGATATCCCCCCCTACCAAAATTGGAAAAGTTTGTAGATCGGTAGCGGGGCTATAAATACTTTTCCCCCTAGTTAAAGATGCTTATTACCCGTCTGTTGATAAGTAAAAAGATCTAAAAATTTTTCGTGAAGGGGTTTCCCTTTAAATATAAATTCGGGGGATTTCCCCTTTGGTTAAATTTCCCCCTGCAGAAAAATTTTTTTGGTTTTTTTTTCCACGAAAATTTACCCCAGATTTTTAAAACTCCTTTACTGAAAAAAAAATTGGGTTTTAAAAAATTTATCGGGGATGACAAAAATCCTGATGGAAACCCAGTTACGAAAATTTTTGGGAAAAGGGTTCGTTTAAATTATTTGGACATTTTACTAAAATTTGGAGCCCAAATTTAAAATCTGCCCAAATGTAAAATAAAACAAAAAAAATTTAAATTTTTCCCGGGACTTTAGTAAACAAAAGGGTTTCCCAAACCCAACCCAGACAATATGGCAGCCGTAGACAATAAAACCCCCAACTAATTCAAAAAAAACCAGAAGTTTCTGGGTATGGTATTTCTATATGAAGTAAAATAAAAGGGTTTTCGCTAAGTTTGGGGTTTGCCAAATAAACTAATTTGCCCCGGGGAAAGGGAAAACCCCATTAAAAGGGTTTCAGAAAAAGCCAGAAACCCATTTAAAGATATTAAAGGAAAAACCCTAAACTAGTCTCCCATTTTAAACAAAGGGCCAACATTAAAAACCCCTTTGTGTTGGATCCGATGCTACCCAAAACTCACGTGGGAGCATTTACTTTTTTCAGTATAGTGATGAGGGAAAAGGCCCAGTAATCTCTTATTTTTCAAAAAATTAAAAAACCCGTTTTAGGGCCGATACTCAACGCAGATAGGGAAGCCTTAGGAATATTTTAGCTTGCAACGTTTCAAACATTTCCGTGGGGGGAAAAGGGGATCATCAAAAACAGACCACCAAACCCCTTATGTCAGTCTTTAAACAAAAGGGCTAAGTCACCTAGGTAACGATGGATCCTAGAGATGAGAGCTATAGTATCAGTAGGGGTAAAAAAAGCAGGGAAAAAGAACACTGTCGCAGACCAACTTGTAAACCCAGTAGAAATATTCGATGTCAATAGAAAGAGAGGGGGTTAGGGAAAAAATAAAAAAGAAATAAAAGGGAAACAACGAAGGGCCAAAAGAGGAGGAAATGTGAGTATCTAAAGAGGCGAATAAAAACCCAAATTTTAAATAAACCCCCAAAAAATTTAGAAACAAATTTGTAATAAAGGAAAGGGAAATTTTTTATTTAACTAAACCACAGTTCGATAACAGTTACACTATTTATTTGGTTTTTTCCCAGTGAACTGAAGGGGAGCGGGTTTTTGGGAAATTAAAAATTTACAATAAGGAAAAACGGGTCATTTTGGCAAGGGGAAAACAATAAGTAAAAACAGAAGGCTATTTTTATTTTGGGGGCCCAAACCCGAAAACGGGTTTGAGAGAATATGTGAGGAAAATGTTTGACAGGGCCCAGCAAAGGGGAGTCGGGACTCCAACAACCCTGGCAAAAAAATAAACCCTCATAAGTAAACCCCCCTAAAAGGGATAAGCATAGACATAACAGAAATGGGGAAAGGGAGCCCCCCGGTCCGCTTTTGTATTAACCCTAAAAGATCATTATAGTAGGGTTTTTTTTTCCTTTTATAAATTAAAGGAAATAGGATGACCGACAAGTATGTAAATTTTAAGGGGAAATGTCAGTTTTTTTGGAGCACCACATACCTTGTTATTGGAAAAAGGGTAAGGAGTTTTCCCTCACAAAAATTCAAAAAGTTGTGTGACTCTGTGGAAAACAATTAGGATACACCCCGCCTTAAAATTTCCCCAAGGAATAGTATCTCAAAAAGGGTGCACCGAAAAATGAAACAATTTCCCCTCAAAACCCGTGCAAGGGTTATCCTCTAGTTTGGGGCCCAATTTTCTCTTTTTAAAAACCCAAAAAGGGATTTTAAAAAGTCCGTGCTGGAAAACAATGGGTACCCAACCTTTCTATGCTTTTTTTTTCCCATACCTCCAAGGTTGATTAGTGTAAATTAAACCCCAAATTGACTCAGAGGGTGAACACAGTGGCAAAAACGAAAAAAATCAAAAAAACAAAATTTTGGGGAGAGGGAAAAAAATGGGGGGGGGAAAGCTAATGTGAAAAGGAAAAAAAGAAAAGGTTTTTGGAAAAAAAGACCCAAATTTTTCGTGGGTAAAAGGAACGTTTTGAGACCCGGGGCCCAAAAAAAACTTTTAGTTAAGTGGTTGGGACCATACAAAGTGGGGGGGAATTTTTGAGAAATGGAGGGTTTTATATGTATTGAAAATATATTTGACGGGAAAAAATGTACACGCGCGGGGGCCGGCAAATTTAAACGTATGTAGGAACAAGATGGCTGGCTGTTTTTGGGAAACCCCCCAAAATATAGTTGTAGAAGAAACTTGATCAACTCCCACCTAGAGAAGGGACCATGAGGAGATACTTAAAAACAATGGTGATACAGGGGGATAAAAAGTTAACCTCTAGGAAAAAAAGAGATTAACGTTCACCCACTTCTCCTATGAAAGAGGTTTTGAAAAAAAAGGTCCCCAAAACAGACTTTTTGTGGTTTTAAAAAAATTTTTTTTTGCTTTAGAGGGTGCCCACAGATTGCACTAACATAAACCCCCCTAGGTTGGGCGTTAGACCCCAAGGTGTGCTTGGCCCCTTTTGAGCTTTTTTCTCCCAGGGGGGATAGAAAGCAGGGGTAGTATTTCCTCAAGCCGGGGGTTAGCCTTATCCCAAATTTCTGAGGGGTTTTTTGTAGATCCATTTGTGATTTCTTCCCTACGCACCTTGCCTAGGTTAGGGGGGAAAAAAAGGAAAATTTAAACCCCTCCAGACTAGAGGGCCCAGTCCAGTTTCACTCCCATAGGGTTTCCCGGGCCCTTTAAAAAATAAGAGAGGAAATGAGAAAATTTTTCATTTCAAGGTAGTATTTATCACATTTAGAGTGGGTTTTTCCCCAAAATGGGCAAAACTACTCTGGGTGAGGGGAATTTATGGGTTTTAAATACATACCCCTTTCATTTTGTTGTAAATTTGGGTTTGGGAAAATTGGAAATTTCGGGGGTGAGAATATTTGGGTTTTTGATGATAGAAAATCCTAAAAAAAATTTATATGGAAATTTTTTTGTATGGTTTGTAATTTTTTTTTATTTTTAGTTAGAAAATCCGGTAGGGTGCTTTTTGAAGGACTGAGGCCCTAAAAGGGAATTTTTTTTTTGGGGGGGAAAAAGCTATTTAAAGCGGAAATTACATTAAAAGGGGAAGAGAAAGAAATAACACCTAAGTATCAATAAACCCAAAGAGGAAAAATTTTTCCCCCACGCCTCATTCCTGAATCACTGTTTTGGCTTTAATTTTAAACCAGTAGTAAATTTAAAACGTACGAAAAGGGGGTGGAAAGGGGATTCTAGGTTAAAATAATTTTTAGAAGCAAAACTCGACGTTTCCCTTTGATTAAACCCCTGTGGGAAGGTGAAAATTCTCGCCCTTGGGAAAGGGAAAGTTTTAAATGTTTGTTTTCTAGAGATTAGAAAATGACTTTAAATTTGGGGATTCTTTTTTTTGACCAAGACTAATGAAGTGCCTTACTTAGGGGCCCAAGGTAGGGTGCTGTTTGGGGACCAGGGGGGCAAGCGCTCCAAATGAAACAGAGGGGGGAACCCCAACATTTCCCCAGCCCGCCGTGTGAGGACAAAAGGGAGAAGAAGGAAAATTTAAAAATAATGAGAGGGAAACCCGTTTTGGAAGTGGGGTAGACTACGTATAAAATTTTTTAGGATAAAGACTTGGCATTACAAAGTGCTATCGTTTTAAGGGGGAACATGAGACTGAAGTTACCAAAAATTTTAAAAATTTTTATTAGGGTAAGACCTTTTAGCATTAAAATGTGGGGTATCGTTAAGGGGGAAAGGGCGACTGAAGTTCCAAAAATAGTAAATTAAAATTAGGGTAAAAGACTTGAGCATTTCGCGGGGCGTATCGCTAGGAGGGGAAAGGAAAACTTAATATTAAATAACTTTGAAAGTACACCAGTTGGGAAGTGGACAGGGAAAAAGTTTAATTATTTAAAATTTGAAATATATTAACGAGTTATCATTCAGTTTCCACATACAATTTTCAAAAATCTTTTTTTTTTGTTCAATCATTTTTTTTTTTCCCTTTTAAATTTGGGGGTGATTGACGGACAAAAAACCCTACTTTGTAAACCGTTCCCTCTGGGGGTAAATACGGGGGGTTTAAAGACATTTCTGTACGAATTGGGCCTGTTACATATGCTAAAACCATACCTATAACTGTCGCCGAAGGAATTCTCGCCGACGGGGCGAGTGTTCCACTTCGTCCCCCCCCCCCCCCTTTTTAAATGATAAAAAAACGGTTTGTTGTCGTAGACCCCCTGGCAGCCTATGTTGTCAAGTCAATTTAAAATTTTTCCCCTTACGCCCGTTTTTTTTTGCCTTTTTGTTTGTAAACAGACTCTCCCTCACAACGACATTTTGCCCACACGACCCAGGCCCAACCCAGCTTTTTTTCCCCCCTCACCCACACTAAAAAAAACTTCGCCTGGCAGCACCGCGTTCATGTGATCGCCTCGAAAGCTCACCCAGCAGAGCTCAGGTTTTTATGGCCGTTGAGATAGGCACCAGCAGTGTTTACCGCTGTGGTTATTTGATACCACCGGGGAATGTTTCTTTGGTTAAGATTATTGTAGTTTTTTTTTTCCGCCAAAATCCGGGGACTTTAATTACTTTCCTTTTTGGGCAACCATGGGGGTTTTTAAAAGGACGAGGACTTCGTCTCAAAAAAACCTATAGGTTGGGTTAGGTTTCATTAAAAACCCGTAAAACCCTGACCAATTTATGTTTTTCTGATGGACAAAAAGTGTTTTTAATGAAACGGTACCCTAAATGCGGGGATATAAGGGAAACTGAGCTTGGAGGGTTTTGTGGCAGAAACTGGCTTCCTCCCCTAATAAGGGGAACAGCTCCCAGCCACTTGTTGCAAAAATTTCTAATACGCCCACTAAGAACCCGGACGTCAGTGTCTTGTCTCATTCTCCCCGGGCCAAGACTTTAATGAGAAACATGGCTGAGATGTGTCGCAAAACTACACACGCTCTCCTTTTCCCGGTGTTGCCTTGTGGGACGACTGCAAAATTGAAATTACGACGACCCCCACCTTGGGGGCCTGCAGTGGTAGATTCCTCAAATCGCCGCTCCCCTGCAGGAAAGGGGCTGTTTTTCCGTGAGTTACTCCTCGCAAGCTCAGGAGTCGTTTCTCAAACAGATGTCCTGGGGCCCGTGGTCTACGCAGATTGGTCTGTTGACAAAAAATGGAGAGTGGCTATTGCATTTGTTGTGGCAAACTCTCGGTTTTGGGGAGTATCAGACAATGTTCACACTGCAACTAGTTTTTGGGAAACGCAGCATTAAAGTATCGTTTAAACCCGGGTGACATACACATTCTGTCTACCCATACCCCCAAATTTGCTCCCCCCAAAA
>JACEEZ010012650.1:0-15619 GCA_016584305.1 Chionoecetes opilio | reverse complement strand
ACACACACACACACACACACACACACACACACACACACACACACACACACACACACACAACACCACACACACACACACACACCCCACACACACACACACACACACACCACACACACACACACACACACACACACACACACACAACACACACCACAACACACACACACAAAACACAACACAACACCAACACACACACACACACACACACACACACACACACACACACACACACACACACACACACACACACACACACACACACACACACACACACACACACACACACACACACACACACACACACACACACACACACACACACACTCCGAAGTGTAAGGGTTAGCACGCTCGGTTCACAACCGAAAAGTCCCGGGTAAGATCTCCAGGCGGAGCGAAGACAGACGGGCGGTCTTCTTAAAACCCGAGCCACTGTCCACCCAGCAGTGAATGGGTACTGGGTGATAGCCGGGGGCTTGTGACCCCCCTCCCGGAGTGGTGCCTTCAGCCAACACTAACCACAAGGGTGATGATAAAATAAATGTTGATATGGAGACGGGGCCATACGAGCGTTGCTCAGGCCCTGTAAAATACAACTAGATGAATACAACTAGATGAATACACACACGTACAAACCCAAACACATTTTAATCAACGCCTTTTAGGTTTAATCCTAACATTTATACAGCAGTGGAATTCTTTTCAAAATATTCACAAATTTACAGATCTTTAATATACTATAGGAGTAGCAGTGTGTCTGTCTGTTTGTTTGACTGTCTTTCTGTATGTCTGTGTGTTTTGTGTAGCCGAAACTGTAAATTCAATTTGGAGAAGAATAGGCTCAAACAATCGCAAATAAATCGTAGGTGGTAAGCCGTTTGGTCCCATGTCGATTGAAAAAAATTGAAGGGCGGTTTTACGCAAAAAAAACAAGTTATGCGTACTAGATTACAGGAAAACTCTGCGGTAACGTCTTGCAGCATTTCACAAACTCAGTAATTTCATGGACTTAACGTTTGTATGTGAGTGTGTGTGTGTGTGTGTGTGTGCAATGTGTGTGCGTGCGTGCATGCGTGCATGTGTGCTTGCGTGTGTGTGTGTGTGCGTGTGTGTGTGTGTGTCTGTGTGTTTGTGCGTGAGTGTGAGGGGTGAGGCAGGCTTGGGGCTAGGTTGAGACAGGCGTGGGACTGGGGTGAGGCAGGCTTAGGGCTGGGGTGAGGCAGGCGTAGGGCTGGGGTGAGGCAGGTGTAGGGCTGGGGTGAGGCAGGCGTGGGGCTGGGGTGAGGCAGGCGTAGGGCTGGGGTGAGACAGGCGTGGGACTGGGGTGAGGCAGGTGTAGGGCTGGGGTGAGGCAGGCGTGGGGCTGGGATGAGACAGGGGTGGGGCTGGGGTGACACAGGCGTGGGGCTGGGGTGAGACAGGCGTGGGGATGGGGTGAGGCAGGCATGGGGCTGGGGTGAGGCAGGCGTGGGGTGGGGGTGAGACAAGCGTGGGGCTGGGGTGAGGCAGGCTACGGTGGTGGTAGGTGGTCTACCCCGAGGCACTTTGACCAGTGACCAACGACCGCATCAACACGATAGGAGTTTGCACTCACATTGTTGTCTGATATATACTGCTACTACAAGCATCATGGGTGGGTGTGGGGGTGGGGGTGGGGCCAGGGTGTGTGTGTGTGTGGGTGTGTGGGTGTGTGGGTGGGTGGGTGGGTGGGTGGGTGGATGGGGGGGGGGTGGGGGGGGGGGGGTGGGGGGGGTCTGTCTGTCTGTCTGTCTGTGCTTGCAGGACAAGCGTGGGGCTGTTTTTTTTTTTTTTTTTTTTTTTTTTTACATCACAAAGAACTGGCCATGGGCACAAACAAAATGGGTAACACAAAGCCCGCTTAGTTGCCAGTCCCTATAAAGAAGACAGTAAGAGAATAAAATAAAAACAGAGGGGTAGGCCAATTTAGTTCAGGAGGTGTCTTGTTACTCTTCTTTTGAAAAGATTTAAGTCATATGAAAGTGGAAAAATAGAAACAGGAAGAGAGTTCCAGAGTTTACCAGTGAAAGGAATGAAAGAGTAAAGATACTGATTAACTCCTGCATTAGGAAGATGGACAGAATAGGGATGTGAATGAGTAGAAAGTCTTGTGCAGCGAGGCCGCGGGAGTGGGGGAGGCATGCAGTTACCAAGTTCAGAAGAGCAATGCGCATGAAAATAACGATAGAAGAGAGCAAGAGAAGCAACATTGCGGCGGTGATTTAAAGATTGAAGACAGTCAGTCAGAGGAGAGGAATTGATGAGACGAAAAGCTTTTGACTCAACCCTGTTTAGGAGAGCTGTATGAGTGGATCCTCCCCAAACATGTGAGGCATACTCCATACATTGGCGGATAAGGCCCCTGTAGAGAGCAAGCAATTGGGAGGGAGAAAAAAAAGGACGCAGACGCCACAGCACACCTAACTTCTTAGCAGCTGTTTCAGCAAGAGATGAGATGTGGGATTTCCAGTTAAGATTTTTAGTAAAGGATAGTCCAAGAATGTTCATTGTAGAATAAGGAGACAGTTGAGTGTCATTGAAGAAGAGGGGATAGTTATCTGGTAGGTTTTGTCGAGTAGATAGGTGAAGAAATTGGGTTTTTGAGGCATTGAACAAAACAAGGTTTGCTTTGCCCCAATCAGAAATTATAGAAAGATCAGAAGTTAGGCGCTCGGTGGCATCTCTCCGTGAACCACTTAGTTCCTGTTGAGTTGGACGTCTAGTAAACGACGTTGAAAAATGCAGGGTAGAATCATTAGCGTAAGAGTGGATAGGGCTTTGAGCTAAACTTAGAAGATCATTAATGAATAATAGAAAGAGAGTGGGTGATAAGACAGAACACTGGGGAACACCACTATTGATAGATTTAGGAGATGAACAATGTCCGTCTACAGTAGCTGCAATAGAACGGTTTGAAAGGAAACTAAAAATGAAGGTACAGAGAGAAGGATAGAAACCGAATGAGGGTAATTTGGAAATTAAAGATTTGTGCCAGACTCTATCAAGAGCTTTTGATATGTCAAGGGCAACAGCAAAAGTTTCACCGAAACCCCTAAAGGAGGATGACCAAGATTCAGTTAGGAAAGCTTGAAGATTGCCGGTAGATCGCCCTATACGGAAACCGTACTGACGATCAGATAGAAGATTGTGAGCTGATAGATGCTTAAGAATCTCTTATTAAGTATAGATTCAAAAACTTTAGAAAGGCAGTAAGTCAAAGCTATAGGACGGTAGTTTGAATGATTAGAACGGTCACCCTTCTTAGGAACAGGTTGGATGTGAGCAAACGTCCAGCAAGAAGGAAAGGTGGAAGTAGATAGACAAGGACGGAAAAGTTTGACCAGGTAAGGTGCAAGTACAGAAGCACAGTTTTTGAGAACAATAGGAGGGACTCCGTCAGGACCGTAAGCCTTCCGAGGATCTAGGCCAGAAAGGGCAAAGAAAAAATCATTCCGAAGGATCTTAATGACAGGCATAATACAGTCAGAGGGTGGAGGAGAAGGAGGAACAAGCCCTTCATCAGCCAGAGTGGAATTTTTTGCAAATGTTTGAGCCAAGAGTTCAGCTTTAGATGTAGATGAGACAGGTGCGGAGCCATCTGGGTGAATCATAGGAGGGAAAGATGTGGAAGAAAAATTGTTAGAGATGTTATTAGCCAGATGCCAGGAGTCACGAGAGGAATTTGATTCAGAAAGATTTTGATATTTTCTATGAATGAAAGAGTTTTTGGTAAGTTGAAGTAAAGATTTGGCATGATTACGGGCAGAAATATAAAGGCCATGAGTTTCAGGAGATGGATGATTACGGTACCGTCTGTGAGCAACATCTCTATCTCGGACAGCATGAGAACAAGCAGAGTTAAACCAAGGTTGACGGGCTTTAGGATTAGAGAAAGTAGGTGGAATGTACGCCTCCATGCCAGAGACTATGACCTCAGTTATGCGCTCTGCACAAAGAGATGGGTCTTTGACATGGAAGCAGTAATCATTCCATGGAAAATCCGACTAGTACTGCCTTAGGTCTTCCCACTTAGCTGAGTTGAAGTGCCAGAAGCACCTCCGCTTAGGTGGGTCCCGAGACGGTACCGGAGCGATAGGACAGGTTACAGAAATAAGATTGTGATCGGAGGAACCCAACGGAGAGAATAGTTTCACAGAGTAAGCAGAAGGATTAGTAGTTAGGAAAAGATCTGGGGTAAGACAAGCTACGGTGGTGGTAGGTGTTCTATCCCGAGGCACTTTGACCAGTGACAAACGACAGCAACAACACGATTAGAGTTTGCACTCACACTGTTGTTCAAAATATACTACTACTACAAACACCAATACATGGGTCCGAAGGGCCCACAAGCACTTGTGTGTAGCTAAAGCAGGTGTGTGTGTGTGTCTGTGTGTGTATGTGTGTGTGTGTGTGTATGTGTGGATGTGTGAATGTGTGGATGTGTGAATGTGTGAATGTGTGAATGTGTGAATGTGTGAATGTGTGAATGCGTGGATGTGTGTGTGTCTGTGTGTGTATGTGTGTGTGTGTGTGTGTGTGTGTATGTGTGGATGTATGGATGTGTGAATGTGTGGATGTGTGAATGTGTGAATGTGTGGATGTGTGGATGTGTGAATGTGTGAATGTGTGAATGTGTGAATGTGTGAATGCGTGGATGTGTGTGTGGATGCGTGGATGCGTGCGTGCGTGCGTGCGTGCGTGCGTGCGTGCGTGCGTGTAGACTAATCTAGCTTATATTCAGGTAGAACCATAGCGTAATAGCATACATACGTGTTCGGTTTCTTCCTAGTAATACATTTAAGTACTTTAGTGGTTATCATAAGGGTCAAGCTATCCCCAGGTGTGCTCATTGGCGAGACAGGTGTAGCCATAGTGAAAAGGATAAATTGTGCAAGTTATTTCTGAACTTTTCAATAGTACTCTGTTGTTAGTTTTGTTCTAGTCCATCACAAAAACCTTAAACAATATTCATAATAACATTGTACAATAGGGTGGAGTGAAAACACATGATTTTTTTTTTTCATAGAACTTGAATCGGCGATGGTGTATTTTTGTGCATGGTAATGAGATAAACTTATTGTTAAAATATTAACTTTATGTCGATTTTTGGACGTGTCACCATCAATCTTGTTTTTTAATATTAGATACAACATTTTTGCCATTAGAGACAGTTATGTTTGCAGCTTTCAGCTGGAGTGAACTTTAACTATTTAAGGCCTTTGGCCTATTTTGAGTTTGAAACAAACATGTTTAATTATATTTGCATAAATACATAATTTATAGTCCACTCTACCCAGGTCCACCACGAAGAGGTAAGCTGCATGGACCCACACCATGCCCATCCCATCCTCCCATCCAGCAGACATTTGTTTTCCTAGGATGTATAGTCTTTCTTTGTGTTATATGTGGGCATTAGTTGTCTTGATTCAATCTGTACTTTAGCATACCCATCTCTTTTTTTGTTTCCAATCACATGTTTTGAAGCCTTGGTCATAAGATTGATGTGACACTCCACGGCTTGAGTGTGACATGGATATTTTGGTGACGAGGCAACATTTGTCACGAATGTTTCAAACAATACACTCACACATTCCTTTGGTTAGAGGTGGTTCATACACCACTTTCCAATCAATCATTGAAATATAGTCTCTTGCCTCAAAATTTAGTTATGGTACTTGGAAGGTGCGTTCCCTTGGGGGTTCTTCCTTCCTGGCTCTCATGATCCTCCTACATGCCAGTTCTCGAATATGTGGCGCCTCGTCATAAAGTATTCCTGCTAGCAAATTCTCACTGTGTGCAAAATAGACATTGCTCTGAATTACTGCATGTATCATTTTCCGCTCATTGTCTTGCAGTTCTTTAGTTAGTTCAATCATCTTGAAAATGTGCTGTGGACTACTGTGAAAATAAGGATTTGACTTAATGGTAAACCACATTGGTGCATATATCTTAACAATAAACTCTGTTATCCTAGCAAGACTCTGATGGATGAGCTGTAGATATATATAGCCTGCATACTCGATTTGCCATTGTTAGCCATCTAGAATGGCAGAGTTTTCCTGGCTTCCAGACTAGTACTGCAATGACCATCTCTGATCGCCAAACAAATCTCATACATGTATTTCTGGTCATCACTGAGATCCTTAACAATGTCATCGTCCAGTTGTGGCATAGCAGATCTTATTTGATGAAAATTTGCAATTGGTTTATTTTGACAGTGGGGAAGCTCTTTTCCAATTGGTCCCGTAAATGATCTTGGTCCATGAGTTACTCCATCTAGTTCTTGAAAGAAGTGTCTCAGTGGCAGTTCATTGCAGTGCAAAAGACACACAAACCAATGTAAGGCATGTCCTACATGATCCTCCAAAATTTTAATTGTTCCATTTCTCCAGCCGGTGTTGACGTTTGTGCCATCACATCCCACAGCTAGAAGTTTCCCAGGGTCAATATTGTAGTCACTCAAAAACATTTGAATTGATGCAGCTACTGATTTGGCTGTTCCATCATTGGGTGTCACATGCCCTAAAAATAGTTGTCCTGGTTCTGCAGGGATAACAATATGTTCCTCTGTAACAGTCTTTCTGTGATAAACACCATCCTTCAATTTATGTTGCGTAATCGTCAAATCTTTTCTACCATCAAAATATAGAGATGTAACCTCGTCTTGTTTTCCACTTTCAGCCATTGCTTCAGAACGACGCTGGGATCTAGCTCGTCTCAGTTTGTTCCTGTCGATAACGTTGGTACTGTCAGTGCTGCTTATGAGGCCCATATCTTGTAGGGTAGCAGTTTCTACTGCTGCAGGTGCCCTATCAGACAAGCTGTATCTGTCACACTCTCTAGCAACAGTTCTCAAAGGAGTTCGCATTTGTGTTGACTTTGTTGGGTTAGGTTTCAATCCTGGGTTATCATAATCCATGTCCACTGACTCTTCACTGCCAGAGTCAAGCATGTCTTCTATTTCACTTGATTGAAACATCCTTTTCTTGGAGTTTTCATACACCTCTACTTTTGTCTTAAGCTTCTGCTCTCTGTCTTGCTTCCTCTGTAATTTGGCTGTCTCTGCCTTATCCAGTGTAGATATATACATTTTCCATTGCTTTCGCTGGTCTTTCAGAAACTCTTGTTCTGTCTTGGGAATTCTAATTTCTTGTGGACAAAGGCAATGTTCTACATCTACACACTGGCAACTTGCTATATCAAACAATTTAAGACTTGAATCAGCGAAGCTCTGTATCTTTGCTTTTGTTGATTCCTTATCCATTCGATTCTTTGGAATCTTTAAGATTTGGTTTCTATATGCACTATGGTATCTGCAGATTCTGTCTGTTACTGACTTCAAGTTATATGTTGGGATAGATGCTGAATTCCAAATACTAATCACCACTTGAGCTACTCTTCCTGAAACAATCTGCACATCTGGTTCTTTTTCACATTTCTGTTCCTCTCTGATATTCTTTGTTTAATAAAAGTAATGTCTCATAATGTCCTTATAAGTGGGTAAACAGTTATGTTTGAATCTTTTAGGTTGTTCAAATACAATATGCTCACTGTCACTTCTAGTAACATGCTTCACTTTCAAGTTCTTCGCCATCATATTGTTAATTTCTCGTGCTTTGATCAGTAGAGAGAGATATATATTAGTTCAGTATATTCATATAATGTAAATTGTGAGAATATAGTAGAGTATTGCAAGAACAATTAACAGAAAACTCAATTAAAAAGATGTAGAAAACATAGCCTGCTCAGAATAGTGTCCTAACGTACAAAGCGTACATGCACAAAACATTGCTAAACTTTGATGGCTCGGTGACACGTCTTTACATTCAAATATAAATTTAAAAATTTGCATGTGAAGTGTGTCAACAGAAGCAAAAAACCTATGCCTCGCCATTTAAAAATTGAAAAGATGGAAATTTGGATCCACCCTATTGTACAAGCTGCTGTGTATTTTGTTCACATGTTTTCCTACTTTCAGCGTTTTTATGAGTATCAAATATAATTTTGCACAGTAATGCAATTAAAACGTATATTTATGCAATTTGAACCTTCTATTAGTTCATATTGTTTATTATTGTGCATATTGTTTTCCTTTATTCATTCACGTTTTGTATCCATTTCTATATTTGTGTCTCCTTCCTCATTTGAACTGCGAGAGGAAGACAAAATATCATAGTATCCCTCTCGTTATAGTCATTTTTACCTCCTCCCGTTTTCTTTCTGTCCTCCATATTATATCACACGTCAGAGTGAAAAAGAAAATAAATTAAACTCTCACCCCTCTCACCCTTTCCTCATTAATTCCGTTCATATATCAAGTTTCATTTTCATAAATTCTTTGCAGACGAACTTTGATTTTTCTCGCTGTTAAATACTTCTGCCGCCAATCTCCTCTCGTATTCTTATTATTGGCATTCTTTCCTTTCTTTATTTCATCGGATTTTGCTGTATTTCCTTGTTTACTGTTTAATATTTCCTCGCTATCATTTGACTTTCTTTCTCTCTTTCTTTCTTTCTTTCTTTCTTGCTTGCCTGCTTGCTTGCTTGCTTTCTACACACACACACACACACACACACACACACACACGGTTACATTCCCACTAGTGGATATATTTCTTTTTCGTTGTATATATTTTCCTCGCGCATTTATTTCCCGGAGCAATATTTTCCCGCGCATTATCTGGTCGAGGCGTGTGGACTGCTATACCGTATTGAGAACCTCTTGGCGGGGGTATGATGTTGAGAGAGAGAGAGAGAGAAAGAGAGAGAGAGAGAAAGAGAAAGAGAGAAAGAGAGAGAGAGAGAAAGAAGAAAGAGAGAGAGAGAGAGAGAAGAGAGAGAGAGAGGAGAGAGAAGAGAGAGAGAGAGAGAGAGAGGAGAGGAGAGGAGAGGGAGGAGGGAGAGGAGAGGAGAGAGAGGAGAGGAGAGGAAGAGGAGAGAGGAGAGGAGAGGAGAGGAGAGGAGAGGAGAGGAGAGGAGAGGAAGAGGGAGGAGAGGAGAGAGAGGAGGGAGAGGAGAGGAGAGAGAGAGGAGAGGAGAGAGAGGAGAGGAGAGGAGAGGAGAGGAGAGGTAAACATGCAAGTGTTAGTAAATCAAATAAACATATTTGATATCTCAATACACACATATATACTAACAGGTGCTACACTATATAAACACATGTAATTGCAATAAAATCTATAAGAAATATACTGTAAAATCAGCTTGAAAAGTCACGTAGAAGAGAACTCACAAACTAGATCTTACTATTTTATCCAGAAACTTGCCTAAAAGAGTGATAAAAACAGAAACTTGCCTAAAAGAGTGATACAAACAGAAACTTGCCTAAATAAGTGATAAAAACAGAAACTTGCCTAAAAGTGTGATAAAAACAGAAACTTGCCTCCAAGAGTGATACAAACAGAAACTTGCCTAAAAAAGTGATCAAAACTGAAACTTGCCCATATAAGTGATAAAAACTGAAACTTGCCTAAAAGAGTGATAAAAACAGAAACTTGCCTAAAAGAGTATCAGATAAAAGCTGAAACTCGCCTAAAAGTGAACAAAAATAGAAACTTCCTTATAAGTGAAAAAATTTAAAACTTGCCTAGAAGTAAAAAGAAAATAAAGTTGTCTAAAAGAGTGAACAAAAACAGAAACTTGACAATAAAAAAAAAACCTGAAACTTGCCTATAAGAGTGAAAAACAGAAACCTGCCTAAAATAGTGAAAAACTGAAACTTGCCTAAAAGAGTGAAAAACTGAAACTTGCTTACAAGAGTGAAAAACAGAAGCTTGCCTAAAAAGAGTGAAAAACTGAAACTTGCCTAAAAGAGTGAAACAAAATTGACTTTCCTAAAGCCGCGGTCACATGAGCAACTTTTCCGTCAATATTCAGGCTGCAATTATTCAGCAAAGGCAACACCTTGCTGTGTTTTGGTCACACGGGCTTTCAGAGGTAGCAAGAATTTGAATGGCAATTTTGGCTTCTCAAGATGTATCTGAAGAAGCGTCTTTGGAAAAATAGGGAGAAATAGGGAGAAACTGGTTCACAAATAGGGTGGTGAATGATTGAAATGGATTCTTGTGTATGGAAGTGCGTCAGACATATATCATTCAACATCAAAGTAATCAATAATATGTTGGTATCCCCTAAAAAAAATTGTTATTAATAGACCGTCAACAAGGAAAATGTATACCAGACATAACTCATTTAAATTTTTCTTGGTGTTTTGTATCCTTCAAATCGCTTAAAAACACGTACAAGAGTGTACAGGGCCTCACAAATCGTCTTGTAATCGGTTCTTGGCACTTTGTAGCTATGTATTTCAGCTTCTGTATATTGAATTAGAGCGTGCATTAAAAATAAATGTCAAATAATATGCGTTTGTGGTGGGAATTTGGTGACAATATTCTGGCAAGAATATTGTGGTCAAGACCAACATGCTCGTGTTCATTCGCAATGAACAGAACTCGCAATTATATCCGAGTTTGGGCCGCGTTTGCGTTGCCGGGTGTAATATTGCCAGAAAAAATGTCCTTGTGACCGCACCTTAAAAGAGTGGAAAAAAATCTTGCCTAAAAGAGTGAACAAAATATAAACTTGCCTAAAACAGTGAAAAATCTAACTTAACTAAATGAATAAAAAAAACCTGAATATTTCCTAATAGAGTGAAAACAAAACAGAAACTTGCCTAAAGGAGTGAAAAAAACCCAGAAACATTCCTAAAAGAGGAAAAATACCTTTCCTTAAGGAGTGAAAAAATAGAAAACTTCCTAAATGAATGGAAAAAATGAAAATCTCTCTAAAAGAGAGAAAAAAAATTACCTAAAAGAATATAATACACTTTTTCCTAAACTAGTGAAAAAAACCTTGCATTAAATAGTGAAGAAGAAAAAAATTGCCTACACGAGTGAAAAAACCAGAAACTTGCCTAAAGGAGGGGAAAAAATCAAAATTGCCTAAAAATATGAGAAAACTGGTTGATTTACGCATATTCGGCGTTTTACGAAAGCGCGGATTGCCATATCAAAAGCACGGCGAGTCATCATTGAAAGCGCGGATATATTTCTATCAAAAGCGCGGCTGAATTTGGTATCAATTGCGCGTTTTTTCACTCACTTGAAAGTCCGATTGTGTAGCAGTTCTTTAATGATCGTTCACCTCTTCCGTTAGCCAGACGTTATCATCTGTAACCCCCTGCTTACCACGGGGAGGTGGAAGCAGGATTTTGAAGCAGGATATTGTTTTTCGTTCTTTATTCATCGCGTTTTTCACTCCTCTCTTCCATAAAAATAGTTTAAATAGTCCTTTATTTATCGCGTTAAAAAACTCAAAAGTTACATGTTTTGTTTTTTTGCTGTGAATGGGTTACCTAAACACTTCATATAATTGTGCCCTGTTTATTTCCCTAGAAATAAATGTGTTGTAGTGTGCCATGGCATACCCCTGTCCTGTCTAGTTCAACTTTCCGCGTAGTTGCTGGTTTACCGAAACTCCTGATCTTAAAAATAAGTAGCAGTCAGGACCTTTCCTAGTAAAATCCATTAACACAAATATAGATGGATGGATGTAAAAAATTTGCTCATTGAAATGAGCATAAAAAGATTCGGCAGAATTGTTGGTACCTTTGTATTTGAGGGACTTCACCCAAAGCACTGGATATATCTTGATTCTGCTGTTACATAATTATCAACTAGATACTCCCCGCAAAGGAGTACATCTCTCATCCTGGGGTGCGTCTGTCTTTAAATTTCCTCGACGAAGCAATCTTCTCATTTGTTGGTCAATGAAATGTAGACCAAATTATAAATTCAGCCACTGGCCTATGTCACTGTTGGTGTCCTTGTAATCCCTATTAGGCCCAGGTTTTGAATTTTTTTTCGCCACCATGCTTGCCCTAATGAATCTGCAACATTTGATGACTGCGGTTGGAAATATATCTCTCAGAACAGGGGCCCAAATGGCAAATTTTCAAAATCTGCATGTACCCACTGAGGCTCCCAGTTGCATATTCCTTGCGGAACAAATGCCAATTAAATACTTCCACAGATTTCTATAAATCTCCTCAGATTGACCTGGCAAGAGGGCATACACTAATTGAATATAATGCCCATTCATAATCCATGTATGGTGTATAGTTTGATAGAAAACTTTGGACAACTCATGAATCCCATCACGAAGATCTCATCAGCAGTGTTCGCGAGAAATGCAAGATTACTTGTACATGAAATATAACCATAAACCCGATTCTGGATTATTTTCAAGGATAAAATCTTTACCTTTGGTCGTAGTTTTAGTCATAGAATTTAGAGCATGATGTACTTCCTCACGAGTTTTTAGGCAATACAGGATACCTTTCCGTCTTTCTCGGTATAATGAGTGTGCTGTAGATCTTAGATCACCAGATTCTAGCACATTATCAGAAAAACCCATGCATTCCGTTTTTAAAGCTTAGAAGGTCTTGCAGTCCCTTTTCATCAGTCGCCTTCCGTTTCACTTGTACACGTATTTGCCTGTCTTTCAAGTTTTCTTTCATCCTTTCCATGGTTATGCTCCAATTGTACCGGAACAATGGGGAGTCTTGTGCTGTCTGTTTTAAGTCTACCTTTACATTTCTTGTTGGTACATCTCCAAGAAAGATATCCATCCATCAATATACTGTCCACTCTGTATATATATCCATCGAGCATCAAACACTTCTTGCCTTTGTTGGTGCGGGAAATCGTAAATTCCATAGCCGAAAATTATGACAACACAGGATGGAAGCACCGGGCTGACTGGGCACTGTGGGCTCCAACAACTGTGAACACACTGTGAACAACTGTGAACTCCAACAACCAACGAGACACCGAGACAGACACTCGCGGTGGTCTCGGTAAACACCGTGTGAAGCCTTATGACACACCGAATGATACTTAATGACATAGCGAGTGAACGGGATTAACCTTGCCGCGCATACCGCACGTCAAACAGGCTGCCAAATACACTGGGTTTTAATGTTTGATAAATCGCAGGTCGTTCACGCCATCATCTCTTTTTTGCATTTTAAACCGGCGCTTTTGTAAAAAAAGGTCTTATTTATGCACCCGCCTCCACCCTTTCCCAAAAGGCCCCGGGCATCAGTCATTTCCCCTCCCTCCCGCAGCTTGTTTAAAACTTTGGCTCGTTTTAAATAGGCGAAACCCACATCAAATTAGACTTTTTTTTGTGTGTGTGGTGTTGTTGGGGGTGTGTGCGGGGGTGGGGCGTGTGGTGTGTGTGTGTGTTTGTGTGTGTGTGCGCTTTTCTCTGCATTTAGTTTAAATTTTTCCCCAAAAAGAAGGGTTCGATATGCCCTGATTTTTCATCCTTCAAATGCGGTGGGTTTTTGTGTTTTGTGTGTGTGTGTGTGTGGGGTTTCGCTGATTCCATTATCTCATTTTTTTCTCCTCATTTCCCTTTCGGCCCTCTCTCTCTCTCTCTCTCTCTCTCCTCTCCCTCTCTCTCTCTCTCCTCTCTCCTCTCCCCTCTCTCCTCCTCCTCTCCCTCTCTCTCTTCTCCTCTCTCTCTCCTCCCCCTCTCTCTCTCTCTCTCCTCTCTCTCCTCCCCTCTCTCCTTTTCTCCCCCTCTCTCCTCTCTCTCTCTCTCTCTCTCTCTCTCCTCCTTCTCCCTCTCCCCTCTCTCTTTTCTCCTCTCCCTTTTCTTTTCTCCTCTCTCATTTTTTCCCCTTCCCTCATCGCTACTGTC
The DNA here is from genome assembly GCA_016584305.1 of Chionoecetes opilio. NCBI lineage: Eukaryota > Metazoa > Arthropoda > Malacostraca > Decapoda > Majidae > Chionoecetes > Chionoecetes opilio. The sequence goes on along the minus strand of JACEEZ010012650.1, from coordinate 1,897 downwards.
TACACCCTACTCTTTTTTCTTATATAAATTTTCCTCTTTCCCCTCCTCCTGCATCTTCCTTAACCCAAACCCAACCCCCGCTGGGATCCGAAAAAGTTTCCCTTTAGAAAACTCCACAAAATTTTTTTCACCAACAATTTTTAGATATGTGGGCTTCAAGCCTTGTATTTTCCCCGTTCGAGCTCCATTTTCCCTTCCTTTGCTTCGACCTAGGGAGAGAGTGTATCTTTTCTCCCCAACACGTCCCTGACGCCAAAAAAATAGTTTAGAATCAGAGAAAAGTCGTCTTAAAACTTTTCTCAAAATATTGGAAAAACGTCAAAAGATCCATGGTTTGTCATAGGTAAACCCTTTTAAAATGTCCAGGGAAAATTTAAAAGTGGGCGTAGGAAAAAACATAAAAAGGGGGTGTTAAAAACAAATAATTTTTTTTTCTATCTCGTGCTCTCAGGCAAAAAACTATTGTTTTTGTTTTGTAGCATTGCAGGTGTGGGAATTCTTGAGGTGGCCCTTGGGAGGGATGTAAAGGTTTAGGGGTGTGGGTGAAGGGGGAGGGAGGACGTGGGTTTTTGTTTTGGGAAAAAAGGGGGGGGAAAAAAGGGGGGGGGGAAAAAAAGGGGAAGGAAAAGTTTTTTTGGGCGTAGGGAGTTTTCGAAATTTTTTTTGGGTTTGGGGGGTTTTTTCCCGGGGCCCCCCCCCCCCTTTTTTTTTTTCCCAACCCCCCCCCCTTTTTTTCCCCGAGAGGGGGAGGGGGAAGAGAGGAGGGGGAAGGGAGGAGAGGAGGAAAGGGGAGGAGGGGGGGAGAGAAAAAAAAAAGAGAGGAGAGAAGAGAAAGGGGGGGGGGGAAAAAAAAAAAAAAAAAAAGAGATTTTTCTCACCCCAAAACCCTTTTAAAAAAAATTTTAAGATTTTAAAAAAAAAATACTTTTTTTTAAATCAAAAGCTATTTGGTTTTTTTTTTTTTTAATAAAAAAATAAATGAAGAAAGTTTAAAAAATGAAAAAAAAAATTCATTTTAAAATACTGCCCCATTTAGGAAAAGATAAAACATAAAAGAGTAAAGAGGTTGGAGTAAGTCAAGATAAATTTTGTTCACTTTGTTTAAAACTTACGTTTCGACGGGTATCAGTTTCTAGACGAACATTTTTCCCTCAAAATATTGAGTGATTAATTTCCGCTTTTACAAGAAAATAAGGGAAAACTATGATATAAACCTTTCGTTCGATGTAAGTCATTGCTTGAAGAAAATTTTTTATCCAAATTTAAAAGGTTTAAGTCGTATATTGTAGAGACTTTCTGGGATGAGTTTAAAATTGGGGATTCCATCTTTGACACTTTTTTTGGTCCCGTAAGGAGCGTAGAGATTACACCAAATACATGAATTTTTTGACACAGCCGGGGGGTCGGATGGGGCAGGGCAACGTGTTTGTAGCGTCGTGTCCCCAGTCTTTTCCCCTCCCTGGCTTTGTTCCTTTTTTATCCCTGGGAAAGGGTTTTTTTTTCCTTTGTTTATTCTTGAATAATGGGATTAACACTCACAAAGCGATTCCATACAACATTTCCTTTTGGGCCCACTTGGATCAAGCGTTGTGAACAGGGTAACTGGTTCCCACGGACAAAGATGGGTTTTCATCCATCTAGAATTTTCAAGTACCCCCTCAAGGGTTTTTGACATACAAAACGCCCCCCGTCAGCACGAACTAGGCGACTCGAAAAGCTGACCGAATGCGCAGGGACGCTGCACATTGCAAGCTCACGTCTCTACCCAAATTGCCACCCTGACGGGCTCCCAGGACGAAAGATAGCAGGAAAAATTAAGTTTAATTATTTATTAAACACATATATATAAAATTTTAAAGATTTTTAAAAAAAACGCTGGTTCCTTTGATGTTAATTA
>JACEEZ010012649.1:0-22464 GCA_016584305.1 Chionoecetes opilio | reverse complement strand
GGGGGTTTTTGCCCAAATCGTTGAACACCAAGCTGCGAGGAATCGTAAACAGGTATTGGTCCAATAAATAAAATGTACAATGGCTCTCTTGTCTTCAAGGACTTGCCAGGGTTGTGTACTTAGGTGCTATATAGGTAATACTTAGGTATTTCCAGAAGTGTATGTTAATGAAAGCAAGCAGTTAACCACTATGAATAAAACATATGGAGACAGTACATTAATGAATGTTTCAGATTGAAGAGCTTTTCTTCTATTGCTCTGCCACTATCATTGTCATTATCATTGGTACAGTATACATTATACTGTACCAAACTGCAAAGTGATTGCCATATCTTTAACTTTTTCCTGACTAGGAGCTGTGAACATTATTACAATCAATATTACACTCCTCAATCTTTCAGAGCAGTCAAGTGCCCCTGCCGCCCCTGCAGTGAGGGGGTTTGTGTGGCTGGACCACCACGTTGAGGCACTTGTATTGGCCACTAAGGAGAGGTACCATCGCCTGACGGGGAAGGCCGTGAAGAGGGACACGGCGTGGGCAGAGGTTGCTGCAGCAATTGCTCCACTGGTAAATATTTCAATAGTTCGCACTTTGGATTTTTTAAACAATTTATCTAGGAATAAACTTTACTCAACTTAATTCATCACTATCATCCATCAAGGTCAAATGAATACAGAAAAGTGATGGTTTAGTGGGGTTAAATCTGGAGTGGTTGAGCAATCCTGCCTCACGTTCTTTGTGTAGGCATAAAGATTCATCGCACAATAAAGTCCTGTCGAACATTAGTACAGGATTTGTGTTTCACTGAAGTTTTCTCTTTACAGCCAAATCTTCTCGCGGGTCTTTTAGTCCAGGAGAATGGATTATTGGCTCATAAGGTAGTAGTTATTATGTTAAGGGCTTGTTATGCAGCATTATAGGTTTAAAGCACTGGTGATGGGCATGCTTGTTGGACATTTGCATATTAAAACTTAAATCTTGTTTCAATAAGCTATTGTGGACATAATTTGCTTTGTGGTGTGGGGTTCAATGCAGTGTTGAGTATCTCATTCATCACATGCACTCATCACTTAATACCTGGTTGCATGTTAGCCTTGCATATGAGTGTGTCAACATTGCATTTCATTTGCAGTGTCTGCTGTGTCAGTTAAACAAATAATAATAATAATAATAAACTGTGGATTTGGATTTTTATAAATAAAATTATAGAACGGCTGTGAATGTTTTCCGCAGTCATTTCTACCATTGTTTATGATGGGCCTCCCTTTTTGGGCTTTCTTTACTCAAAAAGGTACAAAACCCTTAACGGTGTATATTTTTGGGAAACATCCCATACATATACAAAGGGAAAAATTTTTTTTTTAAAAACTTTTCAGGGGGCCCCTTTATAGTGCCCCCTTTCCTTTTACAGTCATGAAAAGGGAAAAGAAAATGGCTTTTTACCCTTTTTGCCCCAATCAATTTAGCGGGGTTTTTAAACCCCAACCCACCAAAAATTTGAAATAGAAAACAAAAAAATTTATTTTTATAAAACCCCCCCCTTTTTGACCCCCGGGAACAAATATATAAAATTATACTCAATTCAAAGGGAGGGGACCCATTTTTTTTTTCAGATTGAACAAAGGGGCCGTAAACGAGAGGTGGAGTGACGTTTGCAGGGGAAAAATTTGGATCGGTGTGCAGAGGACATTAAACCCCCCCCCCCCCCGGCGGTCATTGTAAAGGGTAAGGAGTTTTATTTTAAGTGGGATTGTTTAAGGTTTTATTTTTTTTTTAAAATTTTTAAAAAAAAAATTCTGAACATTTTTTTAACTTAAATTTTCAAAAAATTTTTTTTTTTAACATTTAAATTTTTTTTTTAAACTTTTTCTTGCCCAAATTTTTTGGGCCGTTAACCATTTAAACCCGTTTAAACTTAAAAAATTTGGGAGAGTTTTACCCCTGCGGTCTTTGTGAATTTTTAGGAGTTTAATTTAATTTTAGGATTTTTTTTAAGGTTTTTTTTTTTTTAAAATTTTTAAACAAAATTTTTTTTTTTTTTACTTTTTTTAAAACATTAATTTAAAAAAATTTTTTTTTAACATTTAAAATTTTTTTTTTAAAATTTTCATTAGTCCCAAATTTTGGGGCCCTTTTTAAACCCCATTTAACCCGTTTAATTTAAAAAAAACTTGGAGAGTAAAATGTTTTTTGGGTTTTTTGGGATGAACATGTAATAAAACATGTACATTTTAGTGGAAAAACAGGGGGAAAAAATTTAAATCCAAATTTTTCCCTCTCTTTTCAGAAACATGGGTGACTGCTCTTCTGTAAAAAACCCCTCTCCTGTGACCCAAAACCGGGTACACTGAGGGATAAAGGTTGTACGAGGACCCAAAAAAGCGGGAAGTGAGCGTGGTGAAGAAGCCCAAAAGTCCATCCGGGACAGGCGTTTCATCCCAGTTTTGCCGGAGGGTGTTCTGAAAATGTGGGGGGACATTAAATTTTCCCCTCAAAGCGAAAACATTTTTTCGTCTGAGCAGAAAAAGGGGAGGTCCCTTTCGGTCTTGGGGATTCAGCTTTTTGGGACTCCCGGGGGGAACTCAGTGCCCTTTTCGTGGTAACCTGACAAGTCCCAAGGGAGGAAAAAGGTTTCATATTTTTGACCCATTTTTAAAGACTTTCCCGACTTCCAAAATCATTTTTCCCGACGCCTTTTGAAAATCGATTAGACAATTGGTCAGATACAGTGGGGAGCAAATTGCGTTTTTTTGGCGACTACACGCAGAGATGCGGTTTTATCCCATAACGTGGGCATTACTAACTTTGTACAAAAGAAAAAATTTACCACTCAAATTCCAATGGGAAAGGGAGGCGTTTTTCAACCCAAAAAAGCAAAATTTGGGTCGACCAAAGGCCAAATAGACATGAAGCGTTCCTGAAGGTGGAAAAGTACCTAAGGAAAAGGAAAATGAGGAGAATTTTAAAACCACAATTAGTGTTTTAAATTTGGGGGAAAAAAGGGGGAAACTTCCTAGTAACACTGGCTGGGGAGCATAGGGTTTTTCAACATGAAGGATAAACTTCTCAACCCTTTTGGTGATAAGATCATAATTCAGACAAAATTGGGAAAACCCCAATTTTTGGGACATTTGGGGGTTTGTGGCATCGTCGTTCCTTCGGCCCCCCAAAATCGTCAACAAAAGGAAAGTGACCTGAAGCAAAAAAGTTGCGCCTGATAAAGACACCGCTGACTCATTAAGTGACAAAAAACAGGAAATCTCAAATTAGGAACTTTTTCCCCCGACTACTATCGAAAATGCCCCACTGTCAATGCTGAAACCCAATTTCCCCCTACCAGAGTAAACTAAAGCCCCTTGCTGGAAATGCTTTTTGGTGGGGAAAGGAAAAGACTTAAAAATTTGTTTCATTTGGGGCAGGGGGCCCATGCAACCCAGGAAGAGAGGGAAAAAGCCCGGGGGAAGAGAGGGAAGTGCCCCGTTTTTAAATTTATTTTTAACGGCCCTAATTTCTTGTGTACACATTTTTTGGGTAGTGACCCAACTTTTCCCCTATATAATATAAGCCCTTTTTTGTTTTTGTAATTGAATTATCTATATATGTATAGGGCCTCCTATCAAACTAATTTTTTGGGACTAAATATTAACAAATTTAATCTAAAATTACGAATTTTTATTCAGCTCAAAAAAATTTTTTTTTCACAAAATTCCCAGACTCACATCAGCTAAAATTTTTAAACCCGGGGGTATCCCCTTTTAAAACGGGTAATGTCTTTCCTGAAAAAGATAGCAAAAACTTTTTTGGGTGAGGGGTTTAAAATTAAATAAATTTTTTATTGCTGCTTTCACAGCTAAGGGGGGATCAGTAAAAATTTGGGTTTTTAAAAATGAAAGCGTAAAATTTTTTAAGTATAAATTTTAAACCCCATATTTTTGATGTGCAAAAAATGATGGCATAATATTTTTTTCATTATTCCCCATTGACATTTTTGTCATTTGCCATAACCAGGCCCCCCCCCAAACGGGGTTAAATAAAAAATTTAAAAGTTTTTTTGGTTTTTTATTAAGAGTGTATTGCGAAATATTTAATTTCCAATTATTGCGGTAGTCAAAAAAGAAACCCAAAACGCAAAGGACCTGAAAACCATTTTTCCAAACTCAAAATTTTAAGTATAATCTTGGGCAGATATTCAGTAGGCATAAAGGGTTTTTCAGAAAAAATATAACTTCTTTCTTTTGGGCAATTTGTGGTGGGTCCATTCATATTTTGACGGGAAACTATTATTTGTCTGCCCCTCCACCATCATTTTTATAGAAAGTGCCATTTAGTGAAAAAGTCGGGCCCTTTTTCTTTTATTTTTTTTCGACTTTTAAAAATTCTTTAGAATCCTTGTCGGGGGCAGCACGCAAGAAAGCTAAAAAAGGGTGAAACTACCACAAATTTACATTCCATTCATTTGTGAAAAAATGTAATGCATAGGGGAAACCTTTTCTGTCGTTATAACTTTTTGAAACTCACTAAATTACCGAAATGGAATGACTCCCAAACCCAATGTTTAAACCCTCATTTTTCTAGCCCAAATACTTGAAAGGGTTTTTGTTGTACCCTACATTTTGTACTTGCCGTGTACAGTGAACTTTAAACGGTTCTTATTTTTTTTAAATAAATTTTATTTTTTACTTTACTGAGGGTCCCGGGGTCAAAAAAACATCTCTGAAGCATTTAAAACTTCAGCAGTCCTTCCAAATAAGTTTCCCTAAATCTTTTTAGCTTTTCCCTTTTAAATTTCAAAAAACTGGAAAATTTCTTTCTTTAGTACAATGTTTTCTTTGGGGCTGGGGTCCCCTTCCATCCATGGGAATTATGTTGTAGGGGAATTGATTACTTCTTAGTCCATGGAAGGCGGCCCGACCCTTTCCCTTTAGGGGTTTTGGTGTGTCCCCGGCGCGAATGGTTGTTTTCGGGCTTATCTCCAAAAAAAATTTACCCCCTGCAAAAAAATCTTTAAAGGGTTTTGGGGGGGCAGGGTCCTGGGGTTTCCCTCATGTTTATGTATATTTAATATTGAGATTTACAAAAACCCATTTTTAGTTATAGTATGGTTGGCTGTTCTCCCCATTTTTCATTTTATTTTCATCAGAGGTTTATGGGGCACTTTAAAGGCAATTTTTCCCCCCCAAATCTATGTTTATTTCCCTTCTCTGCTTTCAGGTGCCTGGTCTCACAGCGTGCAGTGCCAGCCCAAGTTCAAAAACAAAAAGACTTCCTCTCAAATTTAAAAAATATAAAGAGGAAGACGGGAAACGGGGAAAGCTAAAGGCCCCCCTCCATGCTATGTTTTCTCTTCTTTTTCCTTTGGGAGGGCCTGGGGGTCGTTCCGGTACATCACCACAAGTGGGGGTTTGGCCCAAAAAAAACAAAAACACAGAACACACACAAACACAGTCTACAGTCACCCCAAAAACCAAACCGGGAAAAACTACGCCACTAGGGACCACAAAACTAACCCACACCACAAACACGAGACATTAACCCCGGCAAACCCCCACAAAAAGACTCCCCGGCCCCCTAAAAAAAGGCTCAAGGTAGAGCCGATCCCTTGCGGAGGGCCCTTGGGGCAATCCAAAAAACATGAGAAAAATTTAGGCCCCAAAAAGAAAGAATGTTGGGACGCAAAAAACGAATGATAGTTTACATAACACCGAAGTTCTAAACCCCCCAAAAGGGAAAGAATTTTTCGTGAACGCAATAATATTTTTTTTCAAATTAAACATGTAAAATTTGAGTATTAAAATAAGTATTTTTTTCAGTGTCACTTCATTTTTTTTATAAATTTTTTTCTCTTGCAATTAATTTTTAAAAAAAAATTTTAGTCCCAACCCTATCAAACATTTTTTTTACGTTTTACGCATAATTTCTTTCTTTTTGCTCATCACTCGGGGCAAAAAAAAATTAGGAAAGGGAAAAAAGCGGCCTTTCCTATTTTTGGGCCCTTTTTGGGGTTTGAATAAATTTTTTTTTTTTTTTTTTCCCGGCAGTGCATTAGGGGGTCTGCTGTCGATTTTCGCTGCTGCCCCTTTCGTATCTTCCAAGTCATCTAGGAAAAATAAGAGGTTTTTTGTGTTTGGGTTTTCCAACCTTCCTACACACCCATTCGCCCCCCCCCCATCTTATACCCGCCTCCTCCAGGGCTACTAAAAAAATTATGCCGGGCCAAAAACTCTATCCCTTTTTGAAAAGGGGAAAAAAGAAAACCCCTTTTATCGAAGTGGGAAAACCCTGGGCCAGATAGCGAGGGGGAAATTTTGTTTTTCCAAAAACACCGTCTCGGTCTGGTGCCCGGCGGGGCGCAAATGGGGACATCCAAAAAATTTCCCTTTTTAACAGGGCGATATTTTTTCTTTGAAAATTTTTCCTTGGGGCGGGCCCGACCCTTTCTTCCACGCCAAAACAGTCCCCTAACCCCCATCTTGGGAAATTTTCCCGGGGTCTTTTTTTCCTATGGGGTTCCTCCCCCATCTCATTTCTCCACCCCATTCCATTTCCCCCTTTTTTCCTCCTTTTCATGTTTTTTTCCCCCTCCCTTTTTCATCTCACTCCCCTCATTCCAAACCCTTCGATCAAGATCCCCCAACCCCAAGACGCGTTTTGGGACCTTTACAAAACCCCATTAAATTATCATAAAACTCGGAAAAAAAATGATTTTTTAAAAAGTGTTTTTAAATTTTTTTATTTTTTTTTTCAAAAAATGTGACTGGATTTTTTTAAAAAAGAAAAGAATCACAACCCCCAAATTTTAGAGATTAATTTTTTCCCAAAATAAAGGGTAAGAAATTTTTACATGTTAAAAATCTAAAAGTGTCCTAAAATTTCTCCCCAAACCCACATTTCTCCCGAAAAACCCCCCCCCCCCCAAAAAAGGGAAAACTTTATTTACAAACTTTTTTTTTAAAAGTAAAAGCCCAAAATCGCTGAAAAAAACACTCCCCACAACCCTTTTTTTTGTAGTGTTTTGTTTAACCATGGCGTAAAAAGGTGCATATTTTTTGACATGTAATACTGGGATTGCTCACGGGATGCAAAATCGTCCGTCTCCGCATAGCTTTTTTTTGCCAAGAACCTCATGCCCCGGGTTTTGAAAAAGGACAAAAAGATGTTGTGATGGGATCCAAAATGATTGAAAGAGTGAGGGGCAAAACCGAAATGGGGTCACAGAGTTGCTGATAAAATGCCGGGATTATAGTTGGCTGTAATCCTAATCCCCCTTTTTTCCCTTTCCCGCATTATTTGGGAGATCATCAAATGTTTCTCGTGCTCTTCTTTAGCTGCAAAATTTTTCTTTTCAGTTTTTTGGGCTAAATAATTTTTTCCTGGGGCCCGAAGCTGGGGCCCAAATACATTATAGGGATTTTAAAAACCCAAAACCCCTAAATTTGGGAAATTTTTTTTAAATAAATACTAAAAATTTCTTACGAATGTATTTTTAAATTTCAATTTTCTAATTAGGGGAAAAATTGTATGTACATTTATACACCCCGTATTACATTATACTTTATAAAAAAGATTTTAAAAACACACCAAAAGTTAACATTTCCACAAAAAAATTATTTCCTAGGTTTCTTTTTGATTTTTGGTTTCCTTTGAAATTTTCCCTTTTTAAAGGCCCAAATTTTTCCCAAAAAAAAAGGAAAATTTTCCCTTTAAATGGACCCCAAAGATTCCCTAAACATCAGGGTTGCCCCGATAGATGGGCAGGTTGACGGCAAAATTAAAATGATAAAGTATTTAAAATTTTTTTATTATGAGCTTTTTAAAAAACAGTGGATTTAAATACTCATTAAATTTTTTAAATACAATGTTTTTTTAAAAACTCATAAAGTTTAAATACATGCATTAAAAGGTCCCGGGATTTAAAAGAGGTGTGCCCTTTTTTTTACACGGGTATCTGGGGTGATCCAAAAATAACCAGCACTAAATAAATTAAATGCCTTATTAGCATCCCCAAAACGCAAAAGGTTTAATAGTGTGTTTTCCAGCTTTTTTAGAAAAGTCGACTGGGCAGAAAATTTTGGGAAAATTTTTCCACCTTTACCTTGAAAGCCCAAAAAGCCGATCAAGGAAGGGAAGGGGCTGGGGCCGTGACCGCAGTCAAGGAAAATTTTGGGAGCGGCCCCCCCTATTTATATGCAGAAAGACCAAAGCGCAAGGCAAGGTCCTTTCCCAATGTACGAGAATTGGCGGGCCCCTGGGAAAAAGAAATCGAAACGGCGCACTGTGACCCAAATCAGGAAAGAGGCCGTTTTTCCCTCATCCCTTACCGCCTCTTTTGGGCATCCCCACACGAAAAAGGCGAAAGTCGATGATCCAATCCCCCCAAGAGGGGCAGGGAGTTTTTGATGGAAAAAAGGGCCGAGGGGCGGCGCGTCCGCAATTTTCCCCTCCCCCCTGACCCGAGCTGCACTGGGGGAGGAGCGCGCTAGGGGGGACAGGAAGCGGAAAGAGCCCCCAGCAAGATGCTGAAAGGGGGGAACAGAGGGGAGCCCAGAAGAAATCGTCGAACTGGCAAACGACTCCAGCTCAGGTGCAGGCATGTTGCCAGACAGTCTGGGCTCCAAAAAAACCCCAAATATTCGGGGGAAAAACCCCAAAATCCCCATTTCATTATTTCCCCTACTTGTTATAAAAAATTTCTGAAAAAATATGCTTTCAAGCTACTCCAAAATGTAAAAATTTAAAATTGGGAATGTTGGGTTTTAAGTACGGGACAAATAAAACCCAAATTTTGTTTTTAAAAAATTTTTACCTTCCCCAAAAATAGCATAAATTTACTTTTTTTTTATAACATAAAAAGGACTGGCCAAAAAAAAAAAAAAGGGGAAAAATAGGATCCCGCCTCATTTAGCATTTAATAAAAAAAAACATTTTAAAAAAATTTTCTACGAAGGCTGATGGGGATGATATATTTTTCCCTTAAATTTTCTTAGAAAATTGATTTCAGAAATTTAAAAGAAAAAATTTTAAAGCTCTTTGGGGGGTTAAAATAATTACCAACTAATATGCTGGGGCATTTCTGTACTAAGCCAGAAAGAAAGAATAGAAGAATAACACATTTGCATACTAAATAATATCATCACTCGAATCATCATGTTCATGGTACTTGTAGATATCTGAAGTCATCATGTTGACTAGTTTATCATTTACAGCAAAATTGAAACATTCCCGGCCTTTCAACTACCGCTTTGAATGCAGAAGTCCAACTAGAGTTCTGGTTGAGTTTGTTTCTTACTTTTGTTTTTAAATTGTTTACAGATGAAAATATCCTTTCTGCTGTGGCACTAGAATGAGGAAGACGCAATAGCCCAGAAACAAAACTTGACAAATTTGGAAACATGGGGGTTTCATCACCACTCTTTATTTCTCTAACTGTCTCCCGGAAGCCTTCAACATCATTGATTTCTGAATCAGCAAGATCGGTGTTTCTTAGTACTCTCCATTCTTTGTCTAGGTGATTTATTTTGTCAGGACCTACAATTCCAGGAAATACACTAGCCAATGGACCAATGGAGACCACATTTCTTGACTTACTTTTTTGGGATCAATGATGCTCAAATTACTTCTTCCTTGCCGTCGGTTTAACCTCATGTTTTCTTTTAACCTTCATATTAATAATATTATTTTAAGCGATAAAATACATATTTTTTTCAGAAGTCTCAAAAGTCCCCAAATCGAGAGTGAATGTCCCCATGTCCCCATCAGTGCCCCGAAATCCACAAATATAGGGACAAATCCCCAAATCTGGCAACTCTGTTCAGAAGCGCATTTGTTCGTTAAAAAAAGACCTTTAGCCGTGGAATGTATCAGTAGTGCCGACCGGGGTAATTTGGTCCTGGTTTTGACAAACTTTGATCTAGTTTCCATATCTATTGAAGTAAATAAACAAAAATTTAATACAATCATAAGAGGGTCACTACCTATATGTTATTAAAGTTTGAACAAATTTCCATTATAGCTCTGTTAGCAATACACTGAGAAATGCGGACCGCATTGTTTCACTAAATGGGGTAAATTGGACCTAACTCTGGGGTAAATTGGTCCTATATATATTTTAACTTTTATTTTTTCAACAAGACAAACCTCCAAAAACTTAACCTCACGTCATACCATGCCCACGGACCTTTTACAGACAAAATAAAAGAATTGATATATGAAGAAAAAGTGTCATATCATGTCATACCATGCCCACGGACCTTTTACAGACAAAATAAAAGAATTGATAGTGCCGACCGGGGTAATTTGGTCCTGGTTTTGACAAACTTTGATCTAGTTTCTAGATCTATTGAAATAAACAAAACAAAAATTTAAATACAATCATAGGGGGGTCACTCCCTAATGTCTTTAAAAGTTTGAAAAAAATAATTACAGCTCTTTTTAGCAATACACTGCGAAGTGCGGACCGCATTGTTACACTAAATAGGGTAAATCGACCTAACTCTGGGGTAAATTGGTCATATATATATATAAAAAAAAAACTTTTTCTTCAAAATTTGACAACCTCCAAAAAATTAAACAACATGTCATACCATGCCATGGACACATCAAACATTCTGTGAGCTGTTCTTCACATTCTTGGTTAGGCGGAAAAGATGACCAACACGCACACGTTTGGGTTCCCGTCTTTGAGTTCCTAGTCTTTCTTCTTTTTTAGGTCTATGTTAGTTTTCTTTTTTAATTTCTAAGCATTGTTACTTAATTTAGTATATTTTACACTAGGGCCAGAATTCCCTACACAATTGGGAGTATGGTTTTTGTTTACCTTATTGGATTCTAGGAAACATTCTCTCTATGAGCTTCCGTCACAAGGCACTTCTTTCGGAGATATAAAATGTTTTTAATAGGAAGGAGATCCGAGGGGTAGGCCTATAGGAGATATGAAAAATTAAACTAACCTAACCCCACCTTTTGACTCACTAACCTAACCTAATCTAAGCTAACAAAACGCTTAACCTCCAAACTAAAGTCAAATCTGCATTAAAAAGTGTCCGCGGCAAGGAAAGAACAGAGGCGATGCAGGTCACAAGAGGAAGAAGAGTCAGGCGCACGTAAACACTTTGGGTCTCGCTCCCTATGAACATGTCATTATCTTCGAAAGTAATGATTTGCGACGGAACTCATAGAGAAAATGTTTCCTAGAATTAAATAAGGTAAAAGAACCACACTCCCAATTGTGTAGGGAATTTCGGTCCTAATGTAAAATAATACCGTTAGGTTACGTAATCAATGCCCATGTTAGGTTAGTTAACTAGCAGGGGGGTATGGGTGGGCATAGCACCCAGTTATGTCAGGGAGTATTGGTTTATAGGAAGTATTGAGTTGAAACTGCACATTTACCGTATCCATTAAGGTAAACAGAAATTATTTTCCCAATTGTGTAGAGAATTCTGGTCCTTGAGTAAAAATTTACCCATAATTTATATACCAGCACCCTTAAACTAATTCCATATTAGCATTCAACAACCTGAAACAAAAAAAACAAGTGCAAATAAGCAGTTAATCCTCACCGTGATATGCCATGGGGGGTACATTACACTGGGTCCAATTTACCCCGCGAGTGTTTTTGTCACCGGGGTAAATACGGACCCAAACTGAGCATTGATCATACAAAAATGAGACAAGATAGAGCATTTCTGATATGTTCATGTTAAAGTAGAGGAAAAACACTCTATATACGCTTATTTACAAGAATGTACTCCATCTCGTATTTGAATCCCATGAAAATTCGCCAAATCAGCTGATTTTGTAAACAAACTTCGCCGCAACTTTTTTTTGCTGTCATTTTACTCTTTTTCTATTTTGGTTCCTGGGTTCAGTTACATGTTGATATTTATATTCATATTAATGCTAGAAATGTTAAAATGGTTGTTTTACTACATGGGATATTCAAAACTGTTACACTCTTATTTATATCAAAACAAACACCAAAGCAAAGATGGCGGTCCGAATAGAACCGGTCCGTTGGAAGGACCAAATTACCCCGGTCGGCACTACGAGGCTGCGGAAAATGGGGGGAAGCAATGTTTCCGTAATATCTCAAGAACCGTATTGGCTACAAGAAAACGTTATGGAGAGCAAAAAATCCTGATTTCAACAGGCTTCCATGTGGTATAAGCAGATTTGAATTCCATTGATAAATTACCGTATTAAGTTTGTTTTTAGGGCGTATTACCCGAAAAAATATTCCTAAAATCAAGGGAAAATTGCATACATGAGTAAAACTTGCGAATAAAAAATAAACATTTTTCAAATTGGAATACGATTCCTGCAGAAACTCTCCATCAAGACATAACAATATGTTAGACGGATGAAAGATAGATGTATGGTGCATCAATAAGCTGCTGGTCATTGAACGGCACAAGGCTGCGCAAAATATCAAAACTTATATAAAAAAATCTGTATTAGCAATAAAGAAAACGGAATAGGTTTAGCTAGGGTAGATCTTGTTGAAGCTTAACAAAAAGTAGTCTGCCATTTTTTGGTCTACGGGTCAATAGTGTTCATATTAAGAAATAGGGAAACCGCAATAAAGGTAGTGTTCTGACATTTTAAAGCTGCTAAATTTTTTTGGTCGAGTTTTATTGTCCTACACTTAAAAATGATCTCAATACCATTGTACATTCTTGCGAAGACAATAATAATTTTCTATATATTTTTTTCACAGAAAAATGCCAGTCTATGAAGTTTTGAAGTTTTTTTGATAAAAGAACGCCATTCCCGTATAGATACGGAAAGTCAAAGGAGCAAAGTTATAGAGCTTTCCAAAAATCCTGCCTACAATTAGTTTTAATTCGCTCTCAGTCCAGTATTCAGACCGCCCAAAGGCCAAGGCCTGAGTTTTTGTGCACGGCAACTGTGTGCAACGTGCACACCGGAGGAACCCACAATGTTTCCACACTTTAATACCGTAAAATGTATTACATACACACACGGGGCTATGTGTAGCAGTACCCATGGATGGGATTGGTTACGAGGAGGCCTACAAATATAACTCTCACAGGCGCCTTTGTCTCTCACTTCTTGACTCTTGTCCTCTGTCTTCGTATTGGAATAGTGACACTTATTTCTACGGCGTCAGTCTTCAACCCATCAGTTTGAAAAGACCATGTCAAAAACAAAAAAAAACAAAAAAACGAAACCCAATAAAAAAAAAAAACAAACAAAAACCCAACCACACACCAAAAAAAAAAAAAAAAAACAACACAAAAAAAAAAAAAAAAAAAAAAAAAAAAAAAAAAGAAAAAAAAAAAAAAAAAAAAAAAAAAAAAAAAAAAAAAAAAAAAAATAAAAAAAAAAAAAAAAAAAAAAAAAAAAAAAAAAAAAAAAAAAAAAAAAAAAAAAAAAAAAAAAAAAAAAAAAAAAAAAAAAAAAAAAAAAAAGGAAAAAAAAAAAAGAAAAAAAAAAAAAAAAAAAAAAAAAAAAAAAAAAAAAAAAAAAAAAAGAAAAAAAAAATCCCGAGAACGCTGTCCCTTGCTTACTAAGACAGTTTTAACCAGCTGTGAACTTGGTGAAGGTAATCTTAACAAATAATAAAAATAAATAAGGTTTTTATATTTTGTAATGATTATCATCTGCTGCATAATTGATCCAGGGGTCGGTATTACTTTAGTATCATTTTATTTTGGGGACTTACAACCGTTTTTTTTTTCACCAGTGGTCTAGAGTCTCTAGTTCAGTGGTTCTTATATTATTTAGTGCTCGTACCCTTTGAGATCTCATAACTTGTCTCGTTCCCCGATCAGAAAAAAGTTTAATTAGAGTAAAGAACCTTTTATTTCAACTTAACTACATACTACATAGTTACACAATTTTCATTTTCAGTGCATCTTTTGTTTGTTGTTTTTTACCTCATTTGATGTTGAAGCGAGGTTCCCGAAGTGCCACACGCATGTCGTCACTTTGCATCCAGACTGTTCATAAACCTTTGTTTGGAGGTGTGTTGTGTTGGAAAAACGCATAAGACGTGGTTGCAAATGGTACAATGACCTCCAGAGGTCTTTCTGCTAACATGTGGGAATTGTTTCAGTGTGCACACCAACAATATCTAGCTGCATGATTCAAACTGTATTTGGATTCTGTCGTGTACTCAGCTCAACAGATCATCTTCTATATAATATAGTCGAAAGTGGGAGGTCTGTCTGTCTGTCTGTCTGGTGTGTGTGTTGTGTGTGGGTATAGGTTCCGCCCCCCGTGCCGCAATCACCTCATATGGCCCATTTTTGGAACCGGGTTGACCAGGAAAGTTTTAGCCCACTTATGAGATGATTCGATCACTTTTTTTTTTTTTTTAGCAGCCTATTAGCGATAATTGTAAAAAAAAAGTGTGGTTGCGAGATTGAGGAAACCTTGATGTAGGGTGATGTATGTTGAGTGAATGGGTGGGGGATGGTGATGGGTATGGGTGTGGGGGTGATGGGTGGGGTTGGGTGATGGGTGGGGAATAGGTGGGGGGTGATGGGGTAATGGTAAATATAGCGAAAGTGTGTCGTGTCTGTCTGTCTGTCTGTGTGTGTGTGTGTGTGTGTGTGTGTGTGTGTGTGTGTGTCCGGTATAGGTTCCGCCCCCCGTGGCGCAATCACCGCAATATGGCACATTTTTGGACCGGTTGACCAGGGTAAGGTTTTAAGCCCAATGTGAGATGATCCCATCACTTTTTTTTCTTTAGCGAGCCTATTTGCGATAATTGTGAAAAAAAGTGGGTTGCGAGAATGGAGGAAACCTTGAATGTCGGGTAAGGGGTGAGTGAATGGGTGGGGTGATGGTAATGGGTGTGGGGTTGATGGGTGAGTGAATGGTGGGGGTGGATGGGTTGGGTGATGGTGGATGGGTGAGGGAATAGTGGGGGGTGATGGGTACTGGGTGAGTGAATGGGTATGTGGTTGAGGGGTCATGGGGAGTGAAAGGGTGGGTGGTGATGGTATGGGTGAGTGATGGGTGGGGGGTGATGGGTAATGGGTGAAGTGAATGGTGGTGGGGGGAATACATACATTTTCTACATCCCATGATTCGAACAGTTAGAAGGGCTATCTGGAGAGTCCGTTGTTTGGTGGGCCGAAGCCACCAACACGTGTGGGCCGAAGGCCACCACAATATCCCTCGCGCAGGAGCTAGCAAAAGTCCGTCCCGGAGGGCGGCTTTGGCGGCTAGTTCAACATATTACTGTTATTCATGGAATCGAGGTTGACATTAATGGGATCCGTATCCATCTTGTGCCACAAAACCTTTCCATGTGAAATTATCCCTGCAAGGAGTGAATCAGCGCTTGCAAATGCTCTTTCACTTCGGTAACGATTGACCTTCCTCTTGCAAAAGCACCTCATATATTAAGGAAGTTTTAACAAAATTCCCTCTCATGCGCCACTCCAAATTGGAATTTATCTGGTAAAGGCCAATACCTTCTCCACACTTATCATTTCAGCATTCTTTCGGTGGCTATGGAGATGTGTCAAGCGTGCGTGTGCAAGTGCGTGAAATACATCTGTCGTAGGCTAGGACAAAATGAACTCCCCTGGTTTCAAAGTGGTCAGCAATGTCCTGGGCGCCTTGATTTACAATAAACCTCTTGATTTCTTCGTGTAGTTATCGAAGACACGTCACTATAAGTATACGTGAGAGCCGCCTCACTTCGTGTGGAAAAAGAACACTATGTTCAGCTTTCAATTTCGGCACAATGCTGGCAAAGAGACCAGAAATGACAGAAAAGACAAGTTTGGAGCGTGGCCAGTGGGTTACGTCATGAGTGCTGAACTCAAGTCGAATTCAATTCCTGCCGGGGCAACTCTTCAAGAGCCTGGTGGGTAGCAGAAGTCCAGAGTTCAAGTGTCTCACCAAGGAGCAACTGTCACAAGCCATCGTCGAGGTGACGCCACATGCAGCGTATACCTATCTGCCGATTGCGAGTGTGACGGTGGAGCTCTAGGGCTGCATGCGCCTAATCTGAAGATCAAGAACATCATAGAAAATGGAATCTTCATCTGAGACCACAGGAAGTCACTATACAAATCCATCCCGCGCCACCAACGGGCGAGTTCGACCAACATCAACTCCTCCTATGCCTACAGACGCTATAGGCTACAACGTAAAAAAATAAAAAAAAAAAAGGAAAACAAAATCAAATAAAATAATAAATAATAAATAATTCCCGCCTTCGTATATAATATGCTATAGAATGTGGGTCAGCAGTCTTCGTACCCCAGGTGTAAGGGTTTCGTACCCCTGGTCGTACAGGACCCCAGGGTAAAACCACTGCTCTAGTTTCAAGACTCGCCAGGAGCTACTTTTTTGTCCGTCGTCGAGTACCGAAACCCACATGCTGCCCATCAACCTCATCTCCGACTGCAAGTGTGGCAAGGGCACGGAGGGGGGAAGCATCGCCTCAATTAATTACATGTGTCACTCAACAAATCCATCCTGCTACACCAGACGAGCGAGGGCCAGCCATCTCAGCCTTCTAGAAATAACATATAAGGCAACACCTGAGGCCTCAAGGAAGATAAAAACCCAAAGGCGCACAGGTGTGAAATATTAATAAAAATAATAACTAAGCAAATAAATATAAGGTGGCGTCAAAAGCTTTTAGTCTCAGTCCCCTCTAACTGACTTTCAGAGAGCTCGCACGCGTACGTCTAATCCCTGAGAGGAAAGTGAGAGACTGAATTCAGCGCGAGCGCCATGTTTTTCTGGTAAAAAAAAAAAAAAAACGTTAGCCGTGGAATGTAGTACGAGGCTGCAGAAGTAAAAAAAACGCGGGAAAAAATAGGGGGAAGCAATGTTTCCATAATTCTTCAAAAACCGGATTAGTCGACGAGAAAACGTTATGGGTGAAACAATCCAGACTTTAACAGGCTTCCCTGTGGTATAAGCAGATTTAAATTCCATTGATAAATTACCGAATTAAGTTTGTTTTTAGGTCTACTACCCGAAAAAAATATTCCAGAAATCAAGGAAAATTGCAATACATGCGTAAACTCTTGCGAATAAGAATTAAACTTTTCAAGTGAAATCCGATTCTGCCGACAAGGTCTCCGTCAAGACATAACAATATGTTAGACGATGAAAGATAATACGATGTATTGTGCATCAATAACTGCTTGTCCATTGAACGGCACAAGGAGGCGCTAAATAGAAAAACTGTTTATCCTAAAAATCTGTATTAGCAAAAAATATCCGAGATATGTTGCCTTAGGGTAGATCTCGTTGAGCTTAACAAATAGTATTCATGCATTTTTGGTCTAGGGTCATGTTTCATAGTAAAAAGTTGGGTAACGCAATAAAGCTAGTGTTCTTGACATTTTTAAGCTGCCAAAATTTGTCGAGTTTTATTGTCATATACAGACTTAAAATGATCTCAATACAATTTTACATCTTGCGAAGAACAATACTAATTGTTCTCTATATTTTTTCACAGAACCCTGCTAGTCAAAGAACAGTTTTGAAGTTTTTTTTTATAGTAAGAACGCTTTCCCGTACGGGAAAAGTCGAGAAGCAAAAGTTGTAGTTGCTCAAAAATCCTGCCTTATACTCGTTCAAATCCCGCTCTTTTATCCAGTATGTAGACCGCCAAATGCAAAAACTGTTTTGTGCACGTCAACTGTGTGCAACGTGCACACAAGGGCCGTAACCACTAATTTAGGCACTTTATAACGTGAAATGTATTACAATACACACACGGGCTTCTGTAGTAGCAGTACCGATGATGGATGGTTAGAGGCCGACAAATGTACTCGTCCACAGGAGCCTCTGTCCTCTGACTTCTTACTCTTTGTTTCTGTCTTCTACTGGAATGTGACACTTTCTTACGGGCGTCAGCTTCGAACCCATCCAGTTGGAAAGACATGTCCCCCGAGAACGACTGTTCCTTGCATGTACTAGGAAGACCTAAGTTTGACTCCAGAACTTGTGAACATGTGGAAGGTAAATCATTCCGAAAATATAAAAAATATTAAGGTTTTATCCTTTTGTCATGCTTAAAGCATCGAGAGCGTTCTAAAAATTGATCCAGGTGTCTGTATTCCTTTAGGATCATTTTATGGGACTTGCCAAGTTGTTATTTTGCAAGCTGGTTTTACTTCGCCATGTTTCTCTATCTCTTTGTTTTAAGACTCGCCTTGGAGCTACTTTTTTTTCTGTAGTCGAGTACCGAAGACATCCCACCTTGCTCCCACATCAACCTCACCTCCGACTGCAAGTGTGGCAGAGGGCACCAGGGGGAAGCATAAGCCTCAATAATTGCATGTGTCACTCACAATCCAGCCTGCGACACCACGAGCGGAGGGGCCAGGCCAGCTCAGCCTTCACAAATACATTAAGGCCCACCACCTGCGGCCTCAAGGAAGATAAATCCCCATCCCTATGGCACAGTTTTGGAACCATGTCGCAGGGGAACATTTTTAGGGCCACTTTGAGATGATGCCGATAACTTTGTTTTTTCCTTTTTTTTAGTTTAGCGAGAATTGTGAAAAAAAAAAAAGTGATTGCGAGAATTGTGGGCGAAACCTTGATGTAAGGGTTATGGGTATGGGTGGGGGTGAGTTGAGTGAATGGGTGTGGGGTGTGGGTGATGGGTGAGGGAATAGGGGGGGGCGATGGGTAAATGGGTGAGTGATGGGTGGTGGGGTGATTGGGTATGGGGTGAGTTGATGGGGTGGCGGGTGATGGTATGGGGTGAAGTGAATGGGTGGGGGGTGATGGGTATGGTTGAGTGAATAGGTTGGGGGTGATGTGGAATGGGATGGCGTTTAAACATACGTTCTACATCCGTGATTTTCAAGGAAAGTTAGAAGGGGCTATCTGGAGAGTCTGTGTTGGGGGTGGGCCGAAGGCCCCCAATATCCCTCCGCAAGGATCTAGCCAAAAAG
Organism: Chionoecetes opilio; assembly: GCA_016584305.1. Lineage (NCBI taxonomy): Eukaryota > Metazoa > Arthropoda > Malacostraca > Decapoda > Majidae > Chionoecetes > Chionoecetes opilio. The sequence goes on along the minus strand of JACEEZ010012649.1, from coordinate 3,555 downwards.
TCCGCCCGGAGGGCGGCTTTTCGGCCAGTATAAAATTGTGGTGACAATACTAAAAAAAATGCTAACGTGAAATGGTGCACAATAGAAAACCTATAGTTTTCTATTGTTTGTGGTAGTTCCTTTTTCCCTTTCTTATAACTAAGGGAAAGACACATCAAAACAAAAAGGTCATAACACCTTCCAGTCCTAATTTCAACAATATGAAGGTTACATATATCGTCAGTTTCTGTGGATTTGAAGAAAGAATATGAACAATGAAGCGGGAAAGAACTCTATGTTAGATTACTTGCTTAGGGGAGCTCCCCTCTGATTAGGTCGAATATATGAAAAAATCAAAATTGAAGATTTGAGCGGGATTTTTTCCAAGCGTACATGACGTAGCACATATAGGAACGCGAATTAACCGCCCGCGACTTACTACGCCGTTCACGGGATTTTAAGGAGAAGGGGTCGTAACCATTTAGAAAAGGGGCCAGCGCGCGAGTTAAGGGCCATATGCTTCTGTATATAAAGCTCGTTTTTTCCTTGTTTTTTCTTCGTGTTTCAGAGTATATCAATATCGATAGTATCAATATCACGAGCTATAGAGATTTGTGTGTGAAAACTAATGCCAATCATGAAATAAATAGCTACGTTCATTGAAGTGAAGGATTGGGGGAAGGGGGGGACGGAAGGATATGATGGGGGGCGAAGGTAGGAAATATTAGAATTATATGTAATTTGTTCTGTATAGTATCAATATACTATAGAGCTGTGGGTGGCGAAAAATAATGTCAATCAGGACATACTAAGCTACGTTACACTTGTACTGAAACTTTAAAACGCCTGTATTTCAAAACGAAATGTTTACATTAAAACAATTGTCAAACATTGAAAAATTATTGAACTGCTTGTAAGCGTTCATTGTTAATACCTATTGGTTGTGTACATCGTGTAATTTTTTTTCTTCGATAAAGTGAAAAACTTGTTAGGGATTTTTTTTTTTTTTAAATGGCGATCGGCGTACGTCACGTGAGGTGCTTTTAATGGCCCTCGATAACTCATTACGTAAGGGAAAATTTTTAAGAAAACTAAATTACCGCTCGTTCGTTATGGTATTTTGAGTATTTTCCATGTAGATAGCAGTGTCTAGCAACACAAAACACCACAAAGTTGTGACGTGATGAAAAACCTTATGACTTCATACCCTCGTCGTCTGACGTACCACATTATCCTCTCACACTAAGTAGACATTGATAATTTGGTATACCCTGAAAGTTTCAAGCTTGAAAGATCTTATGCTTTTTTTTATCTGTTTCAAGTTGAAAGATCTAATGCTTTTTTTATTATTTCTTTTTGTGTCAGAGGGTGAGCCTCCCCCTTACAATTCTAAGAAAAAAAGCACTTCCATTAGAAAAAATTATCCCAAAACACCCACAAAATTAATGTTAATTTCCGATAAGGATCCTTAAAACGAATATGTTAACAGCATAAGAACATACGAGAAAATAAGGAAACTACAATAGATCGTGGACCTACACGAGGTATTCCTGTTATACACATATATATTTATTATATACATACCTGTAGTCAAATAGCGTAGTGTTTAGTGTACGTCGTTCTCCTGCCTCACAGCCTCCTCCTCATATATTGGTTTTTCTTTTCTATTATAGTGTTACGAACCTCAATAGCAATTCGTACTGTCTCTGCTTAGCCGTATGTAGTTCCGTAGTGTCTCCGATCTTCCAAGCTCAATTCCCTACCAGTCTATAATACATGCTCTCGGTCTTCTTCTTGCAGCCAAGAACGGAGTCCACTTGCGTTTTTGTGGCAAATATGTGGCAAAACACACAAATTAGTCCTATACAAGCACCGACTAAGTCTTGTTTGCACGATCCATAGTGTTTTGTTTTGGGCGCGGGTCTTAGGAAGATGCGGCCGGTAGGAAGATGCTCGTAGCCGAAACGCCGTGTGACAAGTCGCGCACCTTTTGCCCACCAGTACGGGCATCTTTTGGTAGCAAGATACCAAAGATGCAGGAAAATATTGCTCGTGTGACATGGGCCTTAAGTTTGACGTTTGGGCCAACGTTTACCCTTTTCTATCTTGTTGTTTAATAGACTGGGTTCAACCCATTAACATGTAGCGTCATGGCCTGGTAGGAGTGATTGCCACGGTTCAATACAAAGTAGCCGACCGGTTCTTTTAGGCTTGTTAATATATAAGTACCAGTAACGAGGAATACAATATACAGTTTTTATGTAAAATCTGTTCAATGTGAGCAGAGCGACTAGTCATAGGTGCCTACGGCCAAAGAAACTTTAAGTCTTAAGACCAGGTCTGAACCATTCAGGACAACAGCGTGTATACCACAACGTTTATCTCAGAGGGAATCGCACCGCACGTGAGTGTAAGGTAGCGGGGGGGGGGGGGGGGGAGGCCTCTCGCTTCTGCCTCTTCGGCCGTTCGACATCTTCTAGAGTGGAGTTTTCCTTTGTTGACAGTTGCTTACACATGCTTGTAATGTGGTAAACGTCGTCAGGGTGGCTCGTTGGTAGAGATGCGGCCTCGCGTGCCGATCCCTGCATTCGGTCGCGTTCCGAGCCACAAAGTTTCGTCCTGGCTGGTGGTGCTTTGTTTAGTCAATAACCTTAGTAGTTGGTACTTGCAATGGTGTCTAGTAGGATCAAAAGTATCTTTATCTTGTATGTGTAATGCTTTATCAGCTGTCATAAGTGGCAATTAGCTAGTTGTCGCTCCTCTTAATTGAGTGGTAAACAGGCGGGTGGTGATGACACAGCATAGACAACAGTTTTTTCACCTTCCCAAGATGTTATATTCAACTGCGATAAGTGGCAGATCACAGTGTTGTCGCTCCTCCTGTGTGCCCAGTGCCTCTGCGTCAAAAACATACTTCTCCCCTGGTCCACTGTCTGTTACATAGGAATAATTATACACGTACATATATATCCTCTACTATTCAGTGCCCTATATAGACAGACCTTCAAACGAGGCTGCCGGCCGAGATGGGCTGGCTTGCTATTATTGGGGGGCAGTGGCCATTGCTTAGCCACAGACACATGAACACGTACCACACGAGTATATAACTCTATGTACGAACGGTATAAAAAGAAAACGACATGACGGTCCCAATATAGTTGACAAGTTTTGTAGTTATGACTTAAATGATGAACAGTTGGACTCCAGATGGTTGAGAACAGATTATTGTTGACAGACAAATATTATAAATATATAATTCCAGCTTCCTTATATATGCATTGAATTATTGGTCGCTGTCTCGTAGCCCCAGGTGTCAGGTTTCGTACCTCCTGTGGTACAGGTAACCAGGTAAGAACCACTGCTCTAGATAGTGTCCACATCGCAATATCTAGACCACATAATCAGGCAAAGTGTGTAGATCAGAAACTGTGTTAAAAAATAATAGTACAATGATAAATAGCTGAACCACTAAGAAGTTGAAAGAACAAATGTAGAAAAATGTTAGCGCTACTTTAATTCACTGTCATTTTCGTATAATTGATATTATTTTTGCAGATTTATGCTAATACGATGCAG
>JACEEZ010012648.1:34697-52134 GCA_016584305.1 Chionoecetes opilio | reverse complement strand
GTGACTCAGGCGTGGAGCTTAGCGAGCGCGCCAGGTATGAGAGTTAGGAAAAATGGAAACCCCCGGCACCAGTAATGTAATCGCTTCTCCTTGAGGCCAGAGTAGCGGGCAGAGGAGATCTCACATAGCGAATTTTAGTGGCAGGTTGGCAGTTAGGAAGAATGGAACCCCGGCACAAGGCACGCTAAAGGACAATGACAGAATGATCTCGTGACATCCTTAATATTGCGTGCAGGCTGCCTGAAATGCCAGTGTGATGCACACCGTTCTTCCGGAACTCATACGACAGCAATGTCTAGAGATATGCAGCCCGAGTATCAAACAGAAAGTGTACAGGCGATCCAGGTAGCCAGCTAGGAAAGCTCCCACTCCTGGGAGGAGTCCCTCAGCGGGCAGCCCTGGGAGGAGTCCCTCAGCGGCCAGCCCTGGGACACGTCCCTCAGCGGGGAGGCGCAGGCCCTGGCTTGTGGCCCACACACTGAGTGGGGGAGAGGTGTAGCGTGGGCAAGATGATAGGCCTCGTCTACCCCCGGCCCGGTGTGAATGGGCCCTGACGGCGTGCCGGGCTGGCGGCGCTGATGGACCAGGACAAGGAGGTGCTGGGGGAGGGCATGTCGGGCCGGGTGTTCCTGCTGCACGTGGCCGGGGAGCCGCGCTGCCTCAAGGTGGCCAGACACGAGGGCTTCGCGCCCATGTTCCGGAGGGAGCTGGACATCCTGAAGGATCTGGACGGAGCAGCAGGAGCCCCGAGACCCCTGGCGGCCGCCACCTCAGGTCTGTCCGCACTGCTCACCACCTTCTGCGGCAGACAAACCTTCGAGGAGCTGGCCAGCGTGGCGCCCACGGACGCGGACAAGCTGTGCGCCTTGCAGTTGCTGGTGCGGGTACGTGCAGGCAGCTGCACGACGCGGCTACACCCACAAAGACCTGCAGAGGGACAATGTGGTGGTGCGCCGGGACGCGACGGCCGCCTCAAGGTTTCCCTCATTGATTACCGGTCTCCCGCCAAAAACGATGGGTTGTCCATTTCAAGTAGCCAAACACTCACGCCACAAGCGGTGGACGGCGCCCCGGAGCTTGGAGGGCGGCGGGGCGGCGTGTGGCCCGAGAATAGGACATCTTTTCCCTGGGTTAAATCCGCACTACGTGCGGCACAGTGTGACCACCCTACCGAGCCCGGACGCCTGGCCTGGCAGGCCCTGGCCTAGGGACCCCGCGGCGCGGCCCCTCCACCCTCCAGCTGCGGCAGCAGTGCAGCAGCAACAGCAGAGCAGCAGGTGCAGGAACAGCCGTTGCCCAACCACAGCAGGACAAGGCGGCACAAAGCCTGTGCTTGACTGCGCTGCTGCTGCCTTCCTCCGCAGTGTTAATCAAGGACTGTCAAGGTTTATTTTCGCGCCGCACGCGGCACTTAGTCTAAGGAGTGACTGCATGGTGACGCACTCACTGATGGACTCACTGTACCGAGGGTTCCAGCCCCACCCTGCTGGTTCTCGTTCAGTTGTCTGCATTCTTGGTCTATTTCTTATGCTTTTGAGTTACTCTTTGAGGATACCGTTATCTTATACTAAATGCTTATTTCTCTGTACACCATGTTTACACATATTTTATAATAATTTTTAATTTCTTACTCCCAGTCCAAAGAAAATAACTAATGTACTTTTCTTCTTTTTTTCACAGTAATTGCAAGGACTGACCCAAGGCCAAAACAAAAAAAAAAAAAAAAAAAATAGCCGAATTACCAGGTCCCCAATACAATATACCGAAGAGACCGGCCAATCAATCCAGTTTCACTATTGTTAGTTTTTTTTATATGGTAGATTATCACTTTCTGTTATGTTGTTGTTGTTTGCTGTCTTTGTCTCAGGTGAGTTGAGAATCGAACAATTGTTATATTGATACATAAGTTGGCTGTTGTCGTTTCTTTGTCTAAAGTATCTGTCTCTCTATTTGTCTTTATCTAGTTTGTCTCGTTTGTTTCCCTTCCATCCTCTCTCTCTCTATTCTCTCTCTCTCTCTCTTCCTCTCTCTCTCTCCTCTATCTCTCTCTCTCTCTCTCTCTCTCTCTCTCTTCTCTCTCTTCTCTCCTCTCTCTCTCTCTGAAATAACAATCATTCACAACAGTATAAGGACGTAAAGAGTCTACATTTCCTCGTAACATAACCCCACACCCGGACCCACCACACACACCACACACACCACCACCATTACACACACACCCACACACCACAGATAACACACACACACACACACACATACACACACAAACCACACACACACACCACACACACACACACACACCACACACACCACACCACAACCACACATACACACCCACCACCACACACACATTCACACACACCACACACACACACACAAACACACACAACACATACACACACAAGAACACACACACACACCACAACCACACACACATACACACACCACACACACACATACTACCCTCCCTTCACACACATACACCACACACAAACACACACACACATACTACCCTCCTTCCAACACACACACCACACCACCACCACACATACTACCCTCCCTTCACACACACAAACACACACACACACACACACCACAAACACAAACACACCACAACCCACACACAAACACACAACTACCCCTCCCTTCACAACACACACACACACACATTACAGACTTCCCTCCCCTTCACACACACACACACACACACACATATACCCTTCCCTTCACACACACACAACACACACACACACACACACACACATTTACTGACCCTCCATTCACCACCACACACACACACACACACACACACACACATCACAATACTACCCTCCCTTTCACACACCACACACACCCACACACACACACACACACGCACATACTACCCTCCCTTCACACACACACACACCACACACATACATACTACCCTCCTTCACACCACACACACACACACACACACACCACACACACACCTATTACTACCTCCTTCACACACACACACACACAACACACCACACACCACACACACACACACACCACACACACACACATACGACCCTCCCTTCACACACACACCACACCACACAACCACCCACACACCACACACACCACACACATTACTTACCCCTCCCTTCCAACACCCACACACACACACAACACATACTACCCTCCCTTCACACACACACCACACACACACACACACACACCAAACACACACAACACACACACACCACAACACACACACACACACACACACACACATACTACCCCTCCCTTCACACCACCCACAAACACACACACACAACCACATACTACCCTCCCTTCACACATTCACATACACCACACCCACACACACACACACACACATACTACCCCCTATCACACACACACATACACCACACACCCACACCACAAACACACCACATTACACCTCCTTCCACCACACACACACACACCACCATACTACCCTCCCTTCACACACACACCAAACACCACACACACACACACACACACTACCATCCATTCACACACACACACACACACAACACCACACACACACACACACACTACCCTCCCTTCACACACACACACACACCAACACACACACATACTACCCTCCCTTCACACCACACACACACACAACCACATACACACACACACACACACACACACCCACACACACACACACACACACCACACCTACATATTACCCTTCCCTTCACACACCACACACACAAACAACATACTACCCTCCCTTCACACACACACACACACACACACACACACACACATACTACCCTCCCTTCACACACACACACACACACAAAACATACTACCCTCCTTCACACACACACACAACACACTACGCACACCACACACACACACACCACACACACACACACACACACACACACACACACACACAAACATACACACACATACTTAACCCTCCCTTCACACACACACACCACACACACACACATACTACCCTTCCCGTCACCCACACACATACACAACCCACACACATTACTACCCTCCTTCACACACAACACACACACCACACACACACACACACACATACACACACACACACACACACATACACACACACACACATACTACCCTCCCTTCACACACACACACACACATACATACTACCCTCCCTTCACACACACACACACACACACACACACACACACACACACACACACATTTTACTACCCTCCCTTCACACCAAAAACACACACACATACTGACCCTCCTTCACACATCCCACACACAACACACACAACACACACACAGACATACTACCCTCCCTTCACACACACACACCCACACACACACACACACATACGACCCTCCCTTCACACAACACACACACACACATACTTACCCTCCCTTCACACACACACCACACACCACAACACATACTACCCTCCCTTCACACACACACACCAAACACACACACACCTACACACACACACACACCACACACACACCCACATACTACCCTCCCTTCACACAACACCACACAACACCACATACTACCCTACCTTCACACACACATACACCCCCAACCACACACACACACACACACACACACACACACCACAACACACACACCACACCACAACACCACACACACACTACAACCCTCCCTGCACACACACACATACACACACACACACACACACACAATATACCCTCCAGACCATCCCTTCACACACATCCATTACACACACACACACACATACACACACACAATACTTACCTCCCTCACACACCACAAACACCACACACACATACAAACACACAACACACATACTCCCTCCTTCACACACACACACACACCACCACAACACACACAACACCACACACACACACACCCACACACACACCAACAACTTACCTCCATTCACACACACACACAACACACACATACGACCCTCCCTTCCCACACCACACACACACCAGACGTCCCTCCCTTCACATACACACACCACACCCACCACACACACACAGACACACACCACACACACACCACACACACACACCACACACCACACCATACTACCCTCCTTCACAAACACACACATATACCCTCCCTTCACACACACCTCACACAGAGGAAGGCGGAAGAGGAGGAAGGAAAACAAAAAGGGGGGGGGGGGAAGGGGGGGGGGGGAGGAGGAGGAGGAGGAGGAGGAAGGAGGAGAGGAGGAAATACAAAGGAAATACAATGGAAACACAAACAGCAACAGACGATAGGTCCTTACAGGGCTGTGTTTGCTTAATACACTAACTAACATACATAATAAGAGAGAAAGGATAGGAAGTAGAAGGTCCTCCCCACAGGGGAGGAGCCTCCCTCCAGCCGAAGCTGGCCGGAAAATAAAGTGTACATGCATATAGAAAAACTGCCATGGAATTTGTGAGGAACGTTGAAAGCTTGTAATCTGATGGCTAACTACTACTAGTTGTCGGGGGTAGGTTTAGTGCTTGATAGTAGTGTCATGTATGTGTGTTTTGTAAGGGTGTGAACACATGTGGAGGTTCAAGGGTTGTCGGCAGCCTTGCCTGGCGCTTCTTGGGACAGGCAGCAGTTCAATCAGGCCTCAGCTCCGTTTCATATCCACGCGATTGTGTACTTTCCATGTAGGACGCCGTACACTTCAATTGCCTCCTGCAGCAGTGACCCCTGGTACCTTAAAATCCCTGATGGTGGTCACTCAACTGTCAGACCTACTGAACCACAGCCCGTCACAGGTCGAGAGTAGTAGTGGTAACCGTTAACTCGGGGGCTATCTGTGTGGGTTATAGGTCTAATGTAGTGTTGGTTATTAGGCTCAGTGTGGAAGTTCAATGGGTGGGCGGCAAGCCTTGCCTGGGGCTTTCTTGGGAGAAAGCAGTCAATCAGGCCCCAGCCCCGTTTCCCCAATCACTGCGGTAGGCACTTTCCAAGTAGGACGCCGTGCACTTCAATTGCCCCCTGCAGCAGTGACCCCTGGTACTATAAATCCCGAGGTGGTCACTAACTGACAGGGCCCTTACTGAACCACAGCCCGTCACAGGTCAAAGTTGTAGTAGTGGACCGTTTAACTCGGGGCTGTATGAGATGTGTGAGGGGTTGTGTAGGACGCGACTCGCAATCATTTTACGCAATGAGAGTAAGTTTCAGAGGCCCGCGAGATAAATTTATTATCCGAGTTAAACAGTTGACAACCGGGGATTTGATTGAATATTTATCGAGGCGATTTTTAAAATGATATATGTATTTGAGTTTACTACGTATTGACGGCACCAGCCCATTCCATACGTTTACAACCCGGTTTGTGAAGAAGACGTAGCTTCGTTCGTTACAAACCATTTCCTGCTTATTTTAAATCCGTTGTTTCTAGTTGAGCGTGACCGGGTCTAGCGTGAAAAGATTATTTCTGGGAATACGTTCGTAAATCATTGAAGATTTTAAAGACTTCGATGAGGGTCACCTATCTATCCTTAGTTTGTTAGTGGGAAAAAGTTAAGTTCCTTTGAGCCGATTTTCGCTACGATTTATTACGCAATGCTAGGTATCATTTTGGTTTACGCTGCGATGTATTTGTTCTAGTTTATCTACGTCTTTTTTATGATATGTTGAACCAGAATGCACACAGTATTCTAGATGGGGGTGAACAAGCGAGTTAAAAAGAGTGAGTATAAACTTTTTCAGATTTGAACTGAAAGTTTGTCCAATAACGCCAACCAAATTTATTTGGCAATTTTATTACCTCTATAAATTTGGGTTATTCGGTTTGAGATCTTTCGAGATTATACACGCCTAAATCTTTTTCTTCATCAACCACTTGCTAGTTGGCAGGAGGGAGGAGGATACATAGGAGTACATAGGATAACAGACACCAGGAGACTATTGGTCCATAACGAGGTATTCTGCTGCACTACATACTACTAAACATAAAATACTTGTCAAGAAAAACAGTTGGTGAAAAATGAACCCATGTCCCTAAAGAGGATAGGAACATGGAAGTTTCATAGTGCCAGAATGATAGGATATGAAAAATACTAACTACAACTACACTACCACTACAACTATCGATAACGGGGGACTAGATACGGAATTTCGCACTAATCAATACCCATTTTACCTTTACAGTGCGCGTCCAAGTCTGTTTTTGAAGTAGTTATGTGTTGGCTCGGACAACATTGCTGGTAACTTGTTCCCATGCGATCAACGACTCTAACATTGAAATAATTTTGAGGAGATCGGGATGCAACATTGACCGTTTAGTTTTTTAAACTATTATTTCTTGTTGTCCTGGAGTTGAAACGCTCGAAGAGGTTCTCTTGAGTAATGACATCAATCCTTTTAGATCTTAAAGGTTTTTTTTTTTCCTAAATCAAGTTCCCCACGGATTCGTCGATCCTTAATGGAAAACATATTAAGTTTTCCGCAGTCTCTATTCATAAGATGAATTCGCAGAGAGATAGATTGTTTGTTTGCTCTATTTGCACTGAGTTCCAATTGGGCTGATTATTTTACGCCAACAGGGCGGGACCAGAATGAACGGCATATTCACAAGTGCGCCTAACCAAGGACGTGTATAATTGTGTCATTACTTTCGGGGTTTTATGTTCAAAAGTTGCGTTTAATAAAAGCCCAAACAATCATATTTGTCTTTTTTACTGGACAGCTAGGCAAGCGATGGGTTTTCAGATCATTACTGATGATGACACCTAAATTCCTTTTCCTGCTGTATTTCAGTTAACGATTTATTTTGCATTTGGATAGTTTAATTTGAGGTTATGTTGCTATATGCATTACTTTACATATATCGGAATTGAATTTTTAATAAGCCATTATCACTCCCCCCCCCATTGATAGGTTTGTTCGAGAACACTTGTATTGAGTTCGCAGTTTCTCTAGATATGCTCTACCGCCTAATTTTGGTGTCATCTTGCAAAATTTCGAATATTTTAGATACAAGCCGCAGTCCAGATCGTTGATATATATCAGAAAAAGAGTAGGAGCCAAGACTGAGCCCTGAGGCACCCCACTAGTGACAATCTAAAAACCAATCAGATGCTCGCATTTATTACTACCCGTTGTTACGATTTGAAAAACCAATCGCCAATCCATGAACATAATTGCTTTCCTAAGCCATGTGCCCTTAGCTTGGTCAACAGTCGCTTATGGGGAGCTGTATCGTGAAGGGCTTTCGGAAAATCGAGGTATATTACATCCGAGGGAAATTTTAGCGTTCCAGTTTGAATTAAATGACAGAGGGAGGAGGGAGGAGGAGGGGGCGGGAGGAAGGAGGAGGGGAGAGGAGGGGGAGGGGGAGGATTGTGAGGAGGAGGAGGAGGAGGAGGAGGGATGAGGAGGAGGGAGAAGGGATGCAGTGAAGGGACAGAGGACAGAGGGACAGAGGGAGGGGTGAAAGGGAAGGACTGGTGAAAAAGCAAAGCCAATTACAAAAAATAGAAGGAGAAGTGTGGTTAAAGAGCTTGAAGACGCAATTGTGAAGTATACAAAAAAAAAATATCCCGCAAGTAATGAGTTCCCCCCAAAAAATATATTAGGTTAAAAAAGTATACCAACTGGGTACAAAAGATTCAGTAAAATGGATGATGAAAAAATATATGATAGACTATGTTGATATTTTAAAAGGATATTTTAAGTTAAGGGAGCTCCATGGAAAAGAACAAATAAAAAAATAAGAGAGGAGGGATAAGCAGAGGAGAGGGTAAGGAAAGTAAGAATAAAAGGAAACAAGAAGAAAAACTAAGGAAAGCAAGTAAAGGGGAGAGAGAGGAGAGGAGAGACGAGAGAGAGAGAGAGGAGGGGAGAGAGAGATAGTGAGAGAGAGAGGAGAGAGAGAGAGAGAGAGAGAGAGAGGAGAGAGAGAGAGAGAGAGGGAGAAGAAGAGAGGAGAAGAGAGAGAGGAGAAGAGAGAGAGAGAGAGAGAGAGAGAGAGAGAGAGGAGAGAGAGAGCAGAGAGAGAGAGTGGAAGAGAGAGGGAGAGAGAAGAGATTGAGAGAGCAGAGCAGAGAGAGAAGAAGAGAGAGAGAAGACCGAGGAGACGAGAGAAGGGAGAGAGGGAGAGAGAGAGAGACGAGAGAGAGAGAGAGAGAGAGAGAGAGAGAGAGAGAGACGACGGATGAGAGAGAGAGAGACAGAGACGAGGGGAGAGAGAAGGAAAGACAAGAGAGCGAAAGAGAGAGAGAGAGAGGAAAAGAAAGCATGAATAGAGACACAGAAAAGTAGCGGCCTGTCTGGTTAGGTGTATGATTCTGCTTTGGGTGCAGGGAGGTCCCGGGTTTCAAATCCCGGACAGGGCCCCCGCCTATGTTTTTTTTTTTTAGGCTTTTAGAACAGTTGCACATACAACGTGTAACTTTAAGCCTTATTGTAATTTTTGTTTAAATACAAAGAAAAAAAAAAAAAAGAAGAGGGAAGGAAAATGAGGGAGTGCAAGAGGAGAGGAACAAAAAGAAGGGAGGGAGGAAGGGAAGAGAGGAGGGAATGAGAAGGAGGGGAGGAGGAAGGAGGGGGAAGAGAAGGAGGGGAAGAGAAGGAGGGGAGGAGAAGGAGGGGGAGAGAAAAAGACCAAAGGGGCTATCGGGAGGCCCCGGATATTGAGTTTTTTAATAAGACCAAATTTCCCAAATACTTCGTCACACACACAACACACACACACACACACCACACACACACACACACACACACACACACACACACACACACCACACACACACACAAACACCACACACACCCACAACAAACACACACACACACCACAACAACACACCACACACATGTATAAAAATCATCAAGAATTAAGATTAAACAGTATATATTTTTTCTTACGTGTATACAGAAAAAAAATATTGATTTACAGGATAAGGACAGGACAGCTGGTAATTAAACAGATAGATTCACACATAGATGGAAAGATTTATCAGTAGATATAACAGGGTATGTTTTTCTTTTGTGATGTTATGGTGGACAAACAAAATAATGTCAAAATATTGCCCCTTTTTTCCCCCTCTCTATTTTTCCTTCGCATTTTCCCCCTCGCTCTCCCTCGTGCGCCAGAAGGTCGATTTGGCTTTGATAATTTGTCAAGTGAGTGCGTGAGGGAGGAGGGGAGTGACGAATGAGGGAGGGAAAGGAGGATGTGGAAGGGAGGAAGGAGGGAGGGAGGGGAGAGGGGGAGGGGAGGGAAGGAAAGGGAGGAAGGAGGGGGGGGAAGGACACGGTAGGGGATAAAGGCGTTGCTAAATATCACTCTATGGCATCAGCAGCAAACAGCCCACAAGGAAAGTAAGGAGGGAGGGAGGGAGGGAGGGAGGGAGGGAGGGAGGGAGGGGGACCAGAGAGAGAGGGAGGGTGGGAGGGAATAGAAGGGGGGAGGAGCAAAGAGGGGTGGAGGAAGGCAGGAAGGCAGGGAGGAAAGTGATGGGGAAGGGGACAGAGAAAAATTGAGAAAAGAAAGAAAGAAAGAGACAAAAATCAGAGAAAATAACACCAAATATATAGGGAGGTCATGTAATCAACTTCCAGAAAGATCAAGGAAATTTAAACATTTCGATGACAATGGAATGCTAATATTAAAAAAACATGGTTTACGCCAAAAAAAACCCCACATAAACAGTACAATAGGGAAGAGAGCAAATGCCATTACTCAAACAGCAAATTATTTGAGGTTAAAAAAAAACTGGTTGTGGTCATATCTGGTGGTAATTATAGTGCCAAAATAAGATGTGTGGGTGCCAAAAAAAGGGTGCACTAAAAGCGGTGCGGAATGAAAGAACAAGGGATGGGATGAAAGGAGGGAGGGAAAGGAGGAAGGAGCGAAGGGAAGGAGGGAGGGAAAGGAAGGGAAGGAGGGAGGAAGGGAGGAAGGAGGAAGCAGGAGGGAAGGAGGGAAGGAGGGAAGGAAGGAGGGAAAGGAAGGAGGGAAGGAGGGGGAGGAGGAAGGAAGGAAGGGAAGGAAGGAAGGAGCAGGGAGGGAAGGAGGGAAGGGAGGAAGAAGGAGGAAGGAAGCAGGGAGGACAGGAGGGAAGCATGGGAGGGAAGGAGGGAAGGAAGAAGCTAGGAGGAGGGAACGACGGGAAGGAGGAAGGAAAGGAGGGAAGGAAGCAGGGATGGAAGGGAGGGAAGCAGGGAGGGAAAGGAGGGAAGGAAGGAAGCAGGAGGGAAGGAGGGAAGGAAGGAAGCAGGGAGGGAAGGAGGGAAGGAGGGAAGGAAGGAAGGAAAGCATGGATGGGAAGAGGGAAGCAGGGAGGGAAGGAGGGAAGGAAGGAAAGCAGGCGAGGGAAGGAGGAAGGAAGGACGCATTAGAGAAGTAGGGAAGCAGGGGAGGGAAGGAGGAGGAAATACCAATACCAAAGGAATTAAAGGAAACACAAACCAGCAACAGGACGATAGGTCCTTACAAGGCTGTTTAACTTTAACTACACTACACTTAACTAGATAAAAGAGAGAAAGGTAACCGAAATTAGAAGGCTCCTCCCCACCCACCCATCCTCCAGCCGAAAGCTGGCCGGAAAAGAAGTGATACCATGCAATATAGCAAAAAACTGCATGGAATTTGTGAGGAAAGTTGAAAGCTGTAATCTATGGCTAAACTACTACTAGTTTGTGGGGGTAAGGTTTAGTGCTTGATAGATAGGTATGTAGTGTGTGTTTGTAATGGTGTGAACACAGTGTGGAGGTTCAGAGGGTGGTGCGGCAGCCTTGCCTGGCGCTTTCTTGGGAGGCAGCAGTCAATCAGCCCCAGCTCCGTTCAATCCACTGCGGATGTGTACTTCCATGTAGGACGCCGTACAATTCAATGCCTCCTGCAGCAGTAGTGACCCCTGTACCTTAAATCCCTATGGTGGTCACTAACTGTCAGGGGACCTTAACTGAACCACAGCCCGTTACAGGTTCGAGAGTTAGTAGTGGTAACCGTTAAACTGGGGCTATCTGGTGTGTTATGAGGTCTAATGTAGTGGTTGGTGTAGGATCAGTGTGGAAGTTCAGGCGGTGGTGCGGCAGCCTTGCCTGGGCGCTTTCTTGGGAGGCAGCAGTCATTCAGGCCCCAGCTCCGTTTCAATCCACTGAGGTAGTGCACTTCCAAGTAGGACGCCGTTGCACTTCAATGCCCCCCTGCAGCAGTGACCCCTGGTATATAATCACGATGGTGGTCACTAAAAACTGACAGGGGCCATTACTGAACCACAACCGTCACAGAGTCAAAAGTTGAAGGAGGAGGAGGAGAGGGAGGAGAGGAGGAGGAGGAGGAGGGAGGAGGGGAGGAGGAGAAGGAGGAGGAGGATTGGCTTGTCAGTAACCTCGTGACTCTCATTAAGTGTTTGGCCAATATATTTTTGGTAGCGTTTATTTTATGAACCTGTTATTTTTTACTTCGTTGCGTGCAGATACAACACGTGAACCTCTTACACACACACCACACATTTCACAACCACACACACTCACACACACACTCACACACCCACAACACAAACACACACACTCACACACACACACACACACGCACACAGGCAAAGCTCAGTACATCTTTAATAATTCTCGCTTGTTTTGGTTGATTCGCCTTCTGCCCTTCATAGGTAAGGCTGTGTGTGGCTGTGGTGAGGATCCTTCTGCTTTACTATCACACACACACACACACGCCACACGCATACACATACACACACACACACACACACACACACACACACACACACACACACTCTTGCCTCAGTCTGTTGGGTTCGAAATCGGATAAATATAACCCATGTTGATTTTGAGCCTTTCTTTCCTACTCTGTTTCATCATGTCTGTCTGTCTGTCTGTCTGTCTGTCTGTCTGTCTGTCTGTCTGTCTGTCTGTATTGTCTGTCTGTCTGTTCTTGTCTGTCTGTCATGTATGTCTGTCTGTCTGTCTGTCTGTCTGTCTGTCTGTCTGTCTGTCTGTCTGTCTGTCTGTCTGTCTGTCTGTCTGTCTTGTCTTGTCTGTCAGTATGTCTGTCTGTCTGTCTGTCTGTATGTCTGTCTGTCTTGTCTTGTCTGTCAGTATGTATGTATGTTTGTCTGTATGTCTGTCTGTCTGTCTGTCTGTCTTGTCTTGTCTGTCAGTATGTATGTATGTTGTCTGTATGTCTCTCTGTCTGTCTGTCTGTTGTTGTCTTGTCTTGTCTGTCAGTATGTATGTATGTTCTCTGTCTGTCTGTTGTGATGTCTTGTCTGTCTGTCTGTCTGTCTGTCTGTCTGTCTTGTCTTGTCTGTCAGTATGTATGTATGTTTGTCTGTCTGTCTGTCTGTTGTGATGTCTTGTCTGTCTGTCTGTCTGTATGTCTGTCTGTCTGTCATGTCTTTTCTGTCAGTATGTATGTATGTTTGTCTGTCTGTCTGTCTGTCTGTGTGATGTCTGGTCTGTCTGTCTGTCTGTTGAGTGTCTTGTCTGTCTGTCTGTCGGTCTGTCTGTCTGTTTGTCTTGTCTGTCAGTATGTATGTATGTTTGTCTGGTCTGGGTCTGTCTGTTGTGATGTTCTTGTCTGTCTGTCGTCGTCTGTCGTCTTGTCTGGCAGTATGTATGTACTATGTTTGTCTGTCTGTCTGTCTGTTTTTTTGTGATCTGTCTGTCTGGCTGTCTGTCTGTCTGTCTGTCTGTCTGTCTGTCTGTCTGTTGTCTTGTCTGCAGTATGTATGTTATGTTTGTATGTATGTCGTCATGTTGTGAATGTCTTGTCTGTCTTCTGTCTGTCTGTATGTTCTGTCTGTCTCAGCGTCTGTCTGTCTTGTCTTGTCTGTCAGTATGTATGTATGTTTGTCTGTCTGTTGTCTGTCTTGTCTTGTCTGTCAGTATGTAATGTTGGTCTGTCTGTGGTCGTCTGTCTGTCTGTCTGTCTGTCTGTCTGTCTTGTCTTGTCTTGTCATGTCAGTAGTATGTCTGTCCTGCTGTCTGTCTGTCTGGTCTGTTCTGTCTGTCTGTCTGATGTCTGTCTGTCTTGTCGTGTTGTCAGTATGTATGTATGTTTGTCTGTCTGCTGTCTGTCTTTCTTGTCTGTCCAGTAGGTATGTATGTTGTCTGTCTGTCTGTCTGTTGGGAGGTCTTGTCTTGTTGTTCAGTATGTATGTATGTTTGTGTCTGTCTGTCTGTCTTGTCTTGTCTGTCAGTATGTACGATGTTTGTCTGTCTGCTGTCTGTTGTGATGTTCTTGGTCTGTCTGTCCGTGTTGTCTGTCTGATCTGTCTTGTTTCTGTCAGTATGTATGTATGTTTGTCTGTCTGTCTGTCTGTTGTGATGTCTTGTCTGTCTGTCTGTCTGTCTGTCTGTCTGTCTTGGCTGTCTGTCTGTCTGTCTGGTCTGTCTGTCGGTCTGTCAGTTATGTATGTATGTTTGTGTGTCTGTCTGTCTGTTGTGAATGTTTGTCTGTCTGTCTGTCTGTCGGGTCGTCTGTCGGTCTGTCTGTCTTGTCTTGTCTGTCAGTATGTATGTATGTTTGTCTGTCTGTCTGTCTGTCTTCTTGTCTTGTCTGTCAGTATGCATGTGTTGTCTGTCTGTCTGTTGTTGGTGATGTCTTGTCTGTCTGTCAGTATGTATGTATGTTTTGTCTGTCTGTCTGTCTGTTGGTTCTGTTCTGTCTGTCTGTCTTGTTCTGTCCAGTATGTCTGTCTGTTTGTCTGTCTTCTGTCTGTCTGTCTGTCTGTCTGGTCTGCTGTCTGTCTGTTTGTCTTGTCTTGTCGTCAGTATGTATGTCTGTTTGTCTGTCTGTCTGGTCTGTCGGTCTGTCTGTCTGTTTGTCTTGTCTTGTCTGTCACGTTATGTATGTATGTTTGGTGTGTCTGTCTGTCGTCTGTATTGTCTTTGTCGTCAGTATGTATGTATGTGTTGTACTGTCTGTCGTTCGTGTGATGTCTTGTCTTGTCTTGTGGTGTCAGTATGTATGGATGTCGTCTGTCTGTCTGTGTCTGTCTGTTGTTGTGATGTCTTGTCTTGTCTTGTCTGTCAGTAGGTATGTATTGTTTGCTGTTCTGTCTGTCTGTCTGTCTGCTGTCGTCTGTCTGTTGTGATGTCTTGTCTTGTCTGTCTGTCAGTATGTATGTCTGTTTGTCTGTCTGTCTGTCTGTTGTGATGTCTTGTCTTGTCTTGTCTGTCAGTATGTATGTATGTTTGTCTGTCTGTCTGTCTGTTGTGATGTCTTGTCCTGTCTTGTCTGTCAGTATGTATGTATGTTTGTCTGTTTGTCTGTCTGTCTTGTCTTATCTGTCAGTATGTATGTATGTTTGTCTGTCTGTCTGTCTGTTGTGATGTCTTGTCTTGTCTTGTCTGTCAGTATGTATGTATGCATGTTTGTCTGTCTGTATGTCTGTCTTGTCTTGTCTGTCAGTATGTATGTATGTTTGTCTGTCTGTCTGTCTGTTGTGATGTCTTGTCTTGTCTGTCTGTCTGTCGGTCTGTCTACCTTGTTCTTCTATTCTCTTGGTTTAATTTTCCACTTTCCTGGCTTGTTCTTCCACTTCCTTGTCTTGTCCTTCCACATTATAACTTTATTCTTCCACTTTCCAGCCATTTTCATCCAATTTCTTCCATGTCCACTACTTCACGCCGTTACATTTCCCCGCCACTTCCTCGCACCCTCGCCTTGACACTCTCGCCCTGACGCGCTGTGAGTCCTGCGGGAGGTGTCATGAGGTCCTGGCGTGTCCACATTCCCGGTTCCACAATTTACAGGCTCAGGGTGGACGCGCCCTTCCCGCTGCGCCTCACTGAAGGGCCTCGAGAGCTCGATGACACGTGACACGGTGGAGGCTGCCTGGCGCTGACATGCCTTAAGGTTTAAAAACACGACTGCCTCCTACGTGTGTTTATGTGGGGGGGGGGGGGGGGGGGGGGGGCCTTGGTGAATGGCGTGGTTTATGGAACTGTCGCCGATGGGAATTCTCGCCGAAACACCAACCAAGAACTCTCGCCGACGTGGAAATTTTAACGTAACTTGGACATTGGCACCTAACCTAACCTAACTGATCAAGGAATTGCTGGTATTTCATCCCTAAATGCAGAAACACGGGGGCAAAACCTGCTTAAATGTATATATTGGGTCCTGTAATATCAAGAATTGGAATACTCGACGACGGCGGCGAGAGTTCCGATCGCGCCAGTTCTGAGTTCCGATGCATTTCCTGGAACTACCTTGTCTTGTCACACCTTCGAATATCTAGTTCAAGGACGTATGGGTAACAGGTAGGACTAATTAGTGGTGCAAATGAGGCAGGTATACATTAAATGAGGCAGGTTATGGGTAATGAGGAAATGAGGCAGGTAAGTAGGTAGGTCGTTTTTTTTTTTTTTTTTTTTTTTTTTTTACGTTGGAGCCAATAACGTCTGTAGGCAATTATTATGTTCCTTTTTTTAAGTTTCATCTTATTTCTTCGCTATGTTTGTGTACTTTAGTTTCCCTTCAAAAAGCAGAAATATAATTACACTTCTAATAAACAACAACTTTCCTACATCCAGTTTTTGCATGTCAGTCGATTCTTTGGGTGACATCCGTGTTGGTTTCCTTCACGACCTCGCCCGGCAACCTTTGCATCGTCTCCGTCTAGACCCCATTGACCTGCCCTCAAGCCGATTACCGTCTCCCAGGTGAGTCTCTGAGGTCACTTAACATCCCCGGCCGCTGAGGATTTAACATCCCCCAGCCGCTTTTCCCGAGGCTACTTTGCGGCTACGTACTTAATGGGCTTAACTCTTTGTACTTTAAACTGTACGTCATATGAGTACCTCGCTTGCCTCCTCCTCCTCCTCCTCCTCCTCCTCCTCCTCCCTCCTCCTCCTCCTAATTCCGATAGATGTAAAGTAATGCATATAGGCAACGACAACCTCAAATATAACTATCAAATGCAAAATAAATCGTTAACTGAAGTACAGCAGGAAAAGGATTTAGGTAGGTGTCATCATCAGTAATGATCTGAAAACCAGTTCGCATTGCCTAGCTGCCAGTAAAAAGGCAAATATGATGTTGGGCTTTATTAAACGTAACTTTGAACATAAAACTCCGAAAGTAATGACACAATTATACACGTCCTTGGTTAGGCCGCACTTGGAATATGCCGTTCAATTCTGGTCGCCCTGTTTCGTAAAAGATCAAGCCAAATTGGAATCAGTGCAAAGAAGAACAACCAAACAAATTCCATCTCTGCGAAATTCATCTTATGAAGAGAGACTGCGGAAACTTAATATGTTTTCCTTAAAGGATCGTAGAATCCGTGGGGACTTGATAGAAACCTTTAAGATCCAAAAAGGTTTTGATGTCATTAATCAAAAGAACCTATTCGAGCTTTCAACTCAAGTGACAACAAGAAATAATGGTTTAAAACTAAACGGTCAACGTTGCATCACCGATCTCCGTAAAAATTATTTCAATTTTTTAAGTCGGATCGATGAAGAAAG
>JACEEZ010012648.1:14672-29672 GCA_016584305.1 Chionoecetes opilio | reverse complement strand
AGAGAAATAAATCAAATCAAATAAATACGGAAAGAAAGAAGAAGAAAATGAGAGAAAAAAGATCATCACAAAAACTAAGAAGAGAAAGTGGCTTAAAAATAGAGAAAATAATGGAATATTAAAGAAAAGAAAAGAGGAGAATATGAATAAAGGAAAGAATAATTGCGTGACTTAGACATAAGAAGAAAAAAGGAAGGAAGGAAGGAAGGAAGGAAAGAGATAAAGGAAGACAAAGGAGAGACAGAGAGAAAGAGAATAAAGGAGTGAATAGCGAATGAGGAAAATAGAAATGTGAATAAAAGTAAGAAAATATCACATTCTCTCAAGTACGAATATTCTCTCTCTCTGTCTCTCTCTCTCTTTTTAAAAAAAAAAAATTTTTTTTACCTTTATTCTTATAGGTTTTACAGTCAGGAGCTTCAGCTGGACTACTGAGAACTATCTTTGACTTTAAGAATGTGTAAATTATTCCTAACTTAACATACATACACGGGTTACTATTCTAAATTATCTATTTCTCAAATTCACTATTTCACTACTAAATGAATTTTACATGTACATGTGTTACTATTCTAATTTTACATTTTATTTTTCAGTACTACTAATATATATATATAGACATAGTTGAACTTAAGCAGGGTTTACAGGTTTATAGGTAGGTACTTATACTATGGCTGCTTTATCCAAGCGTTCACAGCACTCTTGAAAGTCTGGAGTGACGAGGTAGAGTGAAGCTGTGTCTGCTGTACCATTCGGTTCCACATTCTTGTGTAGCGCGGAAGGAAGGAACGCAGAGAGGTCTCCGTCCTGGCAAAAGGGACGATCAGTTGATGGTCCCTGGTAGCAGCAGTTCGTGTGGTGTGGCCGTGTGGTCTTGCCCAGGGCTGTCGGAGAGCAGCCAGGTGCGGGACATGCTGCTTGTGTGTCTTGTAAACGACGCACAGACCTGCTACGTCGCGACGCTGCTGCAAGGGTTGCAGAGGAGGGAGAAGCTGGTCCTGCAGAGCCTTCAGACGTATTAACCGTTGGGCTCGGGCCTGTACCTTGTCAAGAAGGCTCAGGTACGAAGGGGGGCAGGAAGACCACGTGAGAGGGGCGTACTCCATAAGGGAGCGGACTTGAGCTGCATATAAGGTGGTGATCCCTTGGGAGTCAAGAAGGTGTGAGACACGCCGGACACAGCTAAGTTTCCACTTTCCTTGCAATGGTTCGGATGTGGTCGGTGAAGGTCAGGACGCTATTCACTTCCACCCCAAGTATGGAGATGGACGTCTACAGGGGCACCGGCCTCCCACCCAGTAAGATGGTAGGGATGGGAGTATCAGGAGGACGTTGTCGTCGGGAGATGAGCATCGCCTGGATTTTCTCTGGAGCGAGATCCACTTGCCATCGACGACCCCATGAGATGACGGTTTGGAGGACCTGATTTATGTGAGCGACAGTCGTGCGGTGATCACCAATGTCGCAGGGGAATGTAAGGGTGCAGTCATCGGCGTATGCATGTGCCTCTGGGATGAGCTGGAGCAAGTCATTGAAGAATACATTCCGGAGGAGAGGGCCGAGCACACTGCCCTGTGGGACGCTGGCAAAGATCGGGTGTTCCTCTGAGGTTTGACCGTCCACCACCACTCTAAGAAATCTGTCCCGCAGGTAGTCTTGTAGTAGGAGCAGCAGATGACCGCGGACACCCAAACTGTTCAGTTTGGTGATGAGGCCGTGATGCCACACCCTGTCAAATGTTCCTGCAATGTCAAGGGCAATGACGTATGTGTCCTTTCTTTGGTCAAGACGCTTATGCCACGTGGTGGACAGATGGAGCAATAGGTCGGCCGCTGACCTGTTTGCTCGGAAGCCAAATTGCTTGATGTTAAGAAGGTGGTGTGATGTGAAGAAAGACGATATCTTGTCGGCAATTATAGCTTCCAGCGTCTTGCCAGGAACTGATAAAAGGGAGATGGGCCTATAGTTCATGGGGTCAGTTCTTTTTCCTTTCTTATGTATTGCCACCACTCTGGCAGCCTTCCACAGGGTGGGCCACCTTCCAGTAGTGAGGCAGTGCTGAAAGATAGTAGCAAGGGGCGTTGCTAGCTGAGAGGCGCAGCGCTTGAGGATATGAAGGCTAATGTTGTCTGGGCCCAAGGCCTTCTTTGTGTCGACCTGAACTAAGTGTCGGCGAACTTCCACACTAGTTATAGTGAGGTTAGAAAGGCTGGCATTGGTGAGGATGGGCACAGCTGGGATGGATCGCTGGGGATCAGGTACTGTCATTTTGTTGGAAAAAAATGTCGCGAGTACCTCGGCCTTGTCCTTGATCTTGGTGGCCACTGTGCCGTCAGACTTGAATAGCGGAGGTATGGTGTCGTCAGTTGTCAGACCTTGTTGCTTTTTTAAGTGTGGTCCACCAGGACTTGTTACCACACTGAACGACCACTGAGCTTGATTTTGAGGTCGTCTTGCCAGCGTCGTTGAGCCCATTGTTGGATTTCTTTCATTGCTGCACAAGCGTGTCTGTAGCGCTCCTTGTTAGGGTCGGTTGGATGGCGTGAGTAGAGCCGCCAGGCACGACTTTTTTCATCAGCAGCCATCCTACATTGGTAACCAAACCAGGGCTTATCAAGGGGCTTGGCAGTGTAAGTCTGGCTTGGCACATATTTCTTCTGGAGTTCAAGCAGAGTACGTGTGAATGTGTGTACCTGTGTATCTACATCATTGACGAGAATGGTGCTCCAGGGTGTTTGTTGCAGCTCGTCACATAGACCGTCCCAGTCTGCTCTGCCCCACAGCCAGTTGGTACGTGTGATGGGGGCATCCCTCTGAGCTGCAACCTGCATTGTACTTAGGATCGCCATGTGATCTAATGATCCTACAGCACCGAGGGGTGAACAGGTGACGACACTGTCTGGGAGATCACTGATGACAGGATCAAGTGATGAGCCGGAAAGGTGTGTGGGGAAGTCAACTTGGTTTGTTAGACCATACACTGTGAGGAAGTCATCAAAGGATCTTGCAACTAGATGTTGGTTCATGTCGCCTATGATGACAACGTGCTCACAGGTGTGTTGTTGCAAACAGGTCATCCAGGTGAGTGTGCAGATACTCAATAGGCTCCCTCCCCTGCCACTGTGGGCGGTAGCACACACCAGCAGGATAAGCGCTGTGATGGTGAGTCCATATTTTGAAAAAACATCATCTCCAGATGGTTTGGTAGAGTGACTTCAAGTGGCTGGACCGACAGACTCTTGTGAAAGGAGACAGCGATACCACCAAAGGTCCCCGCGTGTCCTGTCGCGTCGATGCACCTCGTATATCCATTTATCTGTCCAAAGTTGTCTGGGATTGACTTGTTGAGGAAGGTCTCTACTGCCGCAACGATGTCCGGGTTGTGAGGGATCACGTGAGTGTTAATCAGGTCCCCGATGTTGGTTTGGAGACCTCTGACATTGGCAGATATGATGGTGATGTGATCGCGGGACTTACTGGCGACCATAGTTCCAGGCCGGTTGAC
This sequence comes from Chionoecetes opilio, assembly GCA_016584305.1. Classification (NCBI taxonomy): domain Eukaryota; kingdom Metazoa; phylum Arthropoda; class Malacostraca; order Decapoda; family Majidae; genus Chionoecetes; species Chionoecetes opilio. Next base: position 26,167 of record JACEEZ010012648.1, on the reverse strand, counting down.
TATGGGTCGGCGGCTGGTGAGTGTTTGATTGGGCAGGGTCAGGATGAAGCGGGTATGGTTGTGGTGTGTGGGTCTGTTGTCTTGATGCTGAAGCTGAAGCCCAGTTGTTGGTGATAGGCTGGGATGACGGAGAGACAGGAGTAGGAGAAGCAGGAGTGAGAAAGCGGCTGAGTGTCTGAACAAGGAGGGCGTTATTCTGTGCCTGATCGGTTGAGATCTTGTCAAAGAACCTATCTTGTCTCTCCTGCGTGATGCGAGTATGACACTCTTGAACAGAATGTCCTGTACGTAGACAATAGCTGCACTTAATTTTCCTTAGGCAGTTGTTTTCAGAGTGCCCCTTGCGCCTGCAGTGTTGGCAGAAGGCTCTATCCTGGTTATGGTATGTGGGGCGAGATGGGGCAGAGTTACTTGAAGGATATTTTTGTATTTGGCCTCTATTTCTTTGATTGTTGTCGTGTTGCCACGTGTTTCTAATGGAGTTCCTGGGTGCTGGCACAGCAGGCCTGGACACACCCAGCAACGGCGGGATGGAGGCTGGGGTGGAAGTAGCTTGGGTGGTAGTAGCCGGGGGTCTGGTAGACTGGATGCCAGTGGCCGGGATACTAGTAGTCGGAGAAGCCAAGTTAGGAGCAGCCTGGGTAGCAGCAGACGTAGTAGTAGCCAGAGGTCGAGGCGGCTGATTGGGGCCAGACGGACGAGTGTTGGTAGCCTTTAGTTGTTGAGGCTTGCCTGAAGTCCACCAATTTGCTGTTACGTTATTAGTTGCTACTTTTCTATTCCACTCCTCGTCGATTCTGTGTGGTATAGCGGTGGTAGCGATCGACCTTACGTCGATTTCTTCTATGCTTGATCTTGTGGCACAGATGTTATCAATGAAGTCCAGGACGGTAACAACAGCGTCCCTCTTATCTGCCAGGGTATGAGAGGTGGTCTCGAAGTAATTGATGATGTTTTTCTTCCTGGCGAGTTCCACTCTTAGCTGCCGGATTATCTCCACGAGCTCCCTAGGCTCTAATTGGAGCAGGTCTGCATAGTCAGAGTCAGAATCATCTACAGTAGGTGATTCAGGAATGTTAGCAACACCCTGTGGAAGGTCTGCTACGGCTTCCTGGTAGACCACAGGGGCAGAGATATCCGCAGCCGTACGCAAAGCGCTGACCTCACCGCAGTCAAGCGTTGTGTTTGAGCCGACACAGGTGGTGTGAACGATGTTGGGGCAGTCAACTGCAGTTGTACAGGGAATAACTTCCGTGTTGGTGGTTTTTTTGCCGCAAACCGCACACCATCTAACAGGCGCGTATCCAGGTAAACCTGTGGGGCGTGCAATGAGCTGGTGGTGACTCACATCTCCTTGCATAGTCACGGTGGAGGTGTGACGAGGTGGCAGTCACGGGTGATGGTGTGACGAGGTGGCAGTCACGGGTGGTGGTGTGACGAGGTGGCAGTCACGCCTGAGTCACGGGTGGAGGTGTGACGAGGTGGCAGTCACGGGTGGTGGTGTGACGAGGTGGCAGTCGCGGGTGGTGGTGTGACGAGGTGGCAGTCCCGGGTGGTGGTGTGACGAGGTGGCAGTCACGGGTGGTGGTGTGACGAGGTGGCAGTCACGGGTGGAGGTGTGACGAGGTGGCAGTCACGGGTGGAGGTGTGACGAGGTGGCAGTCACGGGTGGAGGTGACGAGGTGGCAGTCACGGGTGGTGGTGTGACGAGGTGGCAGTCACGGGTGGTGGTGTGACGAGGTGGCAGTCACGGGTGGTGGTGTGACGAGGTGGCAGTCACGGGTGGTGGTGTGACGAGGTGCACTGCGAGTCACGGGTGGTGTGGTGTGAGGCAGTACAAATTACGGGTGGTGGTGGTGGCGGCGGTGACGTGCAGTGGCAAAGCCTTCTCTATGTAAAAGCCTGAGTCTGGGAGCGCGGGATGGACGTGACGTCACGAGCTGAGTCTGCTCCGCGAGTCAGTAGGAGCCGAGCTTTCAGCATGTGAGGATGTACGGGCGGTATAAGATATACTGCTATCTTTGGAAATGTTTGTTCTATAATATTATCAAATAAAAAACCGTAAAACACACTAAAGAAATGCCATTATGAGACTCTCAAGAAATATGCATGAACTTAAACTCTTCGCCATTTAATATTTTACTCGCAAACATTTTACATGGTGAATACCAATAGAAGCGGAATTTAATTAGCTTTCCATTGTTATATTTTGTTTTCTGATAAATGAATTAGAACCATACATACATTAGCGTTAACTAAATAAATAACATCATCAAACGGGAAAAATTACCCGATTTCATGACCTTTTTTGTTAGTTAACGCTAATTTATGTATGGTTCTAATTCATTTATCAAAAAACGAAATATAGCAATGGAAAGCTAATTAAATTCCGCTTCTATTGATATTCTCCATGTAAAATGTTTTTGAGCAAAATATTAAATGGCGAAGAGTTAAAGTTCATACATATTTCTTGTGAGTCTCATAATGGCCTTTCTTTAGTCTGTTTTACGGTTTTTTATTTGATAATATTATAGAACAAACATTTCCGAAGATAACAATATATCTTTTATACTGATAAACATATATTAGGTACGAAATTACCCGATTTCATGATGTTATGTATTTAGTTAACGCTAATCTATGCATGCTGCTAATTCATTTATCAGAAAACAAAATATAGCAATGGAAAGCGAATTAAATTCCGCTTCTATTGATATTCTCCATGTAAAATGTTTTCGAGAAAAATATTAAATGGCGAAGAGTTTAAGTTCATGCATATTTCTTGAGAGTCTCATAATGGCATTTCTTTAATGTGTTTTACGGGTTTTTATTTGATAATATTATAGAACAAACATTTCCGAAGATAACAATATATCTTTTATACTGATAAACATATAATTAGGTAGGTAAACTTGTCATCTCGGTGGCCTCGTACAGACGCCGTCCGTGACGTCATCAATCTCAGGCGCAGGCCTTTATAGATTGAGACGGCCTTGGCAGTGGTGCTTGTCAGACAAGGAGGAGGGAGGGAGGGAGGGAGGGAGGGAGGGAGGGAGGGGGAGGGAGTACTGTTCATGCAAACGGGAGGCTGGCTGGTGCTATTTCACCCAGAGTTGAGTTCTCTCTGCAGATCCTCCAGGAAGCTGGGGCAGTACTAGTGAGAGAATGGGAGGAAAAAATGGAAAAAAGATTGTAGCGATGATAGAGAAATCAAAAGTGGGTGGATGGTTGTGTGGGTGGCGAGCGCGGGGTCACTGTATTAGGGTTGATAGGTGACTATCGGGGTTGACAGGTGACGTCTCGGCGTGATTTGAAGGAGGAGAGTGGCAATTGACTTATTGGTTTAGGTAAAACCTCATTATTACTGTCTTTTGGTATTGTTTGTATGAGATTTTTTATCCCCTGTGTGATCAGAAGATCGTTACCGACAGATGGTCAACTCTGCGCAGTGAAGTGGCTCAGTTTTCCTAAGGAAAGCTTGAATTTGTCAGGAGCTGTAGAACACCGTGACCGGTGGCTGCGCGCGCTAATCTCTCTCTCTTTCTCTTTAAGTGTGTCAATATATGTAAGCCGTTCAGGAAATCTATGGGTCAGGAATTTAGAGAGAGAGAGGGAGAGAGAGAAGGGCAGAGAGGAGAGAGAGAGAGAGAGAGAGAGAGAGAGAGAGAGAGAGAGAGAGAGAGAGAGAGAGAGAGAGAGAGAGAGAGAGGAGAGAGAGAGAGAGAGAGAGAGAGAGCGGTTGCAGGAAACGCCTAAAAAAGACAATTGGAGTCGCAGTTCAATGAAAGCGTCCAAACATTTTTTTTTCTTCTCTCTCTCTCTCTCTCTCTCTCTCTCTCTCTCTCTCTCTCTCTCTCTTCTCTCTCTCCTCTCTCTCTCTCTCTCTTTTCTCTTCTTCTTTCTCTCTCTCTTTTCTCTCGTCTTTGAAGAGGGATTAACACACACCTACACAGCATTTCCCTCCCTCTCTCTCTCTTTCACACACACACACACACACACACACTCACACACACCCACCCCCACACACCCACACCCACACCCACACACACACACACACACAGACGTACAGACAGATCACGACACCTGGCAGGAATGAAACACGAAACACAGCGAGAAATGTCACTAAATTTCTAGCGGGACCGTGTTGGCGCGAGAGTGAGAAGGGGGGATCCTGTCTTCTTTCATTAGCTCCCGGGCAGTGGCTGGGCCGTTTTAGTTCAGTGACACCTTCAATTCACGACGTCCTCATTGAGTTATCGGGCAATTAAGGGTGTTAATGAGAGCAGGGGGGGGTAGGGCAGGGTCACAAGGAGGGGGGTGAGTAGAGGGGGTTCACAGGGGAGGGGGGGGAAAAGGGGGGGGGAAGAAAAGGTAAGGGATGGTTGATGTTTGAGTTCAGGGACAGTAGAATTGGGAATGTGTGGAAAATTTGAGTTATTTGAGAGAGAGAGAGAGAGAGAGAGAGAGAGAGAGAGAGAGAGAGAGAGAGAGAGAGAGAGAGAGAGAGAGAGAGAGAGAGAGAGAGAGAGAGAGAGAGAGAGAGAGAGGGGGAAAAGGGGAAAGAGAGAGAGAGAGAGAGAGAGGAGGAGAGAGAGAGAGAGGGGAGGAGAGAGAAAAGAGAGAGAGAGAGAGAGAGAGAAGATGAGAGAAGAGAGGAGAGAGAGAGAGGAGAGAGGGGGAAGAGAGAGGGGAGAGAGAGAGAGAGAGAGAGAGAGAGAGAGAGAGAGAGAGAGAGAGAGAGAGAGAGAGAGAGAGAGACACACACAAACACTTAATGAAAGAGAGTAAGCAAAAAGGTGAAAAGTAAACCCAAATCAAGAGTGAGGGAGAGAACACTAGCAAGAAATCACTATAATATAACTTCCCCAAAAAAAAGTACGTATAAAAACTAAAGAAAATGTTAAGAAAAAAATATAGAATGATTAAAAAGAAGAAAAAAACGCGCGGAGAAAAACAAAAGAAATTGTTAAGAAAAAAAATATCGAAGAAAAATAAAAAAAAAAGTAGAATGAAGGAAAAAGACAAACCAAAAATAAAAATAAAAAAAAAAAACGTCATTATTATATACTTTAAACCTAATTAAAGGAATGCCGCGATAATTAGCCTCAGTAAGTCCAACGTTAATTATCCAGAATACGAAACAGAAATTTAAAAGGACTATATTTTGCAGACATGACTTTTGCATTTTAATGAGCAGAGATACGAATGTGGGAAATGGGAGAAGGAAATAAAGGAGGAAATGGGAGAAGGAAATAAAGGAGGAAATGGGAGAAGGAAATAAAGGAGGAAATGGGAGAAGGAGAGAAATGAGGAAATGGGAGAAGGAGATAAAGGAGGAAATGGGAGAAGGAAATAAAGGAGGAAATGGGAGAAGGAGATAAAGGAGGAAATGGGAGAAGGAAATAAAGGAGGAAATGGGAGAAGGAAATAAAGGAGGAAATGGGAGAAGGAAATAAGGAGGAAATGGGAGAAGGAAATAAAGGAGGAAATGGGAGAAGGAGAGAAATGAGGAAATGGGAGAAGGAGAGAAATGAGGAAATGGGAGAAGGAGAGAAATTGGGAAATGGGAGAAGGAGAGAAATTGGGAAATGGGAGAAGGAAATAAATGAGGAAATGGGAGAAGGAAATAAAGGAGGAAATGGGAGAAGGAAATAAAGGAGGAAATGGGAGAAGGAAATAAAGGAGGAAATGGGAGAAGGAAATAAAGGAGGAAATGGGAGAAGGAAAGAGGAAATGGGAGGAGAGAAATGGGGAAATGGGAGAATACAAGTAATGGGAATGAGAGAGGGAAATGGGAAGAAAGGAAGGAGCTATAGCAGACGAAAGGAGAAGAAAAGAAAAGGAATATAAAAGAGGAAGAAGAAGAAATAAGATAAAGAAGGAGGAAGGAGAGAAAAAAAAAGAAAGGAATATAAAAGAGAAATAAGAAATAAGATAAAGAAGAAAGTAGGAAGAGATAAGAAAAGAGAAGAAGAGAAGAAAAGGAGGAAGAGAAGGAAGAAATAAGAGCAAGAAGAAAAGATAAGAAAGATACAAGAGGAGGAAGAAGAAGAAATAAGATTAAAAAAAAAAAGGAAAAAAGGATGAAATTTTCTGTCCAACTTAATAACGCAAGAATATCCGGATTAATCTCTCTCTCTCTCTCTCTCTCTCTCTCTCTCTCTCTCTCTCTCTCTCTCTCTCTCTCTCTCTCTCTCTCTCTCTCTCTCTCTCTTTTAACACAACTACTCTTTTCTTATCCATATCGAAGTTCTTATCTTTATCAATATTCTATGGCTTACATTCTCTATTATGAACCCCATGGAGATCGCGTTCCTTATCGCCTTACTATCAGGTCTTAAGTAAACCCTCCGTGCCTTCAATCGCTATCTTACGCGCCCTNTAATTTTTTTTTTTAACTTCTAATAATCTAAATGGTTTATAGATTCTATTAATTTATCTTTTGTCTGAAACACCTTTTAAATTTAAATCAAATAATAATGGTTTGTCGGATTTTCTTGGTATTACGACTTTCTTATTGAGTATTAAGACATTTCTGAGTAATTACTAGTGTAATACTACTACTACTGCTACTACTACTACTACTATGACTACTCTCCCTACCACTATAACATCCTTCTTCTATCCCTCTTTCCCTTAATCCTCCATCACTTATCTCGTCTGATCTTCCTTCCCTTGAGCTTCTTTAATCTCTCCATCATCACTTCTCTCTATCCCTTCCTCTCTCAATCCTTTTCTCTATATTTGTCTTTTCCCTCCTTCCCTCTATTCCTAGAAGTAGTAGTAATAGTAGTAGAAGTAGTAGTAGTAGTAGTAGTAGTAGTAGTAGTAGTAGTAGTAGTAGAAGTAGTAGTAGTAGAAATAGCAGTAGAAGTAATAGTAGTATAGTCGACCCATTTTATCCTGGTCGCTGGGTTGGAGTGGTGGGATTCCTGCAGTGTTGTCACGTTCACCGTTGACATGCTGATGTCGACATCTTCTTCATACTGTTAGCTATTACATTAACTATTTGTGAATCATATAGTTTTATAATACAGTTGCATGGTTTTATGAATGGCTTGCGATTTGACGGTAAAACAACGAGTCTGTATACCTTCCATTACACTTCGCATGGCAGCTCATGTGACGTTGCCGGCCGAGTGTCCTTGACACCCAGGTCAAGAAAGGAAGGCCAGCCCACCAGCCTTCCCAAGGGAATTTTGTCCACGTGAACACTTGGAGGGATAAACAAGCTGACGTCACAGGAAAGACAGCGAGTCAGACTCTGGTGGTGAAAGAAAACGGATGGGTTGATGGGCTAACTAACACACACACGGCAGGTCACACACACAGTCACACAGTCACACACACACACATGCACCACACACACACCACCACACACACACACACACACACACACACACACACACACAACACACACACACACACACACACACACCACACACACACACACACACACACACATATACACACACACGCACACACACACACATACACACAATCCCCCCACTAATGACTGGCACATCTCACCCAAGGCCTTGCTTGACCTCACCCACCCAGCATAAATGAGGGGATGGCCGCACCCTAATGCCTACATCCTCTTCTGTCACAGGATCTCAAAATATTTCACACTGAGCTTAGTATTCAACCAGATTATCTATTTGAGAAAATAGATAAACCTAGGAGGGCATAGGTTAAAATTGGAACACACATCCATCCACACACACACACACACACATACACATGACACACACACACGAATATGTACACACACACACAAACACACATGCACACACGTACACGCACACTCTACTTCATGTCTTCTGTGTGGTGTTAACCTTTCCTTTCTAGGCCGTGCTTGACACAGTCCCACTCGCCCGGTCATTCATGGTCACTCCGCCACGGAAAATTCCCCCGCATCGCCCTCTCGTGATCTGCACAGCAAAGCAAAATAAGTTATTTGCAACGTAAATAAGTATTTTTTGGAAGAAATGGCAAATATAGGACCTATATTACCACACCACACAAGTGTGGTGGCCTGGCGGAAATAGAGGGGTGATGTGGTACAACCGTGGACTTGGCCCGCCTCACCCTAGGGGCCAAGATAAAATGTGTTGACTATAGTAGTATAGGTAGAAGTAGTAGTAGTAGTAGTAGCAGTAGTAGTAGTAGTAGTAGTAGTAGTAGTAATAGTAGTAGTAGTATAAATAGCAGACCACCAAGCTTCTTGTCGTGCGAAATACTCTACAGAGGAAATTCTCCTACTGTAGCAGAGAGGTGAAGCTGGAGTTATTCAGGAGTCGCTGCTACTCTATATACTGCAACTCGCTGTGGTCGCGGTACAAGGTGGCCACTCCGAACCGCCTTAAGGTCTGTCACAATGACATCCTTAAGAGGCTTCTGGGGCTACCCAGGTGGTGCAGCTCGTCTCTAACTTTCGCTAGGAACGGGGTGAACAATCTGGATGTAATCCGTTGACACTCCGTGTTCAGCTTAAAGCCGCGGTCACACCTTAAGGCCGGTTCCCACTATCCCGCTTGTACGGCCGCCGTACAACAACAAAGACGTCACAATGACGTCACAACAGAGTCTACCGCATCGCCGTACCGCTGTACGGCTGTCGTATAAAGTTAAATTCAAGTCATTTCTCCCGCTCGGTTGTGTCCGCTCGAGCAGATTGGCCAACTGTGCCCAGTTACCACAAATATCACTCAAGCAGTGAAGATGGTGACGTCATGGTTGTTGTACGGCCGTACAAGCGGGATAGTGAGAACCGGCCTTTACGGTCACGCACGTAGTTGACCGTAGTGGGGGTTGACCGTAGTTGACCGTAGTGGACCGTTGTTAAACGTAGTTAGACGTAGTTAACCGTAGTTCAACGTAGTTATAAACGTAGCATGAACTTCAAGAAACCCATGATTTGGCCGTGGTTAGTCCAAAAATTTTCAACATATTCTAAATATCTCAACGGTTAGTGACCGTAGTTTGAACGTAGTGGACCCTAGTTGACCGTAATTGACCCTACTTGACCGTAGTGTTTACCATAGTTGACCGTAGTAACATGGCACTACGATTAACACTACGGTCAAGTAGGTCAAGTAGGGTCAACTAGGGTTAACTGGGGACAACTACTTGGGTTGGACTACGTTTGAAGTACGTTCACAGTACGTTCACAGTACTGTTAAGTACGGTTAAGTACGGTTAACTAGGGTCAACTACGTTCAAACTACGGTCACTCTCCGTAGAGATATTTTGAACATGTGTAAAAATGTTGGGCTAACCACGGCCAAATCATGGGTTTCCTGAAGTTCAAACTACGTTTATAATTACGTTGAACTACGGTTAACTACGTCTAACTACGTTTAATACGTTTAACTACGGTCCACTACGGTCAACTACGGTCAACCACCAGTACGGTCAACTACGTGCGTGACCGTAAGATGTGACCACGGCTTAAGGAGTAGGGTGGAGCTCTCTATGAACTCCATCATCACCTCTGTCAGGCAGAGCTCGGCCTATGTATGTGGATTTATACAATAGCGGTGGCTGGGTCTGAATCAGAATCAGAATCGGAATCAGAATTTGATTTCCATTGTTACAATGGCTATTCTTTTAACATAGTAATGAGTCTTACAATATTTCTGAATAAGATAACAAGTGTTAAAGGTAGAACACTAAACATGGTCTATATACAAATCAAAATATTAGAATACATAAAAATTGTAAAACATTAAAATCCTAATGAACACATAATAAAAAGTAAGACTTCCTAAAAGTTACAATATAAAAACATACAATAAAAGTTATAAAAAAGGTGTTTAGTTTAGATTAAAATACATTTCAGGTATGGACGTCAAAAATTTGAGTAAGAATTGTTTACATAAAAGGTGATTTTTTAAGTGACTTTTAAAAGTGTGCAAGGAAGTAGCATCTCTAACTTGGCTTGGCAAGCTGTTCCAGAAAGCAGGTCCAGCCACATGAAGGGACCTAGTTCCCAAACATGTGTTGCATTTTGGCACATGGAGTTGTTGCTGTTGTCTAGTGTTGACTGGTTGTTCGTACATATCTCTCACTTTGGGCAGTGAAAACAACCAGTCAGGTACTCTACTATTAACTATATTGTACACGGCTACTCCTAGCTCAAAGTTATATTTTTTTTCTTTTTTCTAGCCATCCAAGGTCTTTTAAGTAGGGTGGGACATGGTCATGCTTTGCAGCCCCTCCTAAAGCAACTTTTGCTGCAAAGTTTTGGAGCCTTTGCACACGTTGTATATGTGTGATGTTGGATGCTCCCCAAATCTTAATGCCATAATTCAGTATACTTAGGACCAGTGACTGTATTATTGAGATCCTGGTGGTCTGGTTAAAATAGTCTCGGAGTCTGTTTATGTGGACAATGGTTCCATAAGTTTTCTTGTACAATGCGTCGATGTGTTCATTAAACTGCATATGGTTGTCAAAGTGTATGCCCAAGTTCTTTAATGATCTGCTAGGGGTAACTAGATTCCCGTCAACATGCATACATATGTCAGGGGGAATCTGTGACAAAAGTCCTCGTGTTCCTATAAACATTCATTGAGTCTTTTTGGCGTTTAACATTAGGCCATTCCTGTGAAAATACTGTTGTGCTTTCTTTAGTGATTGTTCGCTCCAAAGCATTAAGTCTTGTACATTGTTGACACTGCCTGTGTGAATTAACTGGGTGTCATCTGCATATTGTATAATTTCACATTCAGAAAAGAGGGACGAGAGATCATTTCCATAAATTTTAAATAAAATAGGACCTAGTACAGACCCTTGGGGAACGCCATGGGATATTCCTGTCTTATCGGATATGCATTTTTCTATACGTACGGATTGTTTCCTGCCGCTGAGATAGCTTTGAAGCCAGAAGGAGTCTATGTTTAACTAAAACAAAAAGTCTGCTGAAGTCAAGAAGTCTGCTGTTTGTGCAGAATGTGGGGTAGCACAGGTGTCCATGGGCGTATGTTTATTCTATGTACTTTGATACTATGTCCCCTAATGTGCCTATACGATGTTCTTGTTTTTGTTTTTGCTCTAGTACTTAAGTTACCTGTTTGGCTTGTTCTTGGTGCTCTGTTTTTGTCTGTATGCCTCCGGGCGAGAATAAAATTATTATTATTATTATTATTATTATTAGTAGTAGTAGTAGTAGTAATAGTAGTAGTAGTAGTAGTAGTAGTAGTAGTAGTAGTAGTAGTAGTAGTAAGCAGAAGTAGTAGTAGTGGTAGTGGTAAAGTAGTAATAAGAGTAATAGTAATAACTAGTACTAAAAGTAATAGAGTAGTAGTAGTAGTAGTAGGTAGTAGTAGTAGTAGTAGTAGTTAGTAGTAGTAAATAGTAAGTAGTATAGGTAGATAGTAGTAAGTAGTAGAGAGTAGTAGTAGTAAGCAAAGTAGTGTATGTCATGTAAGTAGGTAATAGAGTCAATAGTAATACTGCTACAAGTAAATAAGTAGTATAGTAAATGTATA
>JACEEZ010012646.1:0-11780 GCA_016584305.1 Chionoecetes opilio | reverse complement strand
AAAAATTTTTTACACAAGCGGGTATTAAAGATACCTATCATTTTTTTTTTGATTTCTTATACTTTCAAAGGAAAGGGGATGGCTATTTATTCAGTTTTTCATTCGATTAACAAGCGCGCATTCAAGCCATCCATATTTTTCAGTTTTCTTATATTCTTATACTTTTTGGGGAAGGGAAGGAAAGAAACCCCGTGTGCGAAAAATTCAAAGTTTTCTGTTTTCTTCCATCCCATTCCCTTTTCCCAAAATCCGCAGAAAATACGGATTTATTTTGCATGAGGCTCGGGAAATTTAAAATGGAAACCAGGGAACTACATTTACCCGCTTGTGGAAAATAAAACGTGGTATTTAAGATTACATGGGAACTAAGCTAAAATTTTTTATTTATAGCGAGGAGTGTAAAAATGTACAGAAAGGAGGAAAAAGAAAAATGAGTAAAGAGAGGAAGATGACGAAAAATTACCCAAAAAAAAAATAAAAATAAAAAAAAAAAAAAGAATCAAACGTATTTTTATTTAATTATTTGTTTTTATTATTAGTAGTTAATAGTAAACAAATAAAAAAAACAAAAACAAAAAAAAAGACAAAAAAAACTAAAAATGGTTTTAAATGATAAAAAAAAAAACATTAAAATTACAATTACACTAAAAATTAAAGGGAAAACGAAAAAAAACGAGCAGCCGACAAAAATTTTAAGAAAAAAAGATGAATGTGAAAACATATATTTTTGTCATTCATGATTATAAAATGAAATCAATTCAAAAAACAATTACAATAAAAATTAAAATAAAAATTACAAGAAAACGCAACAAAAACGCGCCGACTAAATTTTAAATAAAAAAAATTATGGGGTTGGGGGACGAATCGGGCATTATAAAAAAAAGAGAAGCGATAAAGAGTAAGAGGGGGATAAATAAAAGAGATGAAAGGGAAAGGGGGGGAAAAAATGCGTTATGATGGATGGAGAAAACTGGACATATCTCCCTTACTCTTCATTTTATTCCTTTTTTTTATTCCTCCTTTTTTTTTCCTATTTTTTTCCCCTTCAGTAATTATCATATTTTTCCATTATAAATTATTCTTTTTTTTCTCTACCTGCAATTCCCCTAGTGAATAAAAAAATCGTACCCCTCCTTTTTTTATTTCCGACCTTCTCTCTCTTTTCTCTCTCTCTCTTCTCTCTCTCTCTCTCTTCCTCTCTCTCTCTCTCTCCCCTCTCTCTCTCTCTTTCTCCTCTCTCTCTCTCTCCTCTCCTCTCTCTCTTTTTTTTCTTTTTTTTTAAAAATACATATACATGAAACCCAAAAGGGCACTGTCGTGTGCTACCTATCTTAAAGGGGGAAAAAATTAGCTAATACAATAAATACAAAACCTAAAAAACTAACGTATATAAAATATAACATCATTACAGTGTTTGTTTTGGGACTGTTTTGCGGCACTAAGTCTATTCACTTTAAACTGGATCCTTGGGAGCTGTTCGATGCTTACCCGAGTATGTAAGGACGTCGGCTGATTGGCCGGATGCTACCAAAATACCACCACATCACCACCCAGCCTGGCGTGCATCAGCCAACAAGCGACGTCCCTACCTTTACCGGGTAGCATCGAAGCAGCTTCCCAAGAATCCAGATTAAGGTGAAATAGACTATTAGTGTACAGCTCTATCACAGCACCTCCAGCCGGGGTGCGGTGGGCTTCGACAGTCTCCACCGATTGGGCCGCCCCAACTTTACATTTTGTGTGTTTTCATCTCCTGGATGTGAGAGACAGCGGGTGTGTGAAAATGTTCACATCCTGGAGACGCCGCCCCGCGGCCCCCACAAAGGGCGTTAGGTGCTGGATGGCACGGGAAAGCGGCTACCTCCACTGCATAACCACTGGGGAAGCACCGTTCATCGTGCTTCGCGTGGCGATTCTCGGAGGCTGTCGTAACCCAGCCAGGTTGTGTAGCACGTCCCGCACCTGTCCTTGTGGAATACCCACAAGCGGCCGCGACACGTCCTTCGGTGTTCACAGGAGTCGGAGGGACTCACCGGCCTCGAACTGGGCTGTGGGTCTGGAGGGTGTCTGCACCAGCATGCCACCAGTCGACAGGGTTCGGACGCTGGATAATGTCCGCCCTCCTACCCTTTTTTTTAGGTGCAAAGTTGCACACGACATCAGGACAAGGCGGCGTACCCGCGTACTCTAAGTAAAAGCCGTATTGGTATCTGGGCCTTGTAGAGCAAGAGCTTCACTCCCCTGTCGAGGAAGCTGGATAACCCTTCGCAGGGCAGGGACCCTGTGATGAGGCCTACTTTTTAGCAATGTGTGTTTGATGTGGCCGTCAAACCTTAGCTCTCGGTCCACCTTTACTCACAGAACCTTGACGGCTTCCTCTGGAACAGTGGAGTGAGAGAGGAACGCCACCAAAACGAGCCTCCCTTCCACTGCTGGCCCGGCCCAGCGGGCAGAGGCGGGGGACCCGAGAAGGAAACCAACATTGCCTGTGGGTCTATTCTCCGGAGCAAAGGTCACCCTGCCAACGTGTACCCCATCTCCTAGTATAAACACTCAGCTGCTGATTGACCTCAATCAGCAGCACGTCCCCACTGTCATTTGTCGCGGGTTAGGAGCAGGAAGAGGGGTACAGTCATCAGCGTAAGGCAGATGCTCTCATGTCTTCCTCCCCTGTGATTACCCCAACTCATCCCCGTCTCAGTTGCCAACCCACAGTCTCTCCTCCTTCTAGTCCTAACCCCTACGTCCCCGCCTTATTCCTCCTAGTTTCTTTTTCATTCCTTCTTCTAATCTTCACTCCTCCCTCCTCCTCCTTCTCTTCCTCGCGGGCACCAGGTGGGGACTTTGCCAGCGTGTTTATGTTGGGGGTCAGTCTTAATGAGTTCCGAGGGGAAGGGGAAGGAGGGTAGAGGAAAAACACTTGCGAAAGTGTTATTTGTGGCAACGAGGATTAAGAAAATATTTTATATGCTTTCGCCTCTACAACTCTCTTTCTCTCTCTCTCTCTCTCTCTCTCTCTCTCTCTCTCTCTCTCTCTCTCTCTCCCATATACTCTCTCATCTCCTCTTCTACTCATCTCTACTCTTCATCTCTCTATCTCTTCTATCCTCTCTCTCTACATGACTGCACAGTAAACACTCTTTCCTAGATACCGTACTCACACACACACACACCACACACACACTTTCTCTTCTATCTTGTTGGTCTGTTTAGAAAGTGATTGACCGTAATAATGTACACACACACAGCCACAACACACACACAAACAAACACCACACCAAACACACACCAAGGGATGGTGTGGTGTGTGTGGTGGTGTTTGTCGTCTCCGTTGCTGTGTAGTGTCGTTAGTGCTAACCACTAACACGGAGGGAACTCCGTAGTGTATAGAGTGTAGTGGTTAGCACGCTCGTCACAACGAGAAGTCCCGGGTTCGATCCCCTGGGGCGGAGCCGAAAGACAGGGACGGGTGTATTCTTAAAACCCAAGCCCCTGTCACCCAGCACACGCGTGAATAGGGTAAAAGTAAAGGTGTTCAGTTCGGGGTTTGGTGACCCCCCTCCCGCGGTGCTGGGCTTCTTCGGCCAAAAAGTAAGGATGAATGAGAAAAATAGAAAATGTTGATATGGAGGCGGGGCCATACGAGCGTGCTTCTGGTCCCTTTGTGTATAAAATACAATAGATGAAGATGATAAACACCACACACACACACACAAACACACACACACACACACACACACAAACACAACCCAAAATGTACATAAGTATTTCATTATTATCTGCCTTTCCTCCATAGGGTTTCGGATCTAACGTCAGAATAAAGAAAAGCGATCCCACAGACAGTCTCTCAAAACGAGGGCAATAACTTCTTCTGTATGGCCCTCATCGAGGACTTATAGTCGCGACAGGCTGGTATCATAATATCACCTGGAGCTCCAATCTCACCTTAGTTTTTCATTCTGATAGGGTACACAAGCGCGTATTCAAGATATCCATATCATTGGTTTTTTTACTGATTTCTTATACATTCGAAGGAAGGGGCATGGCTATTTATTCGGCTTTTCATTCGGATTACACAAGCGCGCATTCAAGCCATCCTATTTTTCAGTTTATTATGATTTTCTTATACATTTGGAAGGAGGAAGGAGGGAAAGCCCCCGGTGCGTAGTCGAAAAATTCAAACGTTTCTGTTTTCTCCATATCAGTTGCCTTTCCATAAATCCTGCAGCAAATACGGATTTATTGCAATCCATGGACGGCTCTGGAATTGAAAATGTAACCAGGGAAACTACATTTAACCACGCTGTGATGGATAATACAAAACGTGGTATTAAGCAATTACATTAGAACTAGAGCTACATATTTATTATAGGACCCTAGTAGGAGTAGTTTAGGACATTTGTACAGAAGAGGAGGAAGAGGGACAGTAGGGTAGTTAGGACAAAGAGTAGGGACATGTACAGAAGAGGAGGAAGAAGAAAAAAGAAAAAAGGAGTAAAGAAGGGAAAAGATGGACGAAAAAAAATTAGCACCAAAATTCAAAAAAATAAAAAAAAAAAATAAAAAAAAGAATCAAACGTATATTATTATTATAATTATTTGTTTTTTACTTATTAGTTGCAGTTTAGTAATTAGTAAAGTAATACAAATACAAAGAAACAATAAACACAACAAAACAAGAAACAAATAAAAACTAATAATGGTATTAAGATAAGGAAAAAAAAAAAAAAAAAAAAACATTACAATTACAATTACACTAACAATTTACAAGAAAACAGAAAAAAAAAACGAGCACAAACGACATCAATATAACGAGAAAAAATGATGGAATGATGAAAACATATATATTAATTCATTCATGATAAATAATAAAAATTAGAAAACATCAATTACAATAAACAATTACAATAACAATTACAATAACAACTTACAAGAAAAAACAGCACACTAAACAGCAGCAAACGACATCAATTATTAATAGAAAAATATGCGGCGTGAGGGACGAATCGAGGCATTTATAAACAGAAAGAGAAGCGATAAGAGGTAAAGATGTGATAAGAGTAGAGAGATGAAGGAAGGTGGGGAAATAATGACTGTTATGATGGATGGAGACACTGGAACATCATCGTCACCTTATCTCTTCATTTTATTCCTTTCTTTTTTTTATTCCCCTTTTTTTTCTCTATTTTCCCATTCATGTAATTATCATATGGTCTTCCATTATAATATTCTTCCTTTCTTACCTGCAATTCCTCCTAGTGAATAAAAAAAAATCGTACCCTCCTTTTCTTATTCCGTACCTCTCTCTCCTCTCTCTTCTCTCTCTCTCTCTCTCTCTCTCTCTCCTCTCTCCTTTCTCTCTCTCTCTCCTCTTCTCTCTCTCTTCTCTCTGTCTCTCTCTCTCTCTGTCTCTCTCTCTCTTTTTTTTTTATTTAAAACCTAAATATTACATGAAGCCCAAAGGTGCACGTCGTGTGCTACCTATCTTAAGGGCAAATTAAATAAAGCTATATACACATAAATACAAAGGACCTAAAAAACTCAAGTATTATACATATAAGCATTCATTACAGTGGTTTGTTGAGGCAATGTTGCTGTCACTAAAGTCTAGCACTTTACAGCTGGATTCTTTGGGGAAAGCTGTCCGATGCTTACCCGAGTATGTAAGGACGGTCGCTGATTGGCCGATGCTACCAAAATCCCACCACCATACCCACCCAGCCTGCGTGCATCAGCCAATCAAGCGACGTCCTTAACATACTCGGGTAGGCATCGAGCAGCTCCCAAGAATCCAGCTAAGGAATAGGACTATAGTGTCACAGTATCACTAAGCCTCAGAGGGGGTGGCTTCGACAAGTTCTCAACGATTGGCCGCCAACTTTACTTTTGTGTGTTTTCATTCTCTGGAGTGATGAGAGACAGCGGGCCGTGAAAAATGTTCCAATCTGGAGGACGCGGCCCACAAAGGTGCGTTTGGTGCTGGCTGGACGGAACGCGGCACCTCCACTGCATCAACACTGGTAAGCACCGTTCTCGTGCTTCGCGTGGGCGATTTCGGAGGCTGTCGTAACCCGGCAGGGGTAGCAATCCCTGCACCTGTGCTTTGTGGAATAACACAAGCGCCGCGACCGTCCCTGGGTTTCCAGTGAGTCGCGAGGCGATCACCGGCTCGAACTGGGCGGTGGGGCTCCTCCGGGGCGGTTCTGCAACACCACCAGTCGCAGGGTTCGACGTCTGGATTAAATGTCCAGCTCCTAGTGTGCCAAGGCTGCACACGACATCAGGAAAAGGGCGGCGTACTCTAAGGTAAAGCGTATATGGGGCCTTGTAAGAGCAAGAAGCTTCCACTCCCCTGTCGAGGAAGCTGGCTACCTTCGCAGGGCCAGAGACCCTGTGAGAGCCTTTTTTAGCAATGTTTTGATTGTGGCCGTCAAACCTTAGCTCTCGGTCCACCCTATTACTCACAGAAACCTTGACGGCTTCCTGGAGGGAGAGAGGAACGCCACCAAAACCTCCAGCCTCCCTTCCACTGCTGGCCGGCCAGCGGGGGACGAGAAAACACACCATTGCCTGTGCTTCTCCGGAGCAAAAGGTCACCTGCCAACGGTACCCCACTCCTGATATAACACTCAGCTGCTGATTGACCTCATCAGTCAAGCACGTCCACTGTAATGTCGCGGGTAGGAGCAGGAGAGAGTACAGTCATTCAGCGTAAGCAGAGGACGGCTGGCGCGACCGGAGAAGATCGTCCAGTAGATGTTCCACCGGACTGGCCCCAGCCACGAGCCCTGTGGGACTGATGCTTCCAGGCAGGGGACTCAGAGGCCTGGCCCGTTAACGACAACCTGGAGGGTTCTTTTCCCTCGATAGGTAGTTCCCCAGGAGCAGCACAAGAGGTCCACCCTGGATGCCTTTTGCTCGGATTTTTTCGAGAAGGCCTCCCTGCCTTACCCTATCAAAGGCACCCGCTATGTCAAGGGCCACACGACAGTGTCCTGGCCGTCATTCCAGGGCGTCTGCCAGTTCGGGTAAGGAGCATCAAACAGGTCAGAGTGTGGGAACGTTTCCAGGTTGAAACCCAAGCTGTGGTCCCGAGAGAAGTAGTTGTCGCTGAGGTGACGACAGATTCTCTCTCTCATCTCTCTCTCTCTCTCTCTCTCTCTCTCTCTCTCTCTCTCTCTCTCTCTCTCTCTTCTCTTCTCTCTATCGTCTCCTCTTTCTCTCTCTCTTCTCGCTCTCTCTCTCTCTCTCTCTCTCTCTCTCATCTCATCTCTCTCTCTCACACAGGTATTGTATTAGTGATAAAAAACGCATTCATTAATAATGTGTAGAAAAAATAAAACCCATCTAGCACATCATACTAGTGTCACATGAAGAAAAAAAATGTCATTGAATTTATCAAGCGAAATAATAAAATGACAGACTGCACTGCTTTAAATTTTCGTTTCCTTTATAGATTTCTGAAGGCATTTAAACGAAAAAGGTTTGATAAAGACAGGTCAACAAAAAAAAAAAAAAAAAGTTCTGGCATTTGGAATTTAAGAAAACAGTTTTAGACTAATTATGAGGGTGCGGAATTGCAAATCTGATATAATATTTCTCTATTCACAATTCACGTTTTTGCGCTAGTAGGTTATATATTCCACATTTTCATGGAAATTTCAAGAAAATTATCCTTCTATTGAGTAGTGTAGCAAAAGGGGCCGATTATATGGTTTATTTTTAATTCAGTCTCCCAATAAACTGGAGAAATATCTTCGTTTCTCTTGAACAGGCATAACATTTTCCCATTCTTTATGATACGAAAGTAACAAACACATTTCAACTGTGCACAGCAATCGTCCGCGGTAGGTTTTATTATTGACTTTTAAATGTGAATTGAGTTATTTATTGTATTTCTCCTGTTTTTCTTTTGTGAAACAATGCCTAAGGTGTAGGTGGTTTGGTAGGCAAATTCAAGGAACAACTGTCAGTAGCTAACAACTCTTTTCTTATATTTGTCCGCAGTGTGTTGCTGCTCTAACAATGGCCTTAATCTTACAGAGAAAGTGCTCAAATGATACCAAAATATATTTTGCTACATTGTGGAAGCTTTATTTGAAAGCGGCTCAGAGGACGGCAACTTACTGACACGTTTGTTAAGAAGCGTGTATATTTTGCAGTACTTCAAAGTACCACTTGGAGACCAAGACCCGAATGCATTGGGCTCCTCACAAAAGGTGCAAAAAACCTGTTGTTGCGACTTGAGATCATGGTCTCAAGGAAGAAGCTAAACTTAAAGTTTGGAGTGCATGTGGTTTGGAGAGAAAACGCCAGCAATCATTTAGATGACTGCTATTTCTGCCTTGTCAATGTAAAAAGGTTCAATAAGAAAACAGAAATATTTGCAGATACCCAAGTATCCCTTCAGCTATTCGGACCAGTTTACCCATAGTGAAACTGTACCAATATTTACTGAGCTTCAAAAAAATGATGAAACAGATCTCCTGCCTACCTGCTCCCACTGATGAAGAAGACACTTACAGATATTTTTCAGGCCTCTGATGAAGATCATGTGACAAACCACATTATGTTACTTCAGTCATGCTTTGGAATGAGTGTGGTTAGAGATCTTTATATACCAAAAGTAGTCGCTGAACTGTTGTCTTCAAGACTGCAAGAGAATCGATGCTGAAACCCGGCACAGTGTTCATTTTATCGTAACCGGGAAGCAGAACTGCGTAAGTACTTCCATCAGATGGCCAGCTTGTCTATCTGTACTGATGTAGAAGGGCTATTTCTTTTTATGGGACTGCTAGCATATGATTCAAGGGCTTGGAGGCTTTTTAGTTGACAGTTCCAAAAGAGTTTGAAAATGTGTTCTGTTACACAATGGAAATAAGTATGGCTCTGTACCAATAGGTTCATTCTGCTAAAACTTACAAGAAGAATTATAACAACATCAAGATGTCCTAGAGAGGTTGCAATATCATGTTCCATGGGGTGGCTAATTGGTCGATTTGAAAAGGAACTTTCTTTTAGGCAGCCAGGAGGGTACACAAAATACCCCGTTTTCTGAGTGTTACTGGAGAAAGTAGAGCATACAGCAGAGCAATTGGGGAAAAAAGAATGGCCTCTCAGCGACAGAGTTTGGATCGGGCGATAGAATGGTCATCAATGATCCTTAGTGGATAGGAAGAAAAGATTGTCTTTCCTTCCCTTGCACATATACAAACATGGATTGATGAAGCAGTTCGTTACAAAGCTACTTGATCACACAGTGGAGAATGCTTCAGCTAAATATGTTCAACTTTTCCTGTCTTAAGTGCACAGGAGAAGAAAAGGGAATACTTTAGCTATGGGACCTGTCAAAGTCAAGAAAACACTAAATGAGAGATCCAAATTTATTTGAGCTCACATCAAGAATGAAGACAGAACTAAGAAAGAGCTTGGAATGCCATTTTGTTCATGTGAGGGAAGAACTGTTTTATCTAGGGAAGTAAGAAAGCAGACAATACTGAAGAGATTTGTGAAAGAGCTACTAATGAGCCTGCGAAGATTCTGGAGGTAGAATGAGTATAAAAGGTTCACTATATTTGCTACACACAGCCATCATTGGGACAAGTTCCGGAACGAACCATTGAGGGATGTAGGCGAAGGAACAAGGGGGAGCGTTTATTTCATCAGGGACATTAAACAATGGAAGAACAGGTCATCAAGGCCCGGGGGACTCACATATGCTGGCGGCATTAATTGCGGGAGCTGATGAGAAACACTGAAGCTGTACATCAAAGAGATCAGCCAAGAAAAAAAAATTCACATAACTGCTACTTGTACATTGATCTGTGCACAATATATTGTATTGTTTATATTTTCTATTTCAATTCTGTCAACTATATTTGACTTTAATCTGTACATGGACTTCGTAATCTTTGTAATTCCTTGATTAAGAATATTACAAAATGTATTAATAAAAAATCACGTGTTTTTTATCTAGAAACTTCGATACTATAGCTGAGGTCATTTTCATCAAAAAATTGAAAAATGCTATATCGCGAACATCTGATGTGATAGACCAAAAATTGAGTTTCATATCATAATCAGCAGGCCCAAATCAGGTTAGAATTTGTTTAAAACCTTTTCTTGCAGATATATCGTTGTGGGTGACCAGTGTAATAGAACAAGATATCCCCCTGTCACCTAATCACTAACATCAAACTTTATAACACCACACACACACAATAAACCAATGATCATGCGTCCGAACTTTTGTCTGGCAACATAAAGTTAGTTGAACGATAATAATAAATAGAAAAGCAGAGAGCTTACTGAAGGAAATGGTTATTTTTTTTTTTCCCCTTAAAACTCAACACACACACACACGCAACCCACCCACCCACACACACACCACAATACACACACACCCCAACACCACACACACCACACACACACACACACATCACCATAAAAACCTAAGCTGTCCAAGTTTGAAGCGGCTCAACTTTTTGTTTATTAAGCGAGCAGTGACTGTCCTCTTGAAGGGGAAGAGTGTGGTATGAATTTTCGGCCTACTTAGATGGGTTTTACCCTTAGATGGGCCTTCCTTTAGTGGGCCTACCATTAATCGGCCTTAGCTTAGATCCCCCTTACCATTAGACCCCCCGCATTAGTGGGCCCTTTACCCTTAGCTTGGTTTCCCCCTAAGATTGGCCTTTACCAGATCGGTCTGTCTGATTTTAAAACCCCCACTGAGATAAAATTTAATAGCTGGCAATCAGGGTCCGTGCAGTTTGGTAAAGACTTTAGAGAAGAGGCATATTGGGGAAAACCCCCATCATGCATAAACCAAAGACAAGGATAAATAGTTATGATGCATGCAGAGGATAAATAAAGTATGATAAGTGAAGTTTGAAGAATACAAAAAAACAAAATGATTTTAAAAAGGGGACGAATGGGGAAAAGTAGGTTAAGTTTGGCAATAAGCAAGGCAGAAAAATAGAGGCAAAAATGGGGGAAAGATAATGAGGCGAGGAATGGAAGGGAAGAAGGGGGGGAAAAGAGATAGAGGAAAGAATGGAAGTGAAGCAGAAACAAAAGGGAGAAAAGGAAAAAAATTTACTAAAAGGGTTAAGGGGTTTCGCCATCATAACGTCCTTTGTCTCTGTCTCTCTCTCTTCTCTCTCTTCTCTCTTCCTCTCTCTCTCTCTCTCTTCTCTTCTCCCTTCTTCTCCCCTCTCCTCTCTTCCTTTCTCTGTAGTGGTGTGTGTGTGGGTGTTGTGTGTGTGGTGTGTGTGTGTGTGGGTTTTTGTTGTGGTTGGTGTGTGTGTGTGGTGTGTGTGTGTTGGGTGTTTTGTGTGTGTGTGTGTGTGTGTGTGTGTGGGTTGTGTGTGTGTGGTGTGTTGTGTGTGTGTTGTGTGTGTGTGTGTGTGGTGTGGTGTTGGTTGTGTGTGTGTGTGGTGGCGCGCGCGCGGCGTTGTGTGTGGGGTGTGTGTGTGTGTGTTGTGTGTGTGTGGTGTGTGTGTGGGGTGTGTGTGTGTGTGTGTGTTGTGTGTGGTGTTTTGGGAAGCGAAAATAATTTCTTTTTATCCTCATTCCTTTATTTTCTATATATCATCTTTTTCGCATTTCTTTTGCTTCGTTAGATTCAAAATTCTTGTCATATTAGATACTTTAAATTTCTTGACCTAAAAGTTTTTTTTTTCTCATTTTTTGTTTCCCTTTCCTATAGGGGGCACTCCTTAACGTCACAGTTTTTTTTTTCCTCCTTTGAAAGTTCAAAGGGCGTATCATGGACGCAGAAC
>JACEEZ010012645.1:7500-10468 GCA_016584305.1 Chionoecetes opilio | reverse complement strand
TTTTTTTTGGGGGTTTTTTTTTTTTCCCCCTTCACCCCCCTTTGTTTCTCCTTCCCCCCTCCTTCCTTTTTTTTTCCTCTTCTTCTTTTTCTCTTCCCCCCCTTTCTCTCTGTCCATTTGTTCCCTCGTTACCTCAGTTTTTTGACCTGTCGGCGCATTCACCGCCCTTCGAGGATCATTAGCCGACACTCCCCGCGAGGAGGAGGAGGAGGAGAAGGAGGAGGAAGGGGAGGATTACAAGGGATTACAAGGAAACAAAAAACAGCAACAGACCAATAGGTCCTTACAAGGCTGTTTGCTTTAACTACACTACACTAACAGATAATAAGAGAGAAAGGATAGGAAAGTAGAAGGCTCCTCCCCACCCAAACCCACCCCTCCAGCGAAGCTGGCCGGAAATGAAGTGATACCATGCAATTTATAGAAAAACTGCATGGAATTTTTTGAGGAAAGTTGAAAGCTGTAATCTAGGGCCCTAACTACTACAATTTTTGTGGGGTAGGTTTAGTGCTTGATAGATAGGTCATGTTATGTGTGTTTTGTAATGGTGGGAACCACAGTGTGGGGGTTCAAGGGTGGTGGGGCAGCCTTGCCTGGCGCTTTCTTGGGAGGCAAACAGTCAATCAGGCCCCAGCTCCGTTCAATCCACTGCGGTTTGTGTACTTTCCATGTAGGACGCCGTACACTTCAATGCCCCCTGCAGCAGTGACCCCTGGTACCTTAAATCCCGAGGTGGTCACAAACCTGTCAGGACCCTTAATGATCCACAGCCCGTCCAGGTCGAGAGTAGTAGTGGTAACCGTAACTCGGGGCTATCTGTGTGTGTCATGAGTCTAATGTAGGTTGGTGTAGGCCCAGTGTGGAAGTTCAAGGGTGGTGCGGCAGCCTTGTCTGGCGCTTTCTTGGGAGGCAAACAGTCAATCAGGCCCCAGCCCCGTTCAATCCACTGCGGTAGTGCACTTTCCAAGTAGGACGCCCGTACACTTCAATGCCCCTTGCAGCAGTGACCCTGGATATAAATCCGATGGTGGTCATAACTGACAGGGCCCTTACTGAACCACAGCCCGTCACAGGTCAAAAGTTGTAGTAGTGACCGTTTACTGGGGGCTTCTGAGACGTGTGGGAGGGGTTGTGTAGACGCGACTCGCAATCATTTTACGCAATGAGAGTAAGGGTTTTAGAGGCCGCGAGATAAATTTATATTCCGAGATAAACAGTGACAACCGGGGATTTGATATGAAAAAATTATCGAGGCGACTTTTAAATGATTCTATTGTATTTGAGTTTACTACGTCGACGGCAGCCCATTCCATACGTTTACAACACGGTTTGTGAAGAAGTACTTTGCTTCGTTCGTTACAAACCGTTTCCTGCTTTTTTTAAATCCCTTGTTTTTAGTTGAGCTTGACCCGGTCTAGCGTGAAAAGATTTTTTGGTACTTTCGTTCGTAAATCCGTTTAAGATTTTAAATACTTCGATGAGGTCACCTCTTATCCTTTGTTTTGTTAGTGGGAATAAGTTAAGTTCTTTGAGCCCATTTCGTACGATTTATTTCGCAATCTAGGTATCATTTTGGTTACTCGCGCTGTATTTTTTCTAGTTTTTCTATGTCCTTTTATAAAAAAGGTGACCAGAAACTGCACACAGTATTCTAGATGGGGGCGAACAAGCGAGTTAAAAAAAGTGGAGTATAACTTTTTCAGGTTTGAAACTGAAAGTTCGTCCAATAAAACAACTAATTTATTTGCAGTTTTATACCTCTATAATTGGTTATTCGGTTTGAGATCTTTCGAGATTATAACGCCTAAATCTTTTCTTTATCAACACTAGGAGGAGGAGGAGGAGGAGGAGGAGGAGGAGGAGGAGGAGGAGGAGGAGGAGGAGCGAGGAGGAGGAGGAGGAAGAGGAGAGAGGAGAATTACAAACGTAGCGAGGAGGAAAGAGAAAGGAGATGACAGGCAAAAGGAAATTGGAGGAAGATGAAGCAATGGGAGGAAATGAGGCGAGAAAACCGAAATGGAGGAGGAACTAGAGGAAGGAAAAAAAACAAAAAAAGGAGAAAGAGGAGGAGGAAGAGAAGGAAGAGGAGGAGGAAGAAGAGGTGGAGTGTGAAGAAAGCAAGAAAAGGAGGAAGAAGAAGGAGGAAGAAAAGGTAGAGTGTGAAGAAAGCAAGAAAAGGAGGAGGAAAAAACAAGAAAAGGAAGAGGAACAGGAGGAAGAAGAGGTGAAGGAGAAGAAGGAGGAGGAGGAGGAGGAGGAGGAGGAGGAGGAGGAGGAGGAGGAGGAGGAGGAGGAGGAGGAGGAGGAGGAAGGAGGGAGAAGGAAGAAGAAGAGGTGTAATGTGAAGAAAGCAAGATAAAAAGCAAGAAAAGGAGGAGAAAAAAACAAAAAGAGGTGAAGTTTGGGTCTTACAAAATTATTAATAAAGCAAAAACAAAACAAAATGAGGAGGAAGAGGAGGAGGAGGAGGAGGAGGAGGAGGAGGAGGAGGAAGAAGAAGAGGAGGAAGAGGAGGAGGAGGAGGAGGAGGAGGAGGAGGAGGAGGAGGAAGAGGAGGAGGAGGAGGAGGAGGAGGAGGAGGAGGAGGAGGAAGAGGAGGAGGAGGAGGAGGTGAAGTTGGGGTCTAAAAATTATTAATAACCATCTAAATGCTCAAATTTATGATCAGCAAACAAATTATTACGGACAAATTCTGGGCGCGGGAAGGGAGACGCCGGAAGCCTGTAATCTGGCGTCTAATTTTTGTCCTAAATTTCCCGCCAAGGCAGAACAGATTGGGAGCCACGCCTTGGGGGACACCGCTGGCCTCTCTTTCTTTTCTTGCTCTCTTTCTTTCTTTTAGTCAGAAGAAAGAGAGAGAGAGAGAAGTAAAAAAATTGTGCAGTTACTCTTTTTTTTTGACAGAAGAGAGAGAAAGAAGTAGAAAATGGGCAGTAATTTTCTTCTCTCTCTCTCTTTTTCTTTGCTT
>JACEEZ010012645.1:0-2500 GCA_016584305.1 Chionoecetes opilio | reverse complement strand
TTGCAAAATTAATATATATATATATATATATATATATATAATATATATCATATATATATATATTTTTTTTTTTTTACATATGTGCCTATAGCGTCCGTAGGCAGTGGTGATCCAGGGCTCGGATGGTAGTTTCTGGAGGTTCACTTGAGGGGTGTGATGGTTGGTCCTCGCCCGTGGTGGCACAGGCAGGATTTTTATAGTGATGCCTGTGATTAGAGTTCATGACGCCCCCCTGTGTCCTCCGGTGCACTCACAATCGAAGGTAGAGTTAATGGACAGGGCATGTGGGTGTTTTTAGGCCACTCGACGGTGCAGAAAGGTTTTGGTTTTCTTCGGGGATCGAACTTGGGTCACCGAGAACGCCAGTCGGAGACGCTAACCACTCCGCTACCGCCTCCCCGAGGCGGTAGCGGAGTGGTTAATACTAATACAATAGCTACTAATACAATAATACATGTAAGTAGAAAACAAAAACTAAAAACCATGCCACTGATAATAAAAAAAATAAAAATAATAATGATAATGATAATGATGATAATTCCTCATTTACGCATAATTTCTTGCAAAGGCATATTTCCTTTATCATTCTACCCTTCTTCCTTCTTTTTCTATCTTCCTTTCCCCTTCTTCCTTCCTTCCAATCTCTCCCCCTTACAACGCATTCTTATTCCTTCTTTCCTTCCTTCCTTCCTTCCTTCCTTCTTTCCTTCCTTCCTTCCTTCCTTCCTTCCTTACCTACCTCTATTCCCTCCTCCCTTACTTCCTTCATTCATGCCTCCTTACTTCTTCCCACCCACATTTCTCCCCCTCTCTCTCTCTTCCATCCTTCCTTCTGTACTTGCACAAAAAATGCTGCATGCAAAAAAAGGAGAGAGGAGGAGGAGGAGGAGGAGGAGGAGGAGGAGGAGGAGGAGGAGGAGGAGGAAGAGGAGGAGGAGGAGGAGGAAGAGGAGGGAAGGACGACCACTCAACCTCAATACACGAACGACCTTTTATAACGACCTGCTTTAACGACCTCCTATTCACGGGGCCAGAATAGCACCCGCGAATCTACTCCCAAAACTTAACTCGACGCAACGCCATTACTCACTCACTCACTCACTCACTCACTCACTCACACTCTCTCTCCTCTCTCTCTCTCTCTCTCTCTCTCTCTCTCTCTCTCTCTCTCTGAAAAAAGTTGATGAAATATAGGAAAAGTAATAAAGAAGATAGAAAAGTAGAGACAAAATAAGAAGGAATCCAGTTTTTTATTGGATTCCTTGACACCTCACCTCTTCTTCTTCTTTTTTCTTCTTCAGGACGAAATCTAAATGAGTTCCGTTACCATGACACCCATAGGAGGAGGAGGAGGAGGAGGAGGAGGAAACAAGGCAACTTTTCGTCTTATTTACTTGGGTCAAATGTGATCAGTTGAGAGAGAGAGAGAGAGAGAGAGAGAGAGAGAGAGAGAGAGAGAGAGAGAGAGAGAGAGAGAGAGAGAGAGAGAGAGAGAGAGAGAGAGAGAGAGAGAGAGAGAGAGAGAGAGAGAGAAAGAGAGAGAGAGACAGACAGACAGACAGCGAGAGAGAGAGAAGAGAGGAGAGGAGAGAGAGTGAGAGGAGAGCAGAAAGAGACAGCGAGAGGAGAGAGAGAGAGAGAGAGAGAGAGACCGGAAATTAAGGAGGAAGCGCCAGGTTGGTAGTGAGGCAAAAAGAAGACACACGCTTGACGAAGACAATGAGGAAAGGAAAGTTAATGTCCGGCCACAGAAAAATTACCCAAATGGAAACGCAGGAAATATAATTAATAGAAAAGAAACAAAAGAATATTAATGAAATGTATGAGAAATAGAATGCACATCAACATAGTATAGAACAATAATTATAATAGAGAAAAAAGAAAAAAAGCAGAAAAAAAAATCAATTATATGTAGGAAAAAAATAAATGGACACGAAAACATAATAAATAATAAAAATGATGATAATAATGATGATGATTATAATGACGTTTAATTAGAAGAAAATAAGAGGGTTAGATAAAAAAAATATAATGAAATGTATGAAAAAATAAATGGACACGCAAACATAATGAATAATGATAATGATGATAATAATGATGATGATTATAATGACATTTAATTAGGAGGGAAAAAAAAATTCAGAGAAAAAAATATAATGAAATGAATGAAAAAATAAATGGACAAGAAAACATTGTAAAAAAAATAATGATGATAATGATGAAATGATGATATTAAATGAATCAATTATTTTACAGTTAAATGTATATAAAAATCATGCCAAATCAACCTCTTTTGAAGGTAAATTAAGCATTAAACTAAAGATTTTTTTTTATTAATAGATAAAAAAAAAAAAAAATAGAATATCATAAAAATTAAATCCGCATTCGTATTTAATATGTGAGAGAGAGAGAGAGGAGAGAGAGGAGAGAGAGAGAGAGAGAGAGAGAGAGAGAGAGAGAGAGAGAGAGAGACGAGAGAGAGAGGAGAGAGAGAGAGGGG
>JACEEZ010012644.1:100000-123710 GCA_016584305.1 Chionoecetes opilio | reverse complement strand
CGGGTTGTGGAGTGGCCTATGACGGCCTCCCAAAAGCCGCCAGGCAAGGCTGCCGCACCACCCTTGGAACTTCCACACTGACCCCTACACCCAACACTACATTAGACCTCATAACACACACAATAGCCCCGAGTTAACGGTTACCACTACTACTCTCGCCCTTTGTGAGGGGTTGTGGACCAGTAAGGGCCCTGTCGTTAGTGACCACCATCGGGATTTAAGGTCCCAGGGGTCACTGCTGCAGGAGGCATTGAAGTGTACCGCGTCCCTACATGGAAAGTACACAATCCGCAGTGGATTGAACGGAGCTGGGGCCTGTTTTGACTGCTGCCTCCCAAGAAGCCCCCAGGCAAGGCTGCCGCACCACCCTTGAACCTCCACACTGTGTTCACACCATTACAAAACACCATAACATGCCCAAATCTATCAAGCACAAAACCCTACCCCACAAACTAGTAGTATTAGCCATAGATTACAGCTTTCAACTTTTCCTCACAAATTCCAAATGCAGTTTTTCTATACTGCATGGTATCACTTCTTTTCCGGCCGCTTCGGCTGGAGGGATGGTGGGTGGGGAGGAGCCTTCTACTTTCCTATCCTTTCTCTCTTATCATCTAGTTAGTGTAGTGCAGTTAAAGCAAACAGCCTTGTAGGACCTATCGGTCTGTTGCTGTTTGTGTTTCCTTTGTAATCCTTTGTAAAAAAAAAAATCCTCCTCCTCCTCCATACCTACCCTCCTTCCCCTCCTACTCCTCCTCCTCCACCTCCTCCTCCTCCTCCTCCATACCTACCCTCCTCCTCCTCCTCCTCCCCCCCTCCCTATCTACATTTCCTTTTTCCACCTTAATTTTTTCATCCTCCACTTCCCTCTCTCTCTCTCTCTCTCTCTCTTCTCTCTCTCTCTCTCCTCTCGTCTCTCTCTCTCTTTTCTCTCCTCTCTCCCCTCAAATTATCATACACACAAAAAAACGAGAAATAAATATATAATGCCATATAATGAAAAATTCAATTATAATCAGTTCTTTGTCACGCCTCTTAAAAAATCTATAAACAAATATATATATATGTATGAAAACGGAAATATATTATAACAAAACCATCACCACCACCACCACTACCACCACCATCATCACCACCACCATCACCACCTCACCACCACCACCACCTCCACCACCACCATCGCCACCACTACCATCACCACCACCACTACCATCACCACCATCACCACCACCACCATCGCCACCATTACTACCACCACCACCACCACCACGACCACCATTACCACCACCACCACCACCACCACCACCACCATTACCACCACCACCACCACCACGACCACCATTCCACCACCACCACCACCACCACCATAACCCCCCACCACCACCATACACCACCCCCACCAACCCCCACCCCCACCCCACCACCACTACCACCACCCCCACACCCCACCCCAACCCCCCCAAAACCCCCCCCAAAAAACCCACCCACCAAATTTTCCACCACCACCATCACCATCACCCCCACCACCCTCATCACCACCCCCACCACCACCACCATTACCCCCACCACCCCCACCACCACCATTACCCCACCACCACCACCCACCCCCCCCATCACCACCACCACCAACCCACCCCCCACCACCCCAACACCACCCCCCCCCACCACCACCACCACCCTCCCACCACCACTACCACCAAAAACCACCACCCCCCACCACCACCATGCCACCCAATCACCCCCACCACCCCCCCCTCCACCAACCATCGCCACCACTACCCCACCCCCCCCCCCACCCCACCACCACCCCCCACCACTACCATCACCACCACCCATACCATCACCACCTCACCACCTCCACCCCCTACCATCACCACCTCCAAAACCATACCCCCACCACCCCACCCCCACCCACCACTACTAAAACTTCCCTTTTCGTTTTAACAAAGGCATATTCAAAACAATTAGATATCAATATTTTTTTCCCCCCATTTTTTGATGGGGTCCCCCCCCCCTTCCCCCCCCCCCGCCCCCCCCCCCCACTCGGTACCATGAAAGGGGAAGGAAAGGGAAAAAGGGGGGAGAGAAAGGGGTGAAGTGAAAGGGGGGGTTTAATTATCATCACCCACCAATTTCACCACCACAAAAAATAACAAACTATCACCACCCATCATCACCACCACTATAAACCCACCACTATCATCCACCACCAAAAAATAAATCTTACAACCTGCCCTTATCATCACCACAAAAAAAAAAATCATCCCACTACTTCTCACACCATAAAAGACAACCCTCAACCCAAAAAACCCCCCTTATCATCTCCCACCACCACTACCACCCCTTATCAAAAACCCCACCACCCCCCCACCACTATTTTATCACTTAACTTAATTTTTCAGTTTGTCAAAATTTGGTTTCGAGGAAATTTTAAAAGAATTTTTTAAATTTCCATGGCTTCGATAATGTTTAAAAACACAACTATTTGACTATTGTTGGACAACATACTGTAGTAATGGATACAAGATCATTGGTAAGGGATTTCGGTCACATAAGCGAAGCCTTTTTCTTAAAGAGTTGTTTTTATTTTTTAAGAATGCCCTTCCGACAAGTAGTTAATAGCAACACGGTTGGGGGTTTAAAGAAAAAAATAGAAAAAATACTTGCTCAATGCCCAACCCCCGATTACTTCGGCTCTACTAAAAACTTTTTTTTTTTTTAGCGTTAGCTTTTTTTTTTAATTTTAGGCGTCTTCCTTCAATCTTTCCTATAAAATTCCATGGCAGTTTTTCTATACTGATAGTGGTTTTTTTTTATTTTTTTTCTGTTTCCCTCGGCCGGGGGAGAGGTGGGTGGGGAGAAGTTTTTAACTTTGCTTTATTTTACCTCAACACGTAGAAATATGTGGTAAGAAAGTAGCACACAGACACCTTTTTGGGCCCCATAGGCTGTTGCTGTCTGTTTTTCCTTTGCATTCCTTTTGTACCCCCCATCTTTCCCCAAATAAACCCACCCCCTTCAAAAACCCTTTTACCCTTCCCCACCCCTACACATTCCTATACTTTAACCATATATGCCCTTTTCACTTAATCGCAAACAGTATTTTACACATCCATCGCGTAAATCAAGTCCCCTTCTGATCTTTCTAAAGGGGTGTTGTGGGAAGGAAGGGAAAAAAAAAAGGGGATGGGAAGGGGTGGGGGGGTTTTTTTGGGGGAAGGAAGAAGGTTTTGGAAGGGGGAAGGAAGGAAAAAGGGAAAGGGGAAGAAAGGAAGGGTTTTTTGGGTTGAGAGAAAGGGTTAAGTAATAACATTAGAAGTAACATGGGAAAAACATAGGAATAACAGACACCAAGGAGACCTTTTTGGGCCCTAACGAGGGGATCTGTTGTACACATACCAAACAATCAAAATACATGTAAGAGGTCAGTTTTTGGAAAGGGGTACCAGTCCCTAAAGAAGATAGGAAATGGAAGTTTTTTTAGTGAAGAAGTAGGATATGAAAAATGTTAATAAATACCACAACAATATCGTCCGTGGGGGGCCCATAAAATGAAGTAAAAAAAGCTTCAAGGGGGGCCCGAAACGAAAAAGGGAAAACCCCAAACAAAAAAAAAAAAAAAACAAATTAAGGGAAAGGGCAAAAGTGAAACAAGGTGGCAAAAGGGGGGAAAAAAGGGTTTTTGGAAAGGAAAGAAAAAAGGTTCCATTTTCAACATTTGTCCTTTTCCGACTGAACCACCGTGGTAGGCAAATGTTAGTGACACCTATTCTTTCCTTTCCAAAAACTTTTCATGTCCAAAGGTCTTTGCCATTTGTTTTATTCTATTGGGAATCTTTTCCCCTGTCCACACTGGCCTTGTTTCCCCTTCTTGACATTTTGATCTACAAAAAAACACCCGCAAAAGTCATTTCCTTTTTCATGTTTAGGGGTACCCGAAGCATTTTTTTTACTGGTTTCTCTCCTTTTCCCCTGTGAAAAAGTTGAAGCCGACGTTTAGGGCCAAATAAGCGTGCGCAAAAAACCAGATGGTGCTCACAGTACTAAAATTTGCATGTTTTCGAAAATTGCAATGGAAAACGAATAAACTACGATTTTGTCCTCTGGAGCACAAAAGAGAGCTTTTTTCCCAATGAGCTTATAGAACGCCCCCGGGACCATCACAGCGTTCGTTAGAACCGGCAAATTTTCTCCAGGACACTTTCCTCTTACCGAGTCTCTTGGGCAAGGGGTTTCACCCCTGCCCGATTCGCAGGGCAATATCATACCCCTTTACTTTACAGTGCCTCAAACCTTTTTTTTAAATGAAGCTATTTTACTGGTTTTCCACAACATTTGCTGTAATTTGTTCCATCGATCACGACTCTAACATTGAAATAATTTTTACGGAGATCTGTGATGCAACGTTGACCATTCAGTTTTAGACCGTTGTTTATTGTTGTCACGTGAGGAGAAGGCTCGAATAGATTCTCTTGATTAATGATATCAAATCCTTTAACGATCTTAAAGGATTCTATCAAGTCCCCACGGATTCTACGATCCTTTAAGGAAAACATATTAAGTTTCCGCAGTCTCTCTTCATAAGATGAATTTCGCAGAGCTGGAATTAGTTTGGTTGCTCTTCTTTGAACTGATTCCAATTTGGCTTGATCTTTTACGAAACAAGGCGACCAGAATTGAACGGCATATTCTAAGTGTGGCCTAACCAAAGACGTGTATAATCGTGTCATTACTTTCGGGGTTTTATGTTCAAACTTGCGTTTGATGAAGCCCAACATCATATTCGCCTTTTTACTGGCAGCCAGGCAATGCGTACTGGTTTTAAGATCATTACTAATGATGACACCTAAATCCTTTTCCTGCTGTACTTCAGTTAACGATTTATTTTGCACTAGCCGCAAAGCCGCCCTCCGGGCGGACTTTTTGGCTAGCTCCTGCGGAGGGCTATTGGTGGGCCTTCGGCCCACCACCTGTGTTTGGTGGGCCTTTGGCCCACCAAACACAGACTCTCCAGATAGCCCCTTCTAACTTTCCCGAAATCATGGACGTAGAAATGTATGTATTAACGCCAACCCATTCACATCACCCCCAACCCATTCACTCACCCATTACCCATCACCCCCCACCCATTCACTCACCCATTACCCATCACCACACACCCATTCACTCACCCATTACCCATCACCACACACCCATTCACTCACCCATTACCCATCACCCCCCATCTATTCCCTCACCCATCACCCATCACCCTACATCAAGGCTTCCTCAATTCTCGCAACCCACTTTTTTTTACAATTATCGCTAATAGGCTGCTAAAAAGAAAAAGAAAAATGTGATCGGATCATCTCATACGTGGGCTTAAAACCTTCCCCTGGTCAACCTGGTTCCAAAAATGTGGTATATGATGGGATTCCGCCACGGGGGGCGGAACCTATACCACACACACACACACAGTAAGGCTGCGGGATATGTATATCCAGAAATACTACACAATTAGGCCAACGCATTTTAAGTATGTTGCGTTAATGCAAAGTACCAGTGTGAATGTTTTGAAGAACTTGTCATTATTCATCAGATCAATTTTGAGCATGTTTAGATAAGCTAACAAGTATATCTGATTATTAGTTATCTTTATTTATATTTTTCTATGTGTCACTTAGTTTTGGAAATTGACAATTGGATTTCTCCTAACTTTTAGTTTACGTAGTACTTATCTGTATGTGCATGTATGCACACTTATCTTATTGGTATCGTTTGAAATGTCCTGCCAAATGTATTGTATCTTGTAGGAGCTGTGCTCCATACTTTATTTATAAAGTCTGAGCAATAATAAATTCTATTCTATTCTATTCTATTCTATTCTATTCACACACACACTTTCGCTTTTATTAATATAAGATAGAAGATTTGATAGTTATATTTGAGGTTATCGTTGCCTATATGCATTACTTTACATTTATCGGAATTGAATTTTAATAGCCATTTATCACTCCAATCTGATAGTTTGTCGAGATCACGTTGTATGAGTTCGCAGTTTTCTCTAGTATATGCTTTACCGCCTAATTTGGTGTCATCTGCAAATTTCGATATTTTAGATACAAGTCCGCAGTCCAAATCATTGATATATATCAGAAAAAGAGTAGAACCCAAGAACGAGCCCTGAGGCACCCCACTAGTAACATCTAGCCAATCAGATGCCTCGCCATTTATTACTACCCGTTGTTTACGATTTGAAAGCCAATCGCCAATCCATGAACATAACTGCTCTCCTAAGCCATGTGCCCTTTTAGCTTGGCCAAAAGTTCGCTTATGGGGAACTGTATCAAAAGGCTTTCTGGAAGTCAAGGTAATTTATCCGACGGAATTTTAGCGCCCCAGTTTAAATAAATGACTTTGAAAAAATCAGTAGGTTTGTTAAGCAGGATCTCTTATTTCAAAATCCATACTCTTTAATATTGAGTTATTTTCATCGAGAAAAGACACTATTTTATCCCGCAATATTTTCTCAAATAGTTTAACAATCACAGACGTTAGACTAATTGGGCGATAATTACTTGCGAGGCTCTTACTCCCTTGCTTGAATATCGGTGTAACAGTTGCTAATTTCCACATACACTATGAACATTTTTGTCCATTAGCGATTTATTGAAAATAATCTTTAATGGGAGCGAAAGTTGACTGACATTCCCGAAGCAATCTCGGCGAGATTTCGTCCACCCCACGGATTTTGCTGGGTCAAGTTTCTGCAAATACTTTGTTTGATATGGAGGAGGAAGAGGAAGAGGAAGAGGAGGAGAGGAGGGAGAGGAGGGAGGAAGGAGGGGAGGGGGGAGGAAGGGGGGAGGAGGAGGAGAAGCAGGAGGAGGAGAAGGAGCAGGAGGAGGAGGAGGAGCAGGAAGAGGAGGAGGAGGAAGAGGAAGAAGAAGAGGAGGAGGAAAAGGAAGAAGAAGAATAAGAAGAAAAAAGGAGTAGAAGAAAAAAGAAGATAAGGAGAAATCTGGTCAAAGTATTAAAATTTGAAAATATATAAAAAGGGGGAAAAAAAAAAAAATAATCAAATTTTAATGGGGAAAAAACCCCCCAAAAAAAATTCAAAAAAAAATTTTCCCCCCCCTTAAAAAAATTCTTTTAAAACAAAAAAAACCCTCCCCTTAAAAAAATATCCCCCTCCCCTTAAAAAAAATATCCCCCTCCCCTTAAAAAAATTCCCCCTCCCCTTAAAAAAAATATCCCCCTCCCCTTAAAAAAAATATCCCCCTCCCCTTAAAAAAAAAAAACCCCCCCCCCCTTAAAAAAATATCCCCCCCCTTAAAAAAAAAACCCCCCTCCCCCCTTTAAAAAAATTCCCCCCCCCCTTAAAAAAATTTCCCCCCCCCCCTTAAAAAAAAAATAAACTTCTCTCCTAAAAACAAAATTTTTTTTCCTAAAAAAAAAATTATTTTCCCCCCCCCCCAAAAAAAAAACCCCCCTTCCACCCCTAAAAAACCCTCCCCCCCCCCCCTAAAAAAAAATCCCCCCTCCCCCCCCCCAAAAAAAAAAAAAAAGAACCCCCCCATACTACCCCAACACCCCCCAACCCTCAACCCCCTCAAAACTAAAAATCCCCCTGCCCCCTCACCACCAAACCACTACTACCACCCCCCACCACCACTCACCCCCCCTACCACCTCCCCCCCACCCCACCCCCCACCATCAACACCACCACTACCACCACCACCCCCACCATCATCACCACCCCATTAAAACCCCTACCACCACCCCCCCCACTACCCCCCTCCCACTACTACCACCATCACCCAAAACCACCATCTGATAAACAATAACAAAAACCCAACAAAATACAACATTAGGAGCATAACACACACAACACACACACCAAAACAAACCCAAGGTACATGATCAAGACAGAGAGAGAAGGAGAGAGAGAGAGAGAGGAGAGAAAAGAGAAGAGGAGAAGAGAGAGAGAGAAGAGAGAGAGAGACAGGTCGCGCTGGTAAAATTTTACTTTCCCCCTGACAATAACACTTCATACACTTTGACACACACACACACAACGCACAACCCCAAAAACACCACACCACACACACACACACACACATGCAGTCAAATTTCAGCTCTGAACGTCCCCAGAGGGGGGGGAACCCTCGTTTGTGTTGTGTGTGTGTGTGTGTGTGTTGTTGTGTGGTGGGTTGGTTTTTGTGATATGGTGTGTGTGCGTGTGTGCGTGTTTGTGTGTGGTGTGGTTGTGTGTGTGTGTGTGTTGTTTTGTTGTGTGTATGGGTAGTGGGGGATATAAAAGGATGTCTCTCTCTCTCTCTCTCTCTCTCTCTCTCTCTCCTCTCTCTCTCCTCTCCTCTCCCTCTCTCTCTCTTTTCTCTTTCCCTTTGTCAGACGTCTCCTTTTCGAGGACGCAATCTTTCTTTCTGCCCATTTTCCGAGGAACGGAGAGGAGAAGAGAAGAGAGAAGAGAGAGAGAGAGGAGAAGGGGGGAGAGAGAGAGAGGAGAGAGAGAAGAGGGGAGAGAGAGAGGAGAGGAGAGAGAAGAGAGGAGGAGAGAGAGAGAGAGAGAGAGAGAAGAGAGAGGGGAGAGAGAAGAGAAGGGGGAGGAGAGGAGAAAAGAGGGAGGAAGGGGAAAAGAGAGAGAGAAGGGGGTTAGGATTTGCCTTGTTATGATATATTGTCCTTATTTTTTTATTTGAAAGGGAAAAAGATAGAAAAAGTGAGAGATGATGAGGGTATGCTGATAGGGGGAAAACAAAGGGGAATACAAAGGAAAACAAAAGGAAAAACCCAAACAGCAAAAGACCGATAGGGCCCCCTTTCAAGGCTGTTTGCTTTAACTAAATACACTACAAAAAAAAGGAAAGGGGTAGGAAGTAGAAGGCTCCTCCCCCCCCCCACCCTCCGCCGAAGCTGGCCGGGAAAAAAAATGATAAAACCTGCAATATAGAAAACTCAAAGGGAAATTTTTGAGAAAGTTTAAAGCTGTAAAAAGGGAGGGGGGGAGGAGGAGGAAAGGAGGGGGGAGTAGGGGGGGGAAAGGGGAGGAGGAGGAGGAGGGGAGGGGAAGGGGGAAATGGTCAATTTTTCCCAACTCACAAAAATCAGAGACAAATCGGTGGGGGGCAGATGACGGAAGAAACTTAACACTCACTCACTCTTATTTTACTCACGTGCTATGCAGCTTTCCCTTCCTTCCCACCACCACACACCACACAAAACAACACAAAAACCACACCCCCACCAAATGAGAAATCTTTCTCTCCCCTTCCCTCCCTCATCATTATCTCCTCTAGTGATCCATCTCTCTCTCTCTCTCTCTCCCTCCCCTTCTCCCTCTCTCTTTTCGTTTCCCCCCCCCTCTCTCTCTTCTCTCTCCCTCGCCCCCCTCTCCCTCCTCTCTTCTCCTCCTCTTCCCTCCTCTCTTTTCTCCTCCCCCCTAAAATTTTCCCCCTTTCCCTCTCCTCCCCTTCTCTCCTTTCCCTTCCCCTATTTTTACCCTCTCCCCTTAACACCTTTCATTTTCCCCTCACTTTCCCCCCCTCTCCTTCCCCTTCCCCTCTCCAAAACCACCACAGAGCCTGAAAAACCGACCCCTGACAGGGAAAAGGGGGAGAAGGAGGGAAAAAAGGGGAGGGCAAGGAAGGAGGGGAGGCGAACGAAAGGGAAGGGGGGAGGTTTGGGTTTAAAGGCCCTGTGACCCCCTTTCCCCTCTCCCCCTTTTTTCCCCCCCCCCCCCCGGTATGTTTGGATAAATGGTGTTAGAAAAATTTTAGCGGGGGGGATAGATCGCGATATGAACGGGTGGGGGGTTTATGCACAATTAAATGTCTACTAAGAGATGCAAAGTTTGTGGTTGTTTCTAAGGTTAAAAGTGTTTGTGGTGTGTTAAAAAGTGGTTGTGGTGGGGGGGGAAGAGTGTGTTGTGGTGTGTTTTTGGTTTAAGAGTGGTTGTGGGGGTGTTAAGGGGTGTGTTGTGGGTGGGGTTTAAAAGGGGGTTTTGGTGTGTTAAAAGGGGTTTTTGGTGTGTTAAAAGGGGGTTGGGGGTTTAAAAAAGGGGGTTGTGGTGTGTTAAGGTGTGTTTGGTGTGTTTAGAGGGGGTTTGTGTGTTTTAAGGAAAAGGTGTTGTGGGGGTGTTAAAAGGGGGTTTGTGGTGTGTTAAGAGTGTGTTGTGGTGTGTTAAGAGTGTGTTGTGGTGTGTTAAGAGTGTGTTGTGGTGTGTTAAGAGTGTGTTGGGGGTTTTTGAGTGTGTTTTTGGGGTTGTTTTAAAAGTGTGTTGTGGTTGGGTTTCCAAAAGAGTGTGTTGTGGTGTGTTAAGAGTGTGTTGTATCTGTGTTTGTGGGAAAGGTGTGTTGTGGTGTGTTAAAGTGTGTTGTTTTGGGTTTGGTGGTGTGTTGGGGTTTTTGGTTAAAATGGTTGTTTTGTTTTTTAAGGTTTAAAAAATTTTTGTTGTTAAGAGTGTGTTTGGTGTGTTTTAAGGGGGTTGGTGTGTTTTAGGTTAAAATGTGTTTGGTTTTAAGGTGTGTTTGGGGGTTTTTTTAAAAGTGTGTTGGGGGGTGTTAAGGTGTGTTGGGTGTTTTAAGGTTAAAAAGTGTGTTGGGTGTGTTAAGTGTGTTGGTGTTTTTTTTGGAAAAGGGGTGTTGTGGGGTGTTAAGAGTTTTGTTGGTTTTTTTTTGTAAATTTAAGAGTGTGTTTTTGGGGTGTTGAGTTGTTGTTGTGTTAAGGGGGGTTTTTTGTTTGTGTTTTTGTGTTTAAGAGTTGTTTTTGGTGTTTAAGTGTGTTGGGTGGTTTAAAATGTGTTGGTTGGGGTTTTTAAAAGGTAGGTGGGTGTGTTTTAAGGTGTGTTGTATTTTTGTTTGGGTGGTGGGGTTGTAGTTTTGCTTTTATGGTGAGTGTGTTGTGGGTTTGGTGTGTTGGTGTTTTTGTGGTTTTGGTGTGTTTGTGGTGTTTAAGGTGGGGGTTGGGGTTTTTTTGGTTGGTGTGTTGTGGGGTTTTTGGGTGTGGTTGGTGTGTTTGTGGATAGAGTGTGTTGTGGTGTGGTTTTGGGGGTGGTTGTATGTGTGTTTGTGGTGGTTTGTGTGTGGTGGGGTTAAAAAGTGTGTTTGTTTTTGTGTTTTTAAGGTTTTAAAGTGTGTTGTAGTTGTGCTTCTTGGATAAAGGGGGTGGGGGTTTTGTGGTGGTTTTGGAGGTGGTTTTTGGGTTTTTTTCCCCCTTTGTTGGGGGTTTTTTTTTTTTTTTTTNAAAAAAAAAATCCCCCCAAAACAAAAACAAAAAAGGGAAAAAGAGGAAAAAAGGGAAGAGAGAGAAGAGAGAGAGAGAGAGATGAGAGAGAGAGGAGAGGAGGAGATGAGAGAGAGAGAGGAAAAATACGTCACCCGGAAACTAAACGAGAGAGAGAGAGAGAGAGAGAGAGAGAGAGAGAGAGAGAGAGATGAGTAGTAGAGAGAGGAGAGAGAGAAAGAGGAGAGAGAGAGAGAGGAAATACGTCACCGGAACTAAACGAAAGAGAGAGAGAGAGAGAGAGAGAGAGAGAAGAAGAGAGAGAGAGACTAAGAGAGAGAGAGAGAGAGAGAGAGAGAGAGAGAGAGAGAGAGAGAGAGAGAGAGAGAAGAGAAGATAGTCAGAGAAAGACGAAAGAGAGAGAGAGAGAGGAGAGAGGAGAAGAGGACAAGGAGGAAAACGAGGAAACAAGAAGAGAGAGAGAGGATGAAGGAGATTTAGGGGACAAGTGGAGGAAGAGGAAGAGGAAGAAGAGGAAGAGGAAGAGGAAGTTTTAGCATAAGACAGGAAACATACAAGTCTGAAAACGTAGTGAAACTTTTGCTGAAGAGAATTTTTTTAATGCATGAGAAGAAAAAATAAAATATTGACTCTGAACAGAAAAAATGAATGAAGAGAAGAGGAAGAAGA
The DNA here is from genome assembly GCA_016584305.1 of Chionoecetes opilio. Taxonomy (NCBI): domain Eukaryota; kingdom Metazoa; phylum Arthropoda; class Malacostraca; order Decapoda; family Majidae; genus Chionoecetes; species Chionoecetes opilio. Next base: position 111,797 of record JACEEZ010012644.1, on the reverse strand, counting down.
GAAGAAGAAGAAGAAGAAGAAGAAGAAGAAGAAGAAGAAGAAGAAGAAGAAGAAGACAAGGAGGAGATGGAAGACTGGAGGAGGAGGAGGAAGAGGAGGAAGAAGAAGATGCTGGGATAAAAAAAAATGTCACTCAAAATATGAGAACGGAGAAGGAGGAGGAGAGAGAGGAAGAAGAGAGCATGAGATGAAGAGAAGAAGTAGCAGAGAGATGAAGAAGAAAGGAGAGAGGAGAGAGAGGAGAGAGAGAGAGAGGAGAGAGATGAGAGAGAGAGAGAGAGAGAGAGAAGAGAGAGAGAGAGAGAGAGAGAGAGAGAGAGAGAGAGAGAGAGAGAGAGACCAGAGGATATAACCAATAATAATAACAGCAAGACCCCTTTTTTCTCTCTCTCTCTCTCTCTCTCTCTCTCTCTCTCTCTCTCTCTCTCTCTCTCTCTCTCTCTCTCTCTCTCTCTCTCTCTCTCATTCTCATCCACCCTATAACATTTTCTACATGGGTTGAAAACTAATGCATTTATGTAGATAGGAACTGTAGAATATAGTCTGGCAGTGACGCTTGGAGTATTGACAGCCAAGATTATAAAGGGGAGACGCGGTTGCCATGGGGACGAGGGGAAAGGGAGGGGAAAAGGGTTAAGAGGGGAGAAGGGATGCAAGGAAGGAAGGTTAAAGGGAGGGAGAGGAGAGAAAGGGGAAATGTATGGAAGGAAAGGGTAATAAAAGAAGAGAGAGAGAGATATGAGGGGTAAAGAGGAATTGGGGAAAAGGAAAGAGAGGGGAAATAGGGAGAAAGAGGGAGGAGAGGCAAAAATGGAAGGGTGTATTGGAGAGCGAATAGAGAGAGAGAGAGAGAGAGAGAGAGAGAGAGAGAGAGAGAGAGAGAGAGAGAGAGAGAGAAAGATGGGGAGTGATTCTTGAAGGGATGAATAATGGAATTAGTGATTATCAAATGGTAAATTCCCTCTTCTCTCTCTCTCTCAGATGATTATCACGCATATTTTCACTTTCTTTAACTTCTGGAGGGAGAGAGTGAGGGGGGGAGGGGGGAAGAAAGAGAGGGGGGGAGAGAGGAAGGGAAAGGGGGGAGGGGGGAGGAAGGGAGAGAGAGAGAGAGAGGGAAAGGGGGGAGGGGAGAGAGAGAGAGAGAGAGAGAGAGAGAGAGAGAGAGAGAGAGAGAGAGAGAGAGAGAGAGAGAGAGAGAGAGAGGGGGATAAGCCGAGGAAAGAATACGCCTAAAAGTTAATTCCATTTTCAAGAAGAAGTAAAAAGGCCTATATTTCCATCTACATTAAATTTCCAGGCAAGTTTGTTAATTAATCTAATGAATCAGGTGAGAGTCCTTAATATTACAGGTGGAAGTGTTAATGAGGGGTAGACAGGTAGACAGATAGATGAAGACAGGTAGACAGATAGATGAAGACAGGTAGACAGATAGATGAAGACAGTTAGATGAAGACAAGTAGATGAAGACAGGTAGACAGATAGATGAAGACAGGTAGACAGATAGATGAAGACAGGTAGACAGATAGATGAAGACAGGTAGATGAAGACAGGTAGATGAAGACAGTTAGATGAAGACAAGTAGACAGATAGATGAAGACAGGTAGACAGATGAAGACAGATAGATGAAGACAAGTAGACAGGTAGATGAAGACAGATAGATGAAGGCAGATAGATGAAGACAGGTAGATTAATTAAGTAACCTGTGAACTCTGTACCTATTTCTCTTTCTATCTTCTCTTCTCTTTTCTTTATCTCTTATTTCTGCCCTTTCCTTTTCCTGTGTCTGTCTGTCTGTCTCTTTTTTTTCTCTTATTTTGTCTCCTGATAGACCAAAAGTAATTAAAGCCAATAGCAGACTAGATAGTGATTACCTTGAACAGACCAGCTCAGCATGCTCTCTCTCTCGCTCTCTCTCCTCTCTCTCTCTCTCTCTCTCTCTCTCTCTCTCTCTCATCTCTCTCTCTCTCTCTCTCTCTCTCTCTCTCGTAGGGAATATGAGCATTTTCTTCCCTCCCTCCCTCTCTCACTCCACTTTTTGTAATTGAGTATGTCTCGTGTGTGTGTTTGTGTTATGTGTATGTGTGTCTGTCTGTGTTTCTGTTTTTGTGTGTCTCGTGTGTGTGTGTGTGTGTGTGTGTGTGTGTGTGTGTCGTGTGTGTGTGTGTCTCGTGGTGTGTGTGTGTGTGTATATATGTGTGTGTGTGGCATGCCCCTTCACATACATACCCGCGGATATTAATAGGTATGTGTGTGTGTGTGTGTGTGTGTTGTGAGTCAGCATTCATCGCCCCATCCCTGGCCATGACTCACTCACTGACTCGCTCACTCGTCTCTCTCTCTCTCTTTCTCTCTCAACACACACACACACACACACAGTCATCGCATCTGAAGTTATTTGTAAACGTAGAAATTTAGAAATAGCAAAAGTTTTCCCGTGCCGGGAATCGAACCCGGGCCTCGCGGGTGAGAGCCGCGTATCCTAGCCACTAGACAACACGGGATATGAGAGAAATGGAGGTTTAGGATGATGTTGAAAGTAAAATGACTAAAATGTTTATATAATTTGTTGTTACTGTGAAGGTATTACAGTTCTGGCTTTTGACCCTTGCCATTCAGACACCACTTTTTCTCTTCTTTTTTTACGTTTAAGCCTATAGCGCCTGTAGGCTATTTATACTTGAAGGCTCCGGTGGTTGGCCTGCACACTCTGGAGGCTCGTTGTAACAAGGAATTAATGAGTAAATAAAAGTGTTTCAATAGTTCTGGTTTATTTAGTGTTTGTTTGTTTGTGTGTTACTTCACTACTGCTACGTTATCATTGTTACTACTGGTTATCTACGGTTAGCCTTGTAACACCACCTGTTATCATCACGAAGTTCACAACACCACCTGTCATCATCAGCCATCACAACACCACCAGACACTACCCTATCCCCCCCCACACACACACCCACCCACCCACACCCACACCCACACCCACACCCACACCCACACCACACCCCACCCCCACCCCACCACCCACACACACACACACACACACACACACACACACACACACACACACACACACACACACACACACACAGCTTTCCTACACGACAAAAAGTATTGAAAAATTATAATCAGCAAGAGTAAACGCGGTACTCTAGGCCTAAAAGAATTCTTGGAAGATGTCAAGGCCTACATACGGGTACCTGGAACTGTCGCCGATAGGAACACTCGCCGACGTCGCCAAGTGTTCCTATTTTTCACGTCGGCGAGTGTTCCCATTATCCGTGTTTCTGCATTCAGGGATTAAATACCAACAATAGGCTGAATAGTTAGGCTAGGTTATGTGGTTAGGTTGGGTTAGATTCCTTTCCATATTTTACAAGTTGAACTGTTGCCGAAAATTTCCAGGTCGGCGAGAATTCTGGATTGGTGTTTCGGCGAGAGTTCCTATCGGCGAGAGTTCCATAAACCTACATACGTTGCTTAAGGCGTGAGGGCGACCAGCCACGTGCCCTGCAAAACAAAGGTCCCACCGAGACTCGAACTCGGATTGTTGGATTCAGAGTCCAAAGTGCTAACCATTACACCATGGGACCTGCTTACTACTTATAGATTCGTATATAAAGAAAAGATATGTAGACTCAGATGTCTGCATATTTACCTTTTGTTTAATTTGTTTACTCTACAAATCTACGAGTAGTAAGCGGGTCCCATGGTGTAATGGTTAGCACTTTGGACTCTGAATCCAGCGATCCGAGTTCGAGTCTCGGTGGGACCTTTGTTTTGCATTGTCACTGGTGAGTCTCCCTCCGGCCCTAGGTCACTCCCGTGGCTTTGTAGACTCATCAGGATATTGTGTCGCCTCCGGGGTGAAGTGGTTCGGGCCCTGGTTCGAATCCGGGCCAGGGTAAGTCGGCGGTCAGCCTAAACCATCTGTTCTTCCTATCTTTCGGGGTTGGTCGATATATAGGTACCTGGGGAAACTCGCGCCTAGCTACTAATCTGCGGGCCCTGGTTCGGATCCTGGCCAGGGCATGTCGGCGACCAGCCCAGTCATCTGTTCTTTCTCCCTTTCGGGGTTGGTCGATAAATGGGTACCTGGGGAAACTTGGGGAAGGTAACTGTGGTAACCCGGATGTCACACTAGCCCTGTGTCCCGGGGTAACGGGTCCTCACCCACCACAGGCTCAAGGGCTAATGCCACGGAGATAAACACCGAGGCCACGCGCAGCATAGCGGATGCCCCCATCTTTATCTTACCTATCAAGATATTGTAAGCAGCTATGTGTATGCATAAATGAATGAAATGAAACATATAGAAAAATATAAATAAATGAAACTGAAAAAATTGAAATAAATGAAACAGACTTATATAGAAAAAAATAAATGAAACAAAAAAAATGAAATAAATGAAACAAATTAAATATATTAAGAAATAGGTAACTATGTCGATCAATATAAAGCTAGTTAGTAATAGACGATATACTTTCTTAAATAATCTCGTAGGACGATAAAAGGATGATAAGGGATAAGGATGCTATCTCAAGTGTGTGAGTGTTCGAGAGAGAGAGAGAGAGAGAGAGAGAGAGAGAGAGATAACATTTATTATGCTCAGTCTTTGGAGAGAGAGAGAGAGAGAGAGAGAGAGAGAGAGAGAGAGAGAGAGAGAGAGAGAGAGAGAGAGAGAGAGAGAGACTACATTTATTATGCTCATACTTTGGAGAGAGAGAGAGAGAGAGAGAGAGAGAGACTACATTTATTATGCTCATACTTTGAAGAGAGAGAGAGAGAGAGAGAGAGGAGAGAGAGAGAGAGAGAGAGAGAGAGAGAGAGAGAGAGAGAGAGAGAGAGAATATACTTGTGGGTTTGGAGGAAGGGCTTATCTTAGCTTGAAAGGGTTGAGGTAGGGAGGAGAGAGAGAGAGAGAAAGAGAGAGAGAGAAAGAGAGGAGGGACAGGTGTGCTCTCTCCCAGGTGGCTCGGACGGTGCAGGTGAAGGTGAAGGAAAGAGAAAGTTACAAGGTGATCCGCTTACCTTAAGTTACCTGTTCAAGGCTATTCTTACCCCTCTCTCTCTCTCTCTCTCTCTCTCTCTCTCTCTCTCTCTCTCTCTCTCTCTCTCACACACACACACACACACACACACACACACACACACACAATAGAAGCCTCACTTTGATCTAACCTCGAGACACCAGGTTCTATTCTTCTTAACTCCAACCTCCCCATCCTTTCATCTCATCCTTAGTATCTTTATTTCACCCAAATAGTAGAGCATATGTTAATATACATTGCTGCCAAATTAGGAACTCCGTATAGAAGCAATAAGGTCGAAATGCGATAGAAGCCTCACTTAGATCTAACCTCTACACACGAGACACCAGGTTCTATTCTTCTTAACTCCAACCTCCTTACTAACTCCAAAGTCCCTATTAACTCCAACCTCATCCCATCGCGACATCCTTAATATTGGAACCACACCCCAAACCACACCACGAGGGTAGAGCAAAGTTAACGCATCGCCGTGACTCAAGGCAGAGCAATGATGAAGAGAGAGCTACAACTGGAGGTGGTTCCCGCGGCGGAGCAGGTTTAGGAGCCCCGCCGCGGCCCCCACCCCATCATAGCGGTGGGGAAGGACAACACCATGCCCGGTATGGTGAACGGGTAGCTGTGTCGCCTCCTCTTGGACTCCGCCACCACCACGCCGCTGCTCTTCCTGCCCCTGGCGCGCAAGCTCGGGCTGGTGAAGGGCGGGGAGCAGATAAAGACGATGACCTTCGATACCTGGAATGGTGTTGAGACTGTGGGGGTTATAATGCTGCGTGAGGTGGTGGTGGTGTTGGAGGGGGGGGTGAGGCTGCACACACCCGCCCAGGTCCTCCCCAAGGCCATGGGGGAAGGCCATGACATGGACCTCTTCGTGCTGGACCTCGGCAGTCTGCGCCGCGGCAAGGTGGTGCAGCAGTTCCATCACAAGGGCAGCAGCCTCATCATCCAGCGGCCGGATCTCCTGCGTACCCTGCCCACGCCCTATGAGCAGCGCACCACCATCCTGACCTTCAAGGTGCGGCCCCAGGGGCGTCGCGGGGACATCTCCCTAGTACTGCTGGACACTGGTTGCTGCAACTTTTCAGTGTCCCGCAACTGGAAGCGCAACTTTTGGCCTAAAGGAACCAAGAGGCCGCGAGAAGTATCCCTGCAGTTGGCCAAGGGCTGCTGCCTGCACACCAAGCGGCCCAGCGTCACCGAGTCCTCCTCGCAGGACATGGTACTGGGGCGCCGGCCGCTGCGTCACTACGGCGCCGTGGTGGACTACAGCAGGGAGACCATCGCCTTTACCTTTGGCGCCAAGACAATGGAGCTTGACCTGACCCCCGTGTGAGGCGCTCCTTCACCCATTACATCTATCTACATCTATCTACTTCATCACATATTATATTCACCAACACAAGGAAATAATGGACAAATAAACGCCTTTAAACAGTTATGCTTTATTTAGTGTCGCTTTACTTTAGTCGCTCCTTCACCCAGCAACACAAGGAAATAAGGAACAAATAAGCGCATTTAGAAAGTGATGCTTTCTGTAGTGTTGTCTTCTTTGTGTGTCTCTCTCTTCACTACTGCTCCATTATCATTGTTACTACTGGCTATCTTACTACTATTATGACTACTGCTATACTATTATTATACTATTATACAAAATATACATACATATACTGTTATTATACAAGGGTTTCATGTCATTCTCTCTCTCTCTCTCTCTCTCTCTCTCTCTCTCTCTCGTCTCTCCTCTCTCTCTCTCTCTCTCTCTCTCTCTCTTCTATATATATATATATATAGATATATATATATATATATATATATCTCACTCGCTCACTTTCTCTATCTTTATACGTTATAATGAAAGTAGCCATACATTTTCCTCTTCAATGCAGAAATCACACACACACACACACACACACACACACACAAAGGGACACACACACAGGAGAGAGAGAGAGAGAGGAGAGAGAGAGAGAGAGAGAGAGAGAGAGAGAGAGAGAGAGAGAGAGAGAGACTACATTTATTATGCTCATACTTTGGAGTGAGAGAGAGAGAGAGAGAGAGGAGAGAGAGAGAGAGAGAGGAGAGAGAGAGAGAGAGGAGAGAGACTACATTTATTATGCTCATACTTTGGAGTGAGAGAGAGAGAGAGAGAGAGAGAGAGGAGAGAGAGAGAGAGAGAGAGAGAGAGAGAGAGAGAGAGAGAGAGAGAGAGAATATACCTGTGGGTTTGGATGAAGGGCTTATCTTAGCTTGAGAGAGAGAGAGAGACTTTTTTTGACTTATTGTTTTATCGGCCTCCATGATACAATACTTTTTTTATTCATTTTACATAAGTAAGGCATGAAGCCTGGGTCTGTTGAGCGCAAGCTCCTATACAGACCTGTTGCTTAGATATACAAAAACGTTTAGCAAGTGGATTTAGGCCATTGGCTAACAAATTTATACAATATTAATAACTGACATTATAAATTAATATATACATACGTATATACCTATATACACATACATGCATACATATACATATGCAACATACCTACACGTACACATACATTTATGCGCACACACAGACACCTACATACCCATAAATTTACACACACCCAAACATACTTACACATTAACACAGTGTAATATACAAGTACACTCACATAATGAATCCATGCATACCTACAGAATGACTTAGTGTGTATAACTTTGAAGTAACAATTTCTTGAGTTTATGTTTGAAGGATATTTGAGTTGTGGAATTTTTTATTTCTGCTGGTAAACTATTCCATAATTTGACACCTCTGACTGAAACATTTTGCTGAGCATGAGTAGTCCTGCAACGTGGTATTCGTAACTGTAATGACCTTGTAGCAAAAGTATGTGAAATGTAGTGAAAACCGTTATCAATAGGATACACATGTAATGATTTATAAACAAATAAGTTTGATTGCAGAGATATTATATCAGACAGTTTGAGTAACTGGTGGTCTCGAAATAGTGGGTTGGTGTGCTCATATCGTGACTTATAAAACATAACACGTATTAATTTTTTTTGAGAAAATAAATAGATTATCCACATATGTTTTATATGCTCCCCCCCAAATTGTTGAACAATACAGTAAATATTGATATCCTAGTGATGAATATATTTGAATAATACACTCAAAAGTGATACAGCTACGAATTTTATATAAAACGCCAGTTAATTTAGATATTTTAGTACACAATTGATTTATTTGAGATCTCCATGTTAATTTATTGTCAATGGTTATACCTAGAAATTTATATTTTTCAACTTTACACAAGGATAAATCATTTATTTTGACGTCAATATGGGCTGCACTAGTCATTAGGGTGGGATACCATGTAGCATGTTTTAGAGATGTTCAGTGTTAGTTCATTGCTTTTTATCCAGTTAGATACATTGATTAACTCCGAGTTTAGTATATTCTCTATTTCACCAAGATCTTGTCCCTGAATATATATGGAAGTGTCATCAGCAAAAAGCAAAAACTTCAATTTATTACTACAACGTAAAAGTCATTGATATAGATAAGAAACAAAACTGGGCCTAAAACTGAACCTTGTGGTACACCATAGCAGATTGATTCATGTGAAGATGCAGAATTATTATATACAGTGTATTGTCTTCTGTGGCTTAAGTAGCTGTTGAACCAGTCATGTGGTCGGGCCCACGAATGCCATAAGTTTTCAATTTTTCTAATAAAATAGATGAGAGATGGTGTCAAACGCTTTTGATAAGTCACAAAATACTGTTATTGATGAATTTTGTTGTCTAATGAGTTATAAATACTATTACAAAGGTGATGGATTGCTAACTCTGTACTATAGTTGGGTCGAAAGCCATACTGAAATTCTGTTAGTAATGTAGATTTTGACAGGTACTCCATTAATCTGCTTACAACAGTTTTCTCAAAGATTTTACTAAAGCTTGAAAGGATAGAAACAGGTCTGTAATTACTAAAGAGAGACTTCTCACCTTTTTTGAATATGGGAACCACTTTCGCTAATTGTAACTGTTTTGGAAAACTACCTTCTTTAAACGACAGATTTATGATATAATCTAAAAAGTTAGAGACTTCACAGCTGCATTGTTTTATAACTTTAATATTAATATCATCATAGCCTGGCGAAGTTGTCTTAAGGTTTTTAATAATGGATTCGATTTCTGGTATTGATGTAGGTCGAAGGAAAATTGAAAAGGGTACAGGGTCAGGTAGGTACTGTCTAAATGAAGTAGCACTTGGCACAATGTTCTGAGCTAGTTGAGTAGCAACATTACTAAAATAATCATTAAATGCAGTAGCAATTTCGTTATTGTTAGATGTTGTTTTATTGCAAAAAATTATAGAAGGTGGTAATTTTGACTGGTTCTTTCCCATTAGATCATTAACAATACTCCAAGTTTTTTTTTGCATCACCTGCTTTCTCGCGTAGTCTGGACCTAAAATGATTGTCTTTAGCTGCCCTAATTGTAGTTGTTAATGAGTTCCTGTACCGTTTGAATATTCTTTCGTAAGTTAGTGGCCACTTAGCGTATAATTTTTGCAATCTGTTACGATGTTTGATGGAATTCCTGATTGCTGTTGTGATATAAGTCTTACCTAGGTGTTTGTCCTTAACTAAAATTTTCTTAACAGGAAAGTGTTCATTATAGAGAATTTGAAACTTATTCATATATATATCAAAAGTTTCATCAACTCCTCTGTCTTTTAACTCCAATTCCCATTTATAATTCTTCAAATCATTTCTAAAGGCATCGATGTAAGTATCAGTGATTATTCTTCTGGTTAGGATATGAGAACAATGTGTACTATAATGTGAACAGAAAATATGCAAAAAATTGGGAAGTGGTCACTGATGGAAGTATACAATATACCACTCTCTTGGTAATTAAGGAAATCATTAGTCCAAATGTGATCTATTAATGAAGCAGAGTTATTAGTGACTCTAGTAGGTTTATTTATCGTGGAGTAAAAAAAGTGGGAAAAAAAGCAAATTAATAAAGTTGCAAACATGATTATCATTGCTTTTTAGCAAATTTATATTAAAATCGCCCATTAAGTAACATTTCATGTTGAATTTTGATAAAAAGTCTAAAATATTCTCCATGGACAGAAGGAACTCACTAAGATTAGAATTTGGGGGTCTATAAATAATTCCTATTATAAATTTAATGGGCTGTTTGAGTTCCAAAAATAAGGATTGAATGTGAGGTAGCTGCAAAGAGACATCGTTAAGGGGTACACCTTGGAAGGACTTTTTAAGGTATATTGCCACACCTCCACCTCGTGTAGTCTTATTTCTATAATGGGCAGAATAACCGTTCAAACTATAAAGTTGCCATATTTCATCGTTTAGGCGAGTTTCACATAAACCAAGGACATCAAAACTCTATACCAGATGGACTTAAACACTGATCTAAAAAGGATTCAAGATGAAGGGCTACACTGCTAATATTATAGGACAAAATTATCAAACTGTTGCTAGAAGACTTACATTTTAGATTTGAATCATCACTGAAGAAATAATTACAAACTGGATCTGGATGTACACGGTCACTCACATTATCCTCAATAGGGTCCCCGCCGATGCCGTAAGAACTTGAATCAAAAGTCATACTGTTAATAACATGTAAAGGAAAACTATGAGTATCATTAATCAAAGCACAACTAAATTCAATATCACTTAAGTTGTGGAAAGGAAAAACTTGATCACTATCCATGAAAAGGATAGGAGAGAGAGAAAAAAGAGAGAGAGAGAGAGAGAGAGAGAGAGAGAGAGAGAGAGAGAGAGAGAGAGAGAGAGAGAGAGAGAGAGAGAGAGAGAGAGAGAGGTGTGCTCTCTCCCAGGTGGCTCGGACGGTGCAGGTGAAGGTGAAGGAAAGAGAAAGTTACAAGGTGATCCGCTTACCTTAAGTTACCTGTTCAAGGCTATTCTTACCCCTCTCTCTCTCTCTCTCTCTCTCTCTCTCTCTCTCTCTCTCCCCACACACACAACACCACACACACACACACACACACACACACACACACACACACACACACACACACAATAGAAGCCTCACTTTGATCTAACCTCGAGACACCAGGTTCTATTCTTCTTAACTCCAACCTCCCCATCCTTTCATCTCATCCTTAGTATCTTTATTTCACCCAAATAGTAGAGCATACGTTAATATACATTGCTGCCAAATTAGGAACTCCGTATAGAAGCAATAAGGTCGAAATGCGATAGAAGACTCACTTAGATCTAACCTCTACACACGAGACACCAGGTTCTATTCTTCTTAACTCCAACCTCCTTACTAACTCCAAAGTCCCTATTAACTCCAACCTCATCCCATCGCGACATCCTTAATATTGGAACCACACCCCAAACCACACCACGAGGGTAGGGCAAAGTTAACGCATCGCCGTGACTCAAGGCAGAGCAATGATGAAGAGAGAGCTACAACTGGAGGTGGTTCCCGCGGCGGAGCAGGTTTAGGAGCCCCGCCGCGGCCCCCACCCCATCATAGCGGTGGGGAAGGACAACACCATGCCCGGTATGGTGAACGGGTAGCTGTGTCGCCTCCTCTTGGACTCCGCCACCACCACGCCGCTGCTCTTCCTGCCCCTGGCGCGCAAGCTCGGGCTGGTGAAGGGCGGGGAGCAGATAAAGACGATGACCTTCGATACCTGGAATGGTGTTGAGACTGTGGGGGTTATAATGCTGCGTGAGGTGGTGGTGGTGTTGGAGGGGGGGGTG
>JACEEZ010012644.1:82500-95000 GCA_016584305.1 Chionoecetes opilio | reverse complement strand
TTTTTCCTTCATTTTCCTTTCTTTCAATGTCTACTTTACTGTTTTTTCCTTTCCCTTTTTTTTTTTTTTTTTTTTTTTTTTATTTTTATTTTTTATTTCCTCTTTTTTCTCTTTTCCCTTTCATCCTTTTTTCCCCTTTTTTTTCTTTATTTTTCCCTTTTTTTCCTCTTCCTTTCCTTCTTTCCTTTCTCTCTTTTTCCTTTTTCCTTTTCCTTATTTTCCTTCTCTTCCTTTCCTTCCTTTCCTTCATTCCTTTCCTTCATTCCTTTCCTTCATTCCTTTCCTTCATTCCTCTTCCTTTCATTCCTGTTCCTTCATTCATTTTTTTTTTTTTTCTTTCCCTTCCTTCCTCTTCCTTCATTCCTCTTCCTTCATTCCTCTTCCTTCCTTCCTCTTCCTTCATTCCTCTTCCTTCATTCCTCTCTTCATTCCTGTTCTTCATTCCTCTTCCTTCATTCTTTCCCTTTATTCCTCTCCTCTCTTCCTCCTCCCCTTCCTTCATTCCTCTTCCTTCTTCCTCTTCTTCATTCGTCTTCCTTTTTCGTCTTCCTTCATTCCTCTTCCTTCATTCTCTTCCTTCATTCCTCTTCCTTCATTCCTTCCTATTCCTCATCCTTCATTCCTCTTCCTTCATTCCCTTCCTTCATTCCCTCCTTCATTCCTCTTCCTTCCTTCTCTTCCTTCATTCCTCTTCTTCATTCTCTCCTCATCCTGTTCCTTCATTCCTGTTCCTTCATTCTGTTCTTCTTCTTTTCCTCCTTCTCTTCTCATTCCTCTCCTTCTTCCTCTTCCTTCATTCCCTTCCTTCATTCCTGTTCCTTCATTCCTGTTCCTCATTCTCTCCTTCATCCCTTCTTCATCTCTTCCTTCCTTCCTCTTCCTTCCTTCCCTCTCATCCTCTTCCTTCATTCCTGTTCCTTCTTCCTGTTTCCCTTTATTCTTTCCTTCATTCCTGTTCTTCATTCCTCTTCCTTCATTCCTCTTCCTTCATTCTGTTTCCTTCATTCCCTTCTTCATCCTCTTCTTCATTCCTCTCCTTCATCTCTTCCTTCATTCCTGTTCCTTCATTCCTTTCCTCATTCCTCTTCCTTCATTCCCTTCTTCATTCTCTTCCTCATTCCTCTTCTTCATTCCTGTTCCTCTTCTCTCTTCATTCTGTTCCTCATTCCTGTCCTTCATTCCTCTTCCTTATTCCTCTTTAATTCCTCTTCTTCATTCCTCTTCTCATTCCTGTTCCTTATTCCTCTCCTTCATTCCTCTTCCTTCCTTCTCTTCCTTCATTCCTCTCTCCATTCCTCTTCCTTCTTCCCGTTCCCTTTTTCCTCTCCCTTTTTCTCTTCCTTCCTTCCTCTTCCTTCATTCCTCTCTATTTTCCCCTCCTTCTTCCTCTTCTTCATTCCTTTCCTTCATTCCTCTTCCTTATTCCTCTTCCTTCATTCCTCTTCCTTTATTCCTCTTCCTCATTCCTCTTCCTTCATTCCTGTTCCTTCATTCCTGTTCCTTCATTCCTCTTCCTTCATTCCTTTTCCTTCCTCCTCTTCCTTCATTCCTCTTCCTTCATTCCTCTTCCTTCATTCCTCTTCCTTCATTCCTGTTCCTTTATTCCTCTTCCTTCCCTTCCTTCCTTTATTCCTCTTCCTTCCTTCCTCTTCCTTCCCTTTCCCCTTCCTTCATTCCTCTTCCTTCATTCCTGTTCCTTCTTCTGTTCCTTCATTCCTGTTCCTTCATTCCTGTTCTTCTTCCTCTTCCTTTTATTCCCTTCCTTCATTCCGTTCCTTCATTCTCTTCCTTCTTCCTCTTCCTTTTTTTCCTCTTCCTCATTCCTGTTTCCTCATTCCTGTTCCTTCATTCCTTTCCTTCATTCCTCTTCTTCTTCTCTCCTTCATTCCTCTTCCTTCATTCCTCTTCCTTCATTCTTTCCTTCTTCTGTTCCTTCATTCCTCTTCTTCATTCCTGTTCCTTCTTCCTTTCCTTCATTCCTCTTCCCTTCATTCCTCTTTCATCCTCTTCCTTTTATTTTCCCCTTCCTTCATTTCCGTTCTTCATTCCCCTTCCTTCATTCCTCTTTCCTTCCTCTTCCTTCATTCCTCTTCCTTATTCCTCTTCCTCATTCTGTTCCCTTTATTCCTCTTCCTTCATTCCTCTCCTTCCTTCCTCTTCCTTCATTCCTCTTCCTTCATTCCTCTTTCCCTTTATTCCTCTTCCCTTTATTCCTGTTCCTTCATTCCTCTTCCTTCATTCCTGTTCCTTCATTCCTCTTCCTTCATTCCTCTTCCTTCATTCCTCTTCCTTCATTCCTGTTCCTTCATTCCTCTTCCTTCATTCCTCTTCCTTCCTTCCTCTTCCTTCATTCCTCTTCCTTCATTCCTCTTCCTTCATTCCTCTTCCTTCATTCCTGTTCCTTCATTCCTCTTCCTTCATTCCTCTTCCTTCATTCCTCTTCCTTCATTCCTCTTCCTTCATTCCTCTTCCTTAATTCCTCTTCCTTCATTCCTGTTCCTTCATTCCTCTTCCTTCATTCCTGTTCCTTCATTCCTGTTCCTCATTTCCCCTTCCTTCTTCCTGTTCCTTCATTCCTCTTCCTTCATTCCTCTTCCTTCATTCCTCTTCCTTCATTCCTGTTCCTTCATTCCTCTTCCTTCATTCCTGTTCCCATCTCTCTTTCTCTTCCCTTTTCCATCCATTCTCTTCATTTTCTTCCTTCTTTCTTTACTTTTTTCTTTGCTTATCTCTTCTTTATCCTCTTCTTTCTCTTCCTTCATTCCTCCTCTTCTTCCTCCTTACCTATCCTTCCTTATGGCCTTCCTTCCTTCCTTCCTTCCTTCCTTCCTTCCTTCCTTCCTTTTCTAGTTAAAATATGCCGTCTCCTCCTCCTCCTCCTCCTCCTCCTCCTCTTCTATTCAAAGTAGCATGAGTGTATATGTATGTGTGTATAGAAGTCGTGTGTGTGTGTGTGTGTGTGTGTGTGTGTGTGTGTGTGTGTGTGTGTGTGTGTGTGTGTGTGTGTGTGTGTGTGTGTGCAGGGAGATACAACAGCTGGTTCTCTCCCTTTTCAGTCTAGGATATTCTCCCTTCCACATGACCCTTACCCCCCATCCCTCCCTTTTTCCCCCTTCCCCCCCTCCCCTTTTTTCCCTTCCCCCCCTCTCTTCTTCCCTCTCTCAATCCCCCCCCTTCCCTTTTCCCTCCTAGTCTACACCTCCCTCCCCCCCTTCCTTCCCCCCATCCCTTTCCCCCTCTCCCTTCCTTCCCCCTTCCCCTTCCTTCCTTCCTTCCTCCTCCCTCCTCCTCCTCCTCCTCCTCCTTCCTCCTCCTCCTCCTCCTCCTCCTCCCCTCACAGTCTTCCCCTCTTTTCCCCCTCTTCCTCTCTCCGCCTCAGCTGGCCTCAATCATCTCCTCCCCTCCTCCTCCCCCTCCTCCTCCTCCTCCTCCTCCTCCTCCCCTCCTTCTCCTCCCTCCCCCTCCCCCCCTCCTCCTCCTCCTCCTCCTCCTCCTCCCCCCAAAAAGTCACGCTGTTTTTTTGTTCCTTTGTTTGATTCTTCTTTAAAGGCACCCTTTTTCTTCCTATCTTTATTATTCCCCCTCTTCCCATCTTCTCTTCCTTCCTTCCTTCCTTTCCCTTCCCTTTCCCTTTCCCTTCATTCCTTCCTCCCTTTCCTCCTTCCTTCCTTCCTCCTCTTTTCCCTTTCCTTCCCTTTCCTTCGTCTTGTCCCACTCTAGAAATTTGGGTTAAGTCCTTTTTGGGGGCACTAGGAGGGGGAAAAGGAGGAGGAAAATTGTTATGAGTTTAGGGGATTTAAAGGCTGTATGTGTGGGGGTATGTGTGTGTGTGTGTGTGTTTTGTGTGTGTGGTTGTGTGTTATGTGTTGGGTGGGGGTGTGTGGTATGTGTGTGGGTTTTGTGTGGTGTGTGTGTTATGTGTGTGTTGTGTTGTGGGAAACAAAAAAGAAAAAAAAGTGTGTGTGTGGTGTAGTGTGTGTGTGTGTGTGTGTGTGGTATGTGGTGTGTGGGTGTGTGTGTTGTGTGTGTGTTTGTTTGTAACGATGCTAATGATGATAAGAAATTTCAAAAATAATGAGAAAAAATTTGCTTAAGGAACTTCTTTATTATTTTTCTTTTTTTCCGTATAAAAGATAACAAATTTTAAATTTTTATTTATTATTATATCTTATAGTGTCAATTATTATTAACTATACATCTCTTCCTTATCATTCCTATTTCATTTCCGCATGTTTTCACTATTAATGCCATGATTGTGATTGTAGTGTTATTATTGTCATTGTGAGTATTATTTTTTTTTTTTCGTGTGTTATCCCTCTCTCTCTCTTTCTCCCCCTGCCCGTCAGGGTGGCCAAAGGTTGGGTAAACAAAAAGACGGTGACAAGTCGCAATGGCATGCGTCCCTGTGCATTCGGTCAAGCGTTCGGTCCGCCTAGTTCGTGCTGACGTGGCGGCGCTTTGAATCAATAGTCCAATAACCTTGTAGTTGGTACTTTGCAAGTGGTCTAGATAGGAAATGAACATCTTATCTTATCTTATCTCTCTCTCTCTCTCTCTCTCTCTCTCTCTCTCTCTCTCTCTCTCTCTTCTCTTGCCCTATTCATGAGTATAATAAAATCTTTTCAGGCCCACTTGCCCTCCTCCTCCTCTTCCTCCTCCTCCTCCTCCTCCTCCTCCTCCTCTTTCATCTCTTTTTCTTATTCTTTGGTCTTTGTTGTTTTCATATGAATTCCTGTTTTCTTCTTCTTCTCTTCTATTTTCTATTCTGCTCCATTTATCACCTATTTAACCTTTTTTCACTTATCTCCTCTTACATCTCTTCTTTATCCTCCTCCTCCTCCTCTTTTTCCTCCTTCTTGTCTTTTTCTTTTTCCTCCTTCTCTTCCTTCCATAAAATTATCTCCCCTCCTCTCTACGTCCTATTCCGTTTATTCTCTCTCTTCTATGTCTCCCACACTTTACCTCCCCCCCTTTTTTCTCTCCCTCCCCTCCTTCCTTTCCCGCCCCCTCTTTCCCTCCCCCCCTTGGAGGTAAAGAGGGCGCGGTGCCCCCCGCGTGAAAGGCATCAAAGGAAACTTTCTTTGTTATGGTCTTGTGGACACGGCAGGAGGAGGAGGAGGAGGAGATGCAGGAAGACGTACCCTTAAAAATCTCTCCTTCTGTGTGCTCTCTTCCTTCTCTTCCTTCTTCCTTCTTCTCTTTCTCTTACTCCTTTCTCCTTTCTCCTTCCTTCACTTCCTTCTCTTACTTAATTTTTCTTTCTTCTCTTCTTTTGCCTTCTTCTCTTTTTTCCTTCCTTCTTTCTTCTTTTCTTTCTGTTCCTCCTATCTTCTTCCTTTTCTTCCTCCTCTTACTCCTTCCTTCTTCCTTCTTTTTTTTCTGTTCCTCCTTTCTTCCTTTTCTTACTCCTTCTTTCTTCCTTCTCTTCCTTCTCTTCCTCTTTTCTTCTTCCAATTTTCTTCCAAGTACCTTCTTTCTCTCTTCCCATGTTTTCAAAAATGGAGAAGGGGAAATAAGAAGGAAAATTAAGGAAAGGGGGTGTAGGACTGAAAAGAGAGCACGAGAGAGATAGAGAGAGACATGTGGGAGAGGAGAGAGAGAGAGAAGAGAGTAGAGGAGAGAGGAGGAGAGAGAGAGGAGAGGATAGAGAGGATTCAAAGATGTTCACAAGGATCATTAGCAATTAGTTCAATTAGTAGTGAAATAGAGATATATACAATTAGAATAGTAACCCATATACGTATGTTAAGCTAGGAATAATCTACACATTCCTGTTAAGTCAAAGATAATTCTCAGTAGTCCAGCTGAAGCTCCTGACTGTAAAACAATACTATAAGAATACAACAATAAAGTAAAAAAGAGCGAGCAAAAAGTTTAAAAAAAGCAAAAAGTAAAAAAAAAGTAGCAAAAAGTAAAAAAAAAAGTAGCAAAAAAAAAAAAAAAAAAAAAAAAAAAAAGTAAAAGTAAGAAAAAGTAAAAAGTTAAAGTAAAGTAAAAAAAAAAGAAAAAAAAAAGAAGAAAAGGGTCTGTTCTTTCTTTCCCTTTTTCTCCCTTTCTTTTCCCTCTCTTCCCTTTCCTTTTCCCCCCTTTGCTATTACCTATCGAATCGACTTATCCTTTCTTCTGTTGCCTTATCCATTCCTCAACTCTCCCTTCCCTCTCTCTCTCTCTCTCTCTCCTCTTTCGCTCCTCTCCAACTCCCGTCCCCTCTCTCTCTCCTCTCTCTCGTCGTCGTCTCTCTCTCTCTCTCTCTACTCTCCTCTCTCTCTCTCTCTCCCTCCTCTCTCTCTCTCGCTCCTCATTCTCTCTCCTTCTCTCTCTCTCTCTCTCTCTCCCTCCCTCCCTCCCTCCCTCCCCTCTCCCTCCCTCCCTTCACATCATAACACTCTCCTCCAAAGCCATAAGGATCACGCCAGCATATACTTTACTCTCCCTTTCTCTCCCTCTCTCTCCCTCTCCCTCTCCCCCTCTCTCCTCCCTCGCACCTTCGTCTTATTTTCTCTCTTTTCTATATTTTTTTTATTTTTTATTTAAACTGAATACATAGGTAACAAAAGAGGAGTTGATATGCTTTAGTCCCTCCCGGCTAGGACGCCAAGGACTATATGTATCAGTATTAGATCTTATGCATATCAATGTGAAGAAAGTATAGTGATTACAAATAATATGAAGATCTCTCTCTCTCTCTCTTCTCTCTCTCTCTCTCTCTCACTCTTCAACGCGCTCTCATTCATCCTCTCTCTCCCTCTCTCTCTTCTCTCGTCTCTCTCTCTCTCTCGTCCTCGCTCCTCTCCCCACTTGTCCTCTCTCCTCTCTCTCTCTCTCTCCCCTTATTTTTTGATTCCCTCTCACCTATGTCCCCATTCTTTTCTTCCCCCCACCCCTCTCTCTCTTCTCTCTTCTCCTCGTCTCCTCTCTCTCTTCTTCTCTCTTCTCTCCCTCTTCTCATCTCTCCTCTCTCTTCACTGGATATAAACTGCCTCGTCGCCAATATTCAGGAAGTTGAGCTTATGTGGTTTTGTGGAAGAGGAGGAGGAGGAGGAGGAGGAAGAAGAATAAGAATAAGAAGAAGTAGAAAAAGAAGAAGAAGAAGAAGAAGAAATGGAAAGGAAGAGTAACAACAATCAGCTGAGGATTACATAGGAAGACAAAGGAAGAGGATAGGAGGAGATAGAGATAGATAGATAGAGAAAATATGGAAGAAGGGAAGAAATGAGAGGTTAATTTGTGTTGGTACTTTCCTTCTCTCTCTCTCTGCTCCTCTCTCCTGCCCATCTCTCTCTCTCTCGTCTTCTCTCCTCGCTCTCTCCTCTCTCATCTCTCTCTCTCTCTCCTCTCTCTCTCTTCTCTCTCTCCTCTCTCTCTCTCCTCTCTCTCTCTCTCTCTCTCATAGGAAAAAGCAATTGTCATCTTGTATATTTTTATTTGTATATCGCTCTTCACCTTTTGTCTCTCTCACTTTACTCTTCTTTCTTCTCTTCCTTCCTTCTTTCTTCTCTTTCTTCTCTCCCCCCTTCTTCCCTCCTTCCTTCCTCCCCTCCCTCTCATTTCGCGTCGTTTCTCTTTCATCTTTGCTTTTTTAGGTCTCTCTCTCTCCTCATCTCCTCTCTCTCTCTCTCTCTCTCTCCTCTCCGTCTCTCCTCCCTCTCTCTCTCTCTCTCTCATCTTCTCTCCTCCTCCTCTGTCATCGGTCTCTCTCTCTCTCCTCTCCTAAGTATTTTCCCCCAACTTTAGAAAACATGAATTATTGGTGGTAGTAGTAGTAGTAGTATAGTATTAGTAGTTAGTAGTATAGTAGTATAGTAGTAATAGTAGTAGTAGTAATAGTAGTAGTAGTATGTAGTAGTAGTAGTAGTAGTGTAGGTAAAAGGAGTAGTAGTATTAGTAGTATAGGGTTAGTAGTAGGGCAGTGATAGGTGTTGTATTTATAATGATAATAATAATAATAATAATAATAGTAATAAATTATAAGAAGATGATGATAATAGCAATGATAACGATAAAAGTCACAATGATGTAACTGTGGGTGTGTGTATCTGTGTGTGTGTGTGTGTGTGTGTGTGTGTGTGTGTGAGTGTGTTATCTATTTGCCCTCCTCACGGGACAGCCAAGATATAAGCCCGCCAATTTGATGGATTGTGCGTGTCTTTCGCTAAGATTAATGGCCACAAAGTTCCTTCTATCAACCTTAACCCCTCCCATCGCTCTCTCTCTCTCTCTCCTCTGCTCTCTCTCCTCGAACTCCTCTCTCTCTCTCTCTGCTTCATCTCGTCTCTCTCTCTCTCTCCCTCTCCTCTCCTCGTCCTCTCTCTCTCTCTCTCTTCGCTTTTTTAAATATCACCCTTTTTTCTAATATTTTTTCCCCTTTTCCCTTTTTTCCCTTGCTTTATTTTTTCTTTCTTTTTTCCCTTGTTTAGAAATCCAAGTTTTTTTTTTTATAGTTTCGCTTTTTAATTTTTTTAGTTTCGTAATTCCTCCTTTTTGTCTTCTCTCGTCTCTCTCGTCTTCTCTCTTCCTCGTCTCTCTCTCTCCTCTCTCCTCTCGGCTCTCTCTCTCCTCTCCTCTCTCTCTCCTCTTTAATCCCTCTCCAGCGTCGGATTTTTCTTTAACGCGAGAGGATTTTCCAGAAAGAGAGAGAGCAGAGCTAGAAGAGAGAGAGAGAGAGAGAGAGAGAGAGAGAGAGAGAGAGAACGAAGAGGACATGCAGGAGAGATAAGAAAGAGGGAAGATGAGAGGGGAAGAAAGATTTATGGAGAGTAAAAGATTGGCCGAAAGGAAGAAGAGAGAAGAGGAGGATGAGAGGATGGAGGAGGTGAGGGAGGGGGAGGGATGAAGGAGAAGGAGGGGAGGAGGAGGAGGAGGGATAGAAAGGAGAGGAGGAGGAAGAGGAGTGAGTGAGTGAAGTAGATTAAAAGTGCCTGAATAATGATCAGATCTTAAGTCATTCTCTCTCTCTCATCCTCTCTCTCTCTCTCTCTCGCTCTTCTCTCTCTCTCCTCATTCTCTCTCCTCTTCTCCTCTCTCTCTCTCCTCTCCTCTCTCTCTTTGGGTGTATGTGTCGTAAAGAAAAATTTATATAAAATCGCATACATGAGAGAGAGAAGAGAGAGACTAGAGAGAGAGAGAGAGAGAGCGAGAGGAGAGAAAGAAATAGGATTAGGATGATTATGAAGAATGGAGGGAAAGGGGGGGGTTGAGAGGGTGGGGAGGGGGGGGATTAGGGGTTCCCCTACATATTGAGAGAGGCAACCTCAAAGATGGTAAAGGGCCTCTCTCTTCTGCTCCTCTCTCTCTCTTCTCTCGCTCCGTCTGGGCTCAGCTCCTCTCTCTCTCGTCTCAATCTTCTCTCTCTCTCTCTCTATCCCCTCTCTCTCTCTCTCTGACTCTCCTTCCTCTCCTCTCTCTCTCTCTCTCTCGTCGTCTCCCGCTCTTTTACTCTCTCTGATAAAAAGGACAGGAATTTTAAACGCATAGAAAAATCTCAGCCCATTTATTTTTCCCTTAAGGCTTGCATCTCTCTCTCTCTCTCTCTCGGTCCGTCTCGTCTCCTCTCTCTCTAACTCTCCTCTCTCCAGGCCATCGTCTCTCTCTCTCTCTCTCTCGCCTCTCTCTCTCCTCCTCCCTCTCATCTTCATCCTCTCTCTCTCTCTTTATGTCTCCCTCCTTCCTTTCATCTTTCATTGCCTACAATTTTTCTCTTAACTCTATGCCTGCGGTTCTATGTTCTTATCTCTCTCCTCCCCTTTCCTCTCTCTCTCTCTCTCGCTCCTCTTCTCCTTCTCTCTCCTCTCTCTCTCTCTCTCTCTCTCTCGCTGTCCATGACTCATACTTTTCCATAAAAATTATTGATATGTAAGAAGAGAGAGAGAGAGAGAGAGAGAGAGAGAGAGAAAAGAGGCTAATGTTTATGTACACCCACAGGGAAGCAAACATTTAAACTTGTAAGTATGGGAAGGTAAAGGAAGGTAAAGGGGGAAAGGGAAGGGGGGGAAGGGAAGGGAAGGTAGGGGGGGAAGGGAAAGGGAAGGGAAAGGAAAGGGAAAGGTAAGAGAGAGGAAGGGAGGGGGAACGAAAGTAAAAGGACACACACACACACACACACCACCACACACACACACACACCACACACACACAACAACACACACACACACACACAAAACACACCACACAACACTTGGGGTACTTCCCCTAGTGTAGGGTAGCACGCTCGGTTCACAACCGAGAAGTCCCAGGTTCGATCCCCGGGCGGAGCGGAACATATGGGCTGTTTCCTTAAAACCGAGCCCCCGTCCACCCAGCAGTGAATGGGTACCGGGTGTTAGCCGGGGTTTTTGACCTGCTCTCCGGGGTGGGGGCTTCGGCCAACACAAAGCACTAAGGATGAATGATAAAAATGTTGATATGGAGACGGGGCCACACGAGCGTTGCTCAGGCCCTGTAAAATACAACTAGATGAATACACATCCTTAATTCGTGTTTAAGATTTAAGGTAAACTGTTTATATGTGTATGTATATGTTTGCGTGTGTGTGTGTGTGTGTGTGTGTGTGGTGTGTGTGTGTGTGTGTGTGTGTGTGTGTGTGTGTGTGTGTGTGTGTGTGTGTGTGTGTGTGTATTGTGTGTGTGTGTCTGTGTGTGTGTTTTCCTGTGCGTTTCCCCTCCGCATATTTTCTCCTTTTCCTCCTCGTCCTCGTCCTCGTCCTCGTCCTCGTCCTCGTCCTCGTCCTCTCCTCCTCCTCCTCTCCTCCTCCTCCTCCTCCTCCTCCTCCTCCTCCTCCTCCTCCTCCTCCTCCTCCTCCTCCTCCTCCTCCTCCTCCTCCTTCTTCTTTATTTCCTCTTTCCTTTCAACTTCGAAAACGTTGCAGAGGAAACGTTTGCAAGCTTTGTATTCTCCTGGGAAACGTTTGCAGGGCGAGAGGCGTGGAGCAACGTTTTGTGTCGCCCTCTTGTGCCTCCTTCCTCTCAGGCTGGAGGAGGAGGAGGAGGAGGAGGAAGAAGAAGAGGAAGAAGAAATAGTAGGAGGAGGAGGAAAGCATCTGTGATTTCTGGATGGAATTTTCCTTAGCCTCCTCCTCCTCCTCCTCTTTTTCTTCTTCTTCTTCTTCTTTTTCTTCTTCTTCTTCTTCTTCTTCTTCTTCTTCTTCTTCTTCTTCTTCTTCTTCTTCTTCTTTTTCTAAATTTTTTCAGACATGACTCCAGAACAAAATATTTACATGCCTATAACTAAGCCTATCCAGTTCATAGATCTTCACAGGCCTATTAGCTAAGGCAATGACTTCAAGTTTTTCTTCTTCTTTTTTTTACATCACAAAGGACTGGCCAAAGGCAAAAAAAAAAAAAACACTGCTTAGTTGCCAGTCCCTATACAGAAGACAGAAGAGAATATAGCAAGGGGTGGACCAATTTAGTTAGGAAAGTGCTCTTGTTTCTCCTCTCTTGAAAAATTTAGTAATACGTTTTTGAGTCAGCGACCAGCATCAGCAGTAAGAGGAAATTTACGGTTATTCCCCTGGGTTTTATAAGGAATCAAAGGTTGCAATAGGGTTTAGAATTGTAGTACAGTAAACCCTCTCTAAATCGAACCCGTATAATTCAAACTTCGGATAATTCGGCCTGTTTCAAGCCAGTTCAAATTGATATAGTATTCCTAAGGTTTTATAAGTACTTTGACAATCGCATGGGTGGCTCAAATAGGGATTAATAATAATATTACTAATACTGAAAATACTAACTGATCATTGTATTGAAGTAATGATTAATCTAACAATTCCTATCATATTTTTTTTGTCTTGTAGTAAGTTTTGTCTAATTTGTGGTTTTTAAGGAATATCTGAAAGTATCATGTCATTGTGAATTGGCTGAAATAGGGACTTATAATCACTGTAACTGAAAACTGACTCCAGATTCGTGTTCAGCATGCCCGATAACTGCTAGGAACAAATTTTCTAGCAAATCTATTTTTCAAAAAATATTGCAAATTTTGCAAGGGATAGCCTTGATTTTTTTTAATCACGTTTTTCACAATAACTAAAAAAAATATATCAGATACGTGCAACATGTACAGATAAGTAAATATGAAGTATATCAAGGGCAATCATTTGGCGTAAAGCAAAAAAATATTGATTGGTAAATAACCGAGAAAATAGCATATTCGTACATTTATACAAAATATCAATTTTCTCGACAACCATGAGGTGTTTTGACAAGCTGATTTCTGCATCATGTAGAACACCTCAAGATGAACCTTTGTTATTTCGATAAGTTTTCTTCTACGACTCATAGTTTTGCGGCAAAATAACAAAAACCTAATCGTCGTCAATTTTGGAATGTTTTTGAGCAGCCAGAAATCCGAAGAAAAAAAATTTCGATAAATAATTGGAAATGCCTTGGATACCGGGGATAGTGTTGGTTAGTTAGTAAGTATAAGTTCATTGAATGTCGATTATACCACCAGATAGACATTCCCTTTATAGCTCTTTGGTCATGCCCTTGCCTTCCACC
>JACEEZ010012644.1:72500-75000 GCA_016584305.1 Chionoecetes opilio | reverse complement strand
TAGTAGCAGTAGTAGTAGTAGTAGTAGTAGCAGGGATAGTAATAATAACACCAATATTGATAATAATAATAGAATAGTACATGTAATACAGATAATGAGAATGATGATAATAAGTAACTTTTTCTTTCTTTCTTTCTTTCTTTCTTTCCATTATTTCTTTATATTTTTGTTGATCATTTTATTGGTTAAGAATTTTTTGCCCTCATGTATCTGTCTTCAATGCAACTAGTTTATCTGTGTGTTGAGAGAGAGAGAGAGAGAGAGAGAGAGAGAGAGAGAGAGAGAGAGAGAGAGAGAGAGAGAGAGAGAGAGTACATTCTCTTTAATAATCCAATTTGTCTTTTCCAATGTCTCCACAACAGGTTTCCAGGCTTATGCGTACTCTCTCTCCTCTCTCTCTCTCTCTTCTCTCTCTCTCTCTCTCTCTCTATCTCTCTACTCTCTCCTCTCTCTCTCTCTCTCTCTCTCTCTCTCTCTCTCTCTCTCTCTCTCATTAATCCTCCTCTTCCTCCTCACAGGTGTCGCCAGCCTTCCCTGCCTCATGCATCTCATTAAGGTAAGTCTACAGCGAGGTTTATTTTGTTGTTAATTTGTATGTTTATATGTCTATTGGTTTAGTTTGTTAGTTAATATGCTGGTTCTTTGTTTCCATGCTTATTTATTTTATTTTCTATTTTATTTTTATTGATTTAATTTTTTTACATCACAAAGGACTGGCCAAGAAGTGTGTTTTTTACGTTTATGGTTATCAAAATCAGCCAAAAATATTACACGTTTTCTTAACAAAAAAAATAATACGCATGCGATTTCTCAAAATTTGTCAAAACTATCATGTCACTTCCTCAAAATCAACCCCACTCAAAACATTATCATCTCAAAATAAGGCCAAAAAATTCATGTCTATTCGCAAAACTAACAACAACAAAATTCATGTCTTCTCAAAATCAACCCTCCCAATCAAAAAAAAAAAAAAGGTCCTCAAAATCAGCCAAAAAATTCAAGTCTTCTCACAAAATTAACCTTTTCGTGGCTTCTCATAACCACCTCTTGTTTTTCCCCTCTCCCTCCCCCCTTTGCCCCACGCCCCCTTGTGTCCCCCCCTCCCTATCAACCCCCCCTGTGATCTCCCTCGCGCCCCCTCCCCTCTGACCCCCCCTCCATTGCCTCACCTCTCGCTAATTACACCAAATGGTCCCTGAACAACGAACAAGAAACCCTGAGGCGCGAAGGCCCTTGGGAGGAGGAGGAGGAGGCGTTGAAGAGGTGGAAAGGGAGACTATGAGGAAGCAGATAAAGAGGAAGAGGAGGAGGAGGAGGAGGAGGAGGAGGAGGAGGAGGAGGAGGAGGAGGAGGAGGAGGAGGAGGAGGAGGAGGAGGAGGAGGAGTCACTCAGTCAAAAAAAACAATAACATCTTAGAATACTTATTACCTAAAACCTTTCTCGCCTCCCCTCCTTCTCCTCTCCCTTCCTTCCTTTCTTCCCCCTTCCCTCCCTTCTCCTCTCCCCTCCTCCCTTCTTCCCCTCTTCCCTCTCTTTTCCCTCCCCTCCTCCCCTCCTTCCTTCCCTCGTCCATTTTTTTCTCATTCAATTATTTAAGTCCGCTCTTCACACCTTCAGCCTTTGTCTCTTATTTACGGAAGGTTGAATAGGATAGAGAATATAAAAGGCAAAGAGGATAGAAGCAAGAGAGGAGATTATAGGATTATAGGAGGAGACTATAGGCAAAGAGCATAGGGAGGATATAGAGATAGAGATAGAGATAGAGGATATTGAAGTTAGCAAAGTTGGGGGGGTTGAGGTAGCAAAGAGGGGGTGTTATTTTAGTAATTAGGTGATGTGTGTGGTGGGGGGTTGGAGGGAGGTTAGGTGGGGGTTAAGGCGTGCTAATTATGCTAAGTTCCCTCTAGATGTCCTTAGGGATGTGTGGGGGGCCGGGGGGGGGGCGTTGAGGTGGGGGGGTGAAGGGGTGTTGGCGACAAGGGAGGTGTGAGGTTGGGGTCCCTTGGGGGGTGCTGTTGTGTTTTGACTGGTGAGCTGTGAGGTGTGGGGGGAGGGGTGTTGAGGGAGTTAGGGAAAGGGTGACTGTTAGTTCTTGGTATTTGAGAGAGAGAGAGAGAGAGAGAGAGAGAGAGAGAGAAGAGAGAGAAAAGAGAGAGAGAGAGAGAGGAGAGAGATAATATGTTAAGATGTTAATTAAGTAAGCATATGTGTGTGTGTGTGTGTGTGTGTGTGTGTGTGTGTGTGTGTGTGTGTGTGTGTACTCAGACTCCACACATTGAAGAAAACAAATAGATTGCTGTTTTTTTCAATCTAATCAAGATGTCTTTGATTTCTTACTTTTTTTTACCGAATGTAGTTTTTTAGATATTTTTCCCCTTTTTTCTGGAGATATTTGAGAAATTTAGTGTAAATATTAAGACAAAATTCAACATAATGATCTGAATGTATTGTTGCTATTGGTGAGGATGGTGGTCGTGGTGGTGGTGGTAATAAAATCAT
>JACEEZ010012644.1:57500-67500 GCA_016584305.1 Chionoecetes opilio | reverse complement strand
AGAGAGAGGAGTATTTATAAAACACCACATGAGGTTTGATTTCATTTTTTTTTTTTCTCTCTCTCTCCTCTCTCTTCCTCTCTCTCTCTCTCTCTCTCCTCTCCTCTCTCTTCTCCTCTCTCTCTCCTTTTCTTTTCCCTTCTCTCTCCCCCTTCTCCTCTCTCTTCCGTCAGTCTTTTTTAAATTTTTCTAATTTTTTTCTTCGTTTTTTTTTTTTTTTTTTTTATTTTGTTTTTTATTCTGTTTTTTTTTATTTTTTTTTTTTTTTTTTTATTACCTTCCTTCTTTCTTCCTTTCTTCTTCCTTTCTTAATTCTTTCTGTCTTTCTTCCTTCTTTCTTTCTTTCTTCCTTCTTTCTTCCTTTTTTCTTCCTTTTCCTTTTGCTTTCCTTTTTCCTTATTTCTTTCCCTTTTTTCCTATTCCCTTTTTTCTTTCCTTTTTTCTTCCTTTCTTCCTTTTTTCTTTTTCCCTTTTTTTTCCTTATTTCCTTCTTTCTTCCTTCTTTCTTCCTTTCTTCCTTCTTTCTTCCTTTCTTCCTTCTTTCTTCCTTTCTTCCTTCTTTCTTCCTTTCTTCCTTCTTTCTCCCTTTCTTCCTTCTTTCTTCCTTCTTTCTTCCTTTGTTCCTTCTTTCTTCCTTTCTTCCTTCTTTCTCCCTTTCTTCCTTCTTTCTTCCTTTATTCCTTCTTTCTTCCTTTCTTTCTTCTTTCTTCCTTTCTTCCTTCTTTCTCCCTTTTCTTCTTCTCTCTTTCTTTCCTTTCTTCCTTCTTCTTCTTCTTCCTTCTTTCTTCCTTTCTTCCTTCTTTCTCCCTTCTTTCTTCCTTTCTTCCTTCTTTTCTTCCTTTCATTCTCTCATTTTTCTGATAAACGTAAAAAGAAACACGTCATTTTATTAACACATTTGTATTTGCTAACATATCATTATTATCATTTATCATTTATTGTAGCTTATTTTTCTTTCTTTCACTCTTTTTTCTTTCTTTTTTCATTGACCACATTTGCTAACATATAATTATTATCATTTATATTGTAACTTTTATTTTTCTAACTTTTCTTTCTTTTCTTACTATTTTTTCTTTCCTTTTTTCTTTCTATTTCTTTCATTATCTTTCTTTTCTTTCTTTCTCTTCCTTTTTCCTTTCTATTTCTTTCATTTTTTTTCTTCTTATGCTTTTTTCTTTCTTTTCCTTTCATTTTCTTTCTTTCTTTTCTTTCTTTTCCTTTCCTTTTTTCTTTCTACCTCTTCCTATTTCTTTCTTTTCTTTCTCTTTCTTTCCTTTTTTCTTTATATTTCTTTCTATTTCTTTCTTTTCTTTCTTTTCCTTTCCTTTTTTCTTTCTATTTCTTCCTATTTCTTTCTTTCTTTCTTTTCCTTTCCTTTTTTCTTTCTATTTCTTTAATTTACCTTCTTTTCTTTCTTTTTCTTTCCTTTTTTCTTCCTATTTCTTCCATTTTCTTACTTTTCTTTCTTTTTTCTTTCTTTTTCTTTCATTTACCTTCAGAAGACGTACGTTTGATGTCCTTTTTTCTGGTACTTGACCGAGACGTTAATTCTCGTCCTCCACGCCCTGAGGAGAGGGAGGAGGAGGAGGGGGAGGAGGAGGAGGAGGAAGTGGAGGAGGAGGAGGAGGAGGAGGAAGGAGGAGGAGTTGTTCGTGTCAAAGGGGGAAAAAAAACGGGAAGACACCCCTCGCAGTTACTTTTTTGGAAACGCCACCGAGGAAAGAGGAGGAGGAGGGGGGGAGGAAAGAAAAAAGGGGAAAGGGGGAAGAAAAAAAGAAGGAGGAGGAGGAAGAAGTGTTAGCATGGGGTCACTGTTTTTAGAATTTCGGTCTTCTCTTTTCTCTCTCTCTCTCTCTCTCTCTCTCTCTCTCTCTCGCCCCCTCTCTCTGTGTCTCTCTCTCCTCTTTTCCCCTCTCTCTTCTTCTTTTCCTCTCTTCTCTTCTCTCTCTCTCCTCTCTCTCTCTCCTCCTTTTCTCTCTTTTTCCTCTCCTCTCTCTCTCTCTCGTGGGTGGGGTGCGTTTTAAAAAGAAAAAAAAAAGGGGAAAATTAATTAAAAGAGAGGGAAAAAAATTAGTTTTTAAAAAAAAAAATTTTTAAAAAAAAAAAAATAAAAAAATTAAGGGGAAAAGAAGAGGGGAGAAAAAAAAGGGGGGGGGAAAAAAGGGGGGAAAAAGAAGGTTTTTTGAAAAAAAAAAGAGAGGAGGGGAGAGAGAAAGGGAAAAGAGGGGGAGAGGGGGGGAGAGGAGGGAGGGGGGAGGAGAGGGGGAAAAAGGGTGGAAAAGGGGGGGGGAAAAGGGGGAATTTAGAATAAGGGGAACAAATTCAAAAGGGGGGGAGAGGGGGAGCCCGGGAGGAGAGAGAGAGAGAAGAGGAGAGAGAGAGAGAGAGAGAGAGAGAGAGAGAAAAGAGAGAGAGAGAGAGAGAGAGAGAGGGGGGAGAGAGATTGATAAAGAGAGAGAGAGAGAGAGAAAGGAGGAGAGAGAGAAGGGGAGAGAGTAGAGGGGAGGAGAGAAAAGGAGGAGAGAGAATATTAATGGTCCCAAGAGAGAAAGTCAAAATATTCTACTATTAAAAGGGCTCTTTGTTTTTAAGCTTCCACCCAATACCCCCCTTTCCCCCCACTTTTCCTCTCTTTCCCCCCTCCCCCCTTTCTCCTACTCCATTCCTCTCCTCCTCCTCCTCTCCCCCCCCCCTTTCCCCTTTCCTCCTCCCCCCACCTCCCCTCCTCCCTCCCCCTCCTATCATCTTCCCTCCACCCAACCATTCCAAATTATTCTTTTTTCCCTCATCTTTCCTTTCCTAATTTTCCCCTCTCATTAATTTTTTTCCCTTTCTTCGTTCTTCCCTTTTCCCCTTTCCCTTTTTTTTCCCTTTCCTACGTATCTTCCCCCTTTTCCTCTTTTCCCTTTTTCTCCCTCTCTTTTTCCTTTTTCCTCTCTTCTCTCTCTCTCTCTCTCTCTCTCTCCCCTTTTCTCTCTCTCTCTCTCCCCTCTCTCTCTCTCTCTCTCTCTCTCTCTCTCCTCTCTCTCTCTTCTCTCTCTCTCTCTCTCTCTCTCTCTCTCTTTCTCTCTCTCCCCTTCTCTTTTTCCCTCCCACTTATTTTCCCTTTTCCTCTTTTCCCTCCCCCTCCCCTTCTTCTTCTCCCTTTCTCCTCCCCCTTCTCTTTCCCCCCATTCTCTCCCTTTTCTTTTTCCTTTTTTCTCTTCTTCTCTTTTCCTTCTTCCCATTTATTTTCCCTTTCCCCTTTACACTCTTCCTCCCCCTTTTTCGTCTTCTTTTATTCCTCTAAATCTCCCCCTCCCCCCCTCCTCCCCCCATCTCGCCCTCCTCTTCCCCCTCCTCCTCCCCTCCTCCCCTTTTCCCTCCTCCCCCCTCCTCCCCTCCCCCTTTCCTCCCCCTTTCCTTTTCTCTATCCGACAGGGGATTCCCCTTTTATCCAAGCAATCCAACCCCTTTTAAACATGGATTTGCACGTCGGGCGGAAATTCCCTCCCCCCCCCCCACCCGACCCCCACACCCCCCCATCCCCTCCCTACCCCCCCCAAACCCCCCCCTTACCCCCCCAAAACCCCCCACCCTTCCATCTCATAAACCCAAATCCCCTTTTCCCCCCCCCCCCCCAAAACCACACCAGCCCACACATACTTAAGAAAAAGGGGATGGTTATATTGGGGGGTTGTTGTGTGGGTGGGGGTGTGGGGGGGGGTTTGGGGGGGGTGGGGGGGGGGTGGGGGGGGTGGGTGGGTGGGTGGGGGGTTTTCCCAGTTTTCCCCAAAGATCTTTATGACCCTCTGATTTTTTTTTCCTACTGGGAGGGTTATAGCTGGCGATCGCGAGTCCAGTGCGGGTCAAACCGGAAATTTACTTTTTTTAATTTGGAAAATTAAAATCCTTTTCCTCCTCCCCCCTACTTCCCCTTTTTTACCCCTTTCTTCCCTTTTCCTGCATTTACTATTCCTATATATCTCACAATTTGGGTTAGACAGCATAGGTTATCACAAACCAAAACAGATAATTTTTATGTTTGTTTTCCTTTTTGTTCCCTCAACCTCAGCAATAAAACCTTTAAAAATCAGCAATTTGCAACCCCCAAACCCCAAACAAAAAAGCAACCCCAAACCCCCAGCAAAAAACCCAACCCCCCAACCTCGCAATAGAACCCAACCCCAGCAATAGCAACCTCAAAACAGCAAAAAGAACCCCAACAACAGCAATAGCAACCTCAACAAAGCAAAAGAACCTCAAACAAACAATAGCAACCTTTAACAAACTAAAAATTTAGCAACCTCAAAAAAACCGGCCAAAAAAAGCAACCTCAACAACAGCAAAAAAGCAACCTCAACAAACCCGCAATAGGGAACCTCAAAAAAAAGGAATAGCAACCTCAAAAAACAGAAAAAGCAACCTCAAAAAACAAACAATAGCAACCTCAACATCAGCAATAGCAACCTCAACAACAGCAATAACAACCTCAACCTCAGCAATAGCAACCTCAACAACAGCAATAGCAACCTCAACCTCAGCAATAGCAACCTCAACAACAGCAATAGCAACCTCAACAACAGCAATAGCAACCTTTAACACAAACAAAAAAAGGCCCAAACCCCCAACAACAGCAAAAACCAAACCCCAACTCAGCAATAAAAAAAAAAAAAAACCTCAACAAAAGCAATAGCAACCTCCCCAAACCCCCGCAATAACAAACCCCCAACATCAGCAATAGCCCAAACCCCAACAAAAGCAATAGCAACCTCAACCCCAGCAATAACAACCTCAAAAAACAGCAAAAAGAAACCTCAAAAATCCCCGCAAAAAACCCAAACCCCAACAACAGCCCAAAACAACCTCAAAAAACAGCAATAGCAAAAAACCCAACCCCAGGAAAAAGGGAACCTCAACAACAGCAATAGCAACCCCCAACCTTTAGCAATAGCAACCTCAACCTCACAATAGCAACCTAACAACAGCAATAGCAACCCAAAAAAGCAATAAAAAAACTTTAAAAAACAAACAATAGCAACCTCAACCTCAGCAATAACAACCTCAACAACAGCAATAGCAACCTCAACAACAGCAATAGCAACCTCAACATCAGCAATAACAACCTCAACAACAGCAATAGCAACCTCAACATCAGCAATAACAACCTCAACAAAAAAGCAAAAAGCAAACCCCAACATCCCGCAATAACAAACCCCAAAAAAAGCAATAGCAAACCCCAAAAAATCAGCCCAAAAGCAAACCTCAACCTCAGCAATAACAACCTCAAACCCCAACAACAGCCCCAAAAACCTCAACAACAGCAATTTGCAACCTCAAAAAACAGAAAAAGCAAAACCCCAACAACCCGCAATAGCAACCTCAAAAAACAGCAATGCAACCCCCAACAAAAAAGCAATAGAACCTCAAAACAGCAATAGCAACCCCCAACCTCAGCAATAGCAAACCCCAACAAAAGGGAATAGCACCCCCAAACCCCAGCAATAGGGAAACCCAACCCAAAAGCCCAAAAACCAAACCCAACAACCCGCAATAGCAAAACCCCAACAACAGAAAAACAACCCCAAAAAACAGCCCAAAAGCAACCTCAACAACAGCAATAGCAACCTCAACAACAGCAATAACAACCTCAACAACAGCAATAGCAACCTCAACAATAGCAATAGCAACCTCAACAACAGCAATAGCAACCTCAACAACAGCAATAGCAACCTCAACAACAGCAATAGCAACCTCAACAAAAAAGCCCAAAAGCAACCCCAACAACAGCAATAACAACCCCGGGCCCTCAGCAAAGCAACCTCAAAAAACCCGCAAAAAGCAACCCAAAAAAACGCAATACAACCTCAACAACAGCAATAGCAACCTTTAACAAACAGCAATAACAACCTCAAAAAACAAAAAATTTGAACCCAAAAAACAGCAATTTGCAACCTCCCCAAAAACCCGCAATAACAAAACCCCAAAACAGCAAAAAAAAACCTCAAAAAACACAATAAACAACCTCAACCTCAGCAAAAAGCAACCCAACCCAAAAGCAATAGCAACCTAAAATCAGCAATTTGCAAACCCAACAACAGCAATAGCAACCTCAAAAAAACACAAAAAAGCAACCCCAACATTTGCAATAGCAACCTCAACCTCAGCAAAGCAACCCAAACCCCAGCAAAAAAGGGAACCTCCAAAAAAACAGCCAAAAACAAAACCCCAACCCCCCGCAATGGGAAAACCCCCAAAAAACCCGCAATAGCAACCCCAAAACCCCAGCCAAAAGCAACCTTAACAAAAAGCAATTTGCAAACCCCAACCCAGGGAATGCAACCCAACAACAGCAATAGCAACCTCAACAACAGCAATAGCAACCTCAACAACAGCAATAGCAACCTCAACAACAGCAATAGCAACCTCAACCTCAGCAATAGCAACCTCAACAACAGCAATAGCAACCTCAACCTCAGCAATAAAAAAACCTCAACATTTAGCAATAGAAAACCTTTAAAAAACAGCAATAGCAACCTCAAAACCCGCAATAACAAAACCCCAAAAACAGCATAGCAACCCCAACATCAGCAATAACAACCTCAAAAAACAGCAATAACCCAAACCCCAACAACAGCAATAGCAACCCAACCCCAGCAAAAAAGCAACCTAACAAAAAAAAAATAGCAACCTCAAACCCCCAGCAATAGCAACCCAACCTGGGAATAGCCCAAACCCCAACAACAGCAATAGCAACCTCAACAACAGCAATAACAACCTCAACAACAGCAATAGCAACCTCAACCTCAGCAATAACAACCTCAACAACAGCAATAGCAACCTCAACATCAGCAATAGCAACCTCAACATCAGCAATAACAAAAAATCAACAACAGCCCAAAAGCAAAACCCCAAAAATTTAGCAATAACAACCTCAACAACAGCAAAAAGGGAACCTCAACATCAGCAATAACAACCTAAAAAAACAGCAATAGCAACCTAACATCCCCCGGGGGGGAATAGGAACCTCAACCTCAGCAAAAACAACCTCAACCTCAACAACCCGCAAAAAAACAACCTCAACAACAAACCCAATTTGCAAAAATCCCAAAACAGCAAATACAACCTCAACCAACCCGGGAATAGCAACCTCAACAACAGCAATAGCAAAACCTTTAAAAACAGCAATAGCAACTCAACAACAGCAATAGGGAAACCTCAAAAAACAGCAAAAGCAACCTCAAAACCCCAGCCCCTTTGCAACCCAAAAAACAGCAATAGCAAAACCCCAACCTCGCAATAGCAAAACCCCAACAAAGCAAAAAAAAACCTCAACAACAGCAATAGCAACCCCAAAAACAGCAATTTAAAAACCTCAAAAAACGCAATAGCAACCTTTAACAACAGCAATAGCAACCTTTAACAAAAGCAAAATAAAAACCCCCAACAAAAAGCAATAACAAAAAACAACCAAACAGCAAAGAACCTCAACAAAGCAATAGCAACCTTTAACAAAAAGCAATAAACAACCCCAACAAAAAGCAATAGGAAAAATCAACCCAGCAATAGCAACCTCAAAAACAGCCCCCAAAAACAAAAATCAACATCCGCAATAGCAACCCCCAAAAAACAGCAATAGAAAACCCCAACAAAGGGAATAGCAAACCCCAACAAAAGCCCAATTTGCAACCTCAAAAACCGCAATAACAACCTCAAAAACCGCAATAGCCCAAACCCCAACAACAGCCAAAAGCAACCTCAACAACCAATAAAAAACCTCAAACAAAAAGCAATAACAACTCAACAACAGCAAAAAGCAACCTCAACCCTCAAACAATAGCAACCTCAACAACAAACAATAGCAACCCCAAAAACAGCAATTTGCAACCTCAACAACAGCAATAGCAACCCAACAAAAAGCAAAAAGCCCAAAATCAACATCAGCAATAGCAAACCCCAACCTCAGGGAAAAGCAACCTCAACCTCAGCAATAGCAACCCCCCCAAAAACAGAATAAAAAAACCCAAACCCCCAGCAATTTGCAACCTCAAAAAACAGAATTTGCAACCCCAACCCCAGCAATAGCAACCTCAACAACCCGAATAGCAACCCCAACATCACAATAACAACCTCAAAAAAAAGGGAAAAAGCAACCCTTTAACAACAGAATAACAAAACCCAACAAAAAGCAATAACAACCTCAACAACAGCAATAACAACCTCAACATCAAAAAATTTGAAACCCCAACAAAAAGCAATAACAACCTCAAAAAACAGCAATAGCAAAACCCCAAACAACAGCAAAAACAAACCCCAAAACAGCAATAACAAACCCCAACAAAAGCAATAGCAACCTCAAAAAACAGCAATAGAAAACCCCAACAACAGCAAAAACAACCTCAAAAAAAGCAATAGCAAAACCCCAACAAAAAGCAAAAAACCCAAACCCCAACAACAGCAATAACAACCTCAACAACAGCAATAGCAACCTCAACAACAGCAATAGCAACCTCAACATCAGCAATAGCAACCTCAACAACAGCAATAGCAACCTCAACAACAGCAATAGCAACCTCAACAACAGCAATAACAACCTCAACAACAGCAATAGCAACCTCCAAAACAGCCCAAAAACCAAAACCCCCAGCAACAGCAAAAAGCAGCCTCAAATCAGCAATAGCAACCTCAACCGCCCGGGAATAGCAACCCCAACAACAGCAATTTAAAAACCCAACAACAGCAATTTTGCAACCCAACCCAGCAATAAAAAACCTTTAAAAACAGCAATAGCAACCTCAACATCAGCAATAACAACCTCAACAACAGCAATAACAAACAACAGAATATAACTGAAGCCAGAAAAGAATCAACAATAGCATGAGCAGACCGTACAACAAAGAAAAGCATATTCATGTATTGATTTATTTGTTTATTTTTGTTCGTTTGTTGTTATGTAATATTTTCGTGATAAGCTGAATGAGTTTATAGATAATGTCCTAGAGCATAATACTAAATAACCCCTTTCTCACCTTCCATTCCTTTTTTAAACAATCTGACCCCCTTTTTTTGACAATTTCTGAACCCTATTTATAGAAATCTGACCCCCTTTTTTGAAAATCTGACCCCCGTTTTTTTGACAATCGACACTCCATTTCTTTTTTAAACAATCTGACCCCCTTTTTTGACAATCTGACCCCCTTTTTTGACAATCTGACCCCCCTTTTTTTGACAATCTGACCCCCTTTTTTTGACAATCTGACCCCCTTTTTTTGACAATCTGACCCCCGTTTTTTGACAATCTGACCCCCTTTTTTTGACAATCTGACCCCCCTTTTTTTGACAATCTGACCCCCCTTTTTTTGACAATCTGACCCCTTTTTTTGACAATCTGACCCCCCTTTTTTGACAATCTGACCCCCCTTTTTCTTGCACGCCTTTCTGACCCCTCCTCCAACCTATTTATCTCAAAACGACCCCTTTTTTCAACACCCCCCTTTTAATACTTCCACATAAACTAATTCCCCCCCACTTTTTTTTAGCAATTTCTGAACTCCAACCTTTTTCCATACACCTCTTTCTTGAACCCAACCCCCAAAACTGAAACCCACTATGAACAACCCCCCTCCCCTAAACGACCCACCCTTCCCTTCACCTTTCCACCCTTCCTCTGAACCACACTCTCCCCACTCCAAACCCCCCCCCTTTCCCCCCCTTTCAGACCCCACCTTCCCCCCTCCCCCTTTCCCCAACACCCCCTCCTGACCCACCTCTCCCCCTCCCAACCCCCCACCCTTTCCCACCCCTCTGACCCACCTCTCCCCCCTCCTCCCCCTTTCCCCAACCCCTCCAGACCCACCTCTCCCCCTCCACACCCCTTCCCCCCCTTCCCCCCCTTCATCCCAACCACCCATTCCCCCCTCCCCAACCCCCCACTCCCCCCGTCCCCCCCCTTCTAGGCACGTGACCAAGGGCTTGTCATGTCTTGTTGCTCTTTTGTGACTGTGTGTGTGTGTGTGTGTGT
>JACEEZ010012644.1:35000-47500 GCA_016584305.1 Chionoecetes opilio | reverse complement strand
GGAGTGGTAGTTTTAGTGGCAGAGTGGAGTAATGGAGTGGTAGTTTTAGTGGCAGAGTGGAGTAATGGAGTGGTAGTTTTAGTGGCAGAGTGGAGTAATGGAGCGTTAGTGTTAGTTGCAGAGTGGAATAATGGAGTGGTAGTTTTAGTTGCAGAGTGGAGTAATGGAGTGGTAGTTTTAGTTGCAGAGTGGAGTAATGGAGTGTTAGTGTTAGTGGCAGAGTGGAGTAATGGAGTGTTAATGTTAGTTGCAGATGGAGTAATGGAGTGTTAGTGTTTAGTGGCACGAGTGGAGTAATGGAGCGTTAGTGTTAGTTTGCAGAGTGGAGTAATGGAGTGGTAGTTTTAGTGGCAGAGTGGAGTAATGGAGCGTTAGTGTTAGTTGCAGAGTGGAGTAATGGAGTGGTAGTTTTAGATGCAGAGTGGAGTAATGGAGTGTTAGTGTTAGTTGCAGAGTGGAGTAATGGAGTAGTAGTTTTAGTTGCAGAGTGGAGTAATGGAGTGTTAGTGTTAGTGGCAGAGTGGAGTAATGGAGTGGTAGTGTAAGTTGCAGAGTGGAGTAATGGAGTGGTAGTGTTAGTTGCAGAGTGGAGTAATGGAGTGGTAGTTTTAGTGGCAGAGTGGAGTAATGGAGTGTTAGTGTTAGTTGCAGAGTGGAGTAATGGAGTGGTAGTTTTAGTGGCAGAGTGGAGTAGTGGAGTGTTAGTGTTAGTTGCAGAGTGGAGTAATGGAGTGGTAGTTTTAGTGGCAGAGTGGAGTAATGGAGTGGTAGTTTTAGTTGCAGAGTGGAGTAATGGAGTGGTAGTGTTAGTGGCAGAGTGGGGTAATGGAGTGGTAGTGTTAGTTGCAGAGTGGAGTAATGGAGTGGTAGTTTTAGTGGCAGAGTGGAGTAATGGAGTGGTAGTTTTAGTGGCAGAGTGGAGTAGTGGAATAGTGTTAAGAATCATGGGCAATGTAGTGAAGTGGTGGAGTTGTAGCTAAGTTGGGGTGGGGGAGGGGGGGTTTTTGGGGAGGAGGAGAGGAGGGGGGGGACGCGACACACCGCCCCCAATATTTAGTGTAAAGTGGAAGTGATTTCAAGGAGCGTGTGACCCATATTTCCGCACCCAAGGACAGAAACCCGATGGCCCGAGTCTTGCCAGATTGTAATGTCTCCTTCCCCTCCCCCCTCCCCCTCCCCTTTCCCCCATTTACCCCCTATACACTTCCCCCTCTCCCCCCCATCCCCCTTCTTCCCCAACCTACAACTCCAGCCCTTTCCCCGCCTCCCCCATCCATTTCCCCTCCATCTACACTACCCTACCATTTCCCCCTTCCCCTCCCTCTCCCTCCCCCCATTTCCCCCTCACATGTACACTACCCCTACCATTTCCCCCCTCCCCCTCCCCCCCCCCCAACCTCCTACCCATGTGCCTACTCGCCGTACATGCATTTATTCACCCACACACACACACACACACACACAACACCACACACACACACACGTAAGATATCAAAGGGTTAATTAAATGTACGTACACTGTAATTTACACACCACACACCACACACACAACACTCACACACACACACCCACACACCCACACCACACACCCACCCACACACCACCACACCACATAGAAAGTATACATATTTTGTGTAACATGAAATTCCATTACTTACAGAACTATCACTCACACTTAGAGACAGAGAGAGGAGAGGAGAGGGAGAGAGAGAGAGAGAAGAGAGACAGAGCACCGAGACAGAAGAAGAGGAGAGACAGCTAGACAGATAGATAGACAAACAGATAGACACAGACAGACAGACCAACAGACAGAGACAGACAGAGACAAGAGAGGAGACACTAGACAGAGACAGAGACAGAGACAGAGACAGAGACAGACAGATAGACAAACAGACAGACAGACAGACAAACAGACAGACAGAGAGAGAGAGAGAGAGAGAGAGAGAGAGAGAGAGAGAGAGAGAGAGAGAGAGAGAGAGAGACAGACAAAGACAGACAGAGAGAGAGAGAGAGAGAGAGAGGGGAGAGAGAGAGAGAGAGAGGAGAGAGAGAGAGAGAGAGAGAGAAAACCCCATCATTTTCTCAGGTGTCGGTAAATATCACCTTAATTAATCCTTTAACACCTGATCACCCCTTACCAGCCCCTTCCTCTTCCCCCCCCCTCACCTTCCCCTCCCCTTCCCCCCTTCCCCCCCTTCACCTCCTGTCCCTGTTTGGTTGTTTGTTAACCGTAAAATTCGCCAACTTTTCGCTCGCTAAGTGTTTACCGATCTGTGGCGCGGGGAAAGTGAAGGAGTTTGAAGTTCCGTTCGATCGCTTCTCGAGCAACGCAAGACTTGGAAACTACGGAATAAAAGGAAGTGAAAGGAAGAAACGGTAAAGATATGTAAAAGAAAAGCAGGCGTCTGTATCAAAGCTCTCTCTCTCTCTCTCTTTTTTTTTTTTTTTTTTTTTTTTTTTTTAAACATACATATAACTAAAGCCCTCTAACTCTCTCTCTCTCTCTCCTCTCTCTCTCTCTCTCTCTCTCTGGTAAAGATATGTAAAAGAAAAACAAGCGTCCTTATCCCAAAACTTTTCTCTCTCTCTCCTCTCTCTCTCTCTCTCTCTCTCTCTCTCTGGTAAAGATATGTAAAAGAAAAGCAAGCGTCTGTATCAAAGCATTCTCTCTCTCTCTCTCTCCTCTCTCTTCTCTCCTCTCTCTCTCGTCTCTCTCTCTCTCTCTCTCTCTATCCTCTCGTCCTCTCTCTCTCTCTCTCTCTCTCTTCCCTTTTTTTCTTTTCTAATTTTTTTCCTTCTGGCTCTTCTTACTTTTTCATTATTCCTCTTTTAGTATCCCATTATTCCTCCTCTCCTCTCTCTCTCTCTCCTCCCCTTCTTCTCCTCCTCTTCTCTTCTCTCTCTCTCCTCCTCTTCTCCTCTTCTCTCTCCCCTCTTCTCTCTCCCCCTCTCTCCCCTCTCTACCCGCGATTCTCTAAAAATTCTACTTTCTTTTTAATTAGTTTTCATCTCACCTTTTATACAAATTATATTCCTCCATTCACACGTAACTAAGGTTGTTACTACTACTATGTTGTTACTATGTTGTTAATAAGCTACTACAATCTAAGTAACCTATCTTACTATAATCTAATCTAAGTTACTATATTATAAGGTTGGTGGAGAATGTTTGTCCTCTTGTGTATGTGTGTGCTTGCAATTAGGCTATTTTTTCTCGTCTAGACTTCAGAAGTGAGGTGAGATTCGACACCGCGAACCTCACTCAACTCACTCACTCACATGCTCGAACTCCTTCACTCCCTCCCAGCCAATCAACTCCCGCCACTCCATCCCGTGACCCACACACCCAATAGGAGTCAAGTTCACCCCCTACTACCCCCCCCAACCCCCCCCCCCCCCCCCGCGTCCCCCCTCCCGCGCTGACACCAAGCTTTGTGAAGACGTAGAGGGCGGGAGACGAGTGGCAGGAATTTCTATCAAGGATTTGTTTTTAAGGTAAATACCGTAAATTTGATCTTTGTTAGTTCAGGTTCTTTATAATTAGTGTTTGTGGTGTTATTGAGGTATTTTAAGTATTTGGATGAGTTTTAATTAATTCTAAGCCTTATGATAGTTACAAACCCAAAAAATTCCCACGAAAATACCACGAACCCAAAAATAATCCCACAAAAATACCACAGACCAATAAATAATCCAACAAAAATACCACAAACCAATAAATAATCCCACAAAAATACCACAAACCAATAAATAATCCCCCAAAAAAACCAAAAACCCAATAAATAATCCAACAAAAATTCCACAAACCCATAAATAATCCAACAAAAATACCACAAACCCATAAATAATCCAACAAAAATACCACAAACCAATAAATAATCCAACAAAAATACCACAAACCCATAAATAATCCAACAAAAATACCACAAACCCATAAATAATCCAACAAAAATACCACAAACCAATAAATAATCCAACAAAAATACCACAAACCCATAAATAATCCAACAAAAATACCACAAACCCAAATAATCACAAAAATACCCAAACCAATAAATAATCACAAAAATACCACAAACCCATAAATAATCCAACAAAAATACACAACCATAAATAATCCAACAAAATACCACAAACCCATAAATAATCCAACAAAAATACCACAAACCAATAAATAATCCAACAAAAATACCACAAACCAATAAATAATCCAACAAAAATACCACAAACCAATAAATAATCCAACAAAAATACCACAAACCAATAAATAATCCAACAAAAATACCACAAAACAATAAATAATCCAACAAAAATACCACAAAACAATAAATAATGCAACAAAAATACCACAAAACAATAAATAATCCCACAAAAATACCACAAACCCAGTATAGATTAGGTGTGGTTAACCCCTTCACGCCCAGATCTTTCCTTATATATAAAATCGTCTGTTAGCCATAAAATTACGAAACTTAACTTAATATACCGAATTAACTAGTGGACAAGGATACTAAGCAGGTCATATCTATTTAAACTATTGCTTATATTCATTAAAGTTGTCTAATGGTATCAAATTACAATGGAAATTAGACGGGCTTCAAGGGCTTAATGGCAAGTGCAAATGTCCTACGTATTTATTTATTGAGAGTAAATTTCTAGCTGTATTTCTAGAGGTGTATTTCTTGAGGTTTATTTCTAGCTGTATTTTTGGAGGTATATTTCTTGGGGTAAATTTCTAGCTGTATTTTTTTGGTAAATTTCTAGCTGTATTTTTGGAGGGAAATTTCTAGCTTGAATTTCCAGCTGTATTTTTGAGGGAAATTTCTAGCTTAAATTTCTAGCTGTATTTTTAGAGGTAAATTTCTAGCTGTATTTTTGAAGGTAAATTTCTAGCTGTATTTTTGGACGTAAATTTCTAGCTGTATTTTTGGAGGTAAATTTCTAGCTGTATTTTTGGAGGTAAATTTCTAGCTGTATTTTTGGACGTAAATTTCTAGCTGTATTTTTGGACGTAAATTTCTAGCTGTATTTTTGGATGTAAGTTTCTAGATGTATTTTTGGACGTAAATTTCTAGCTGTATTTTTAGAGGTAAATTTCTAGTTGTATTTTTGGACGTAAATTTCTAGCTGTATTTTTGGACGTAAATTTCTAGTTGTATTTTTGGACGTAAATTTCTAGCTGTATTTTTGGACGTAAATTTCTAGCTGTATTTTTGGAGGTAAATTTCTAGTTGTATTTATGGACGTAAATTTCTAGCTGTATTTTTGGAGGTAAATTTCTAGCTGTATTTTTGGACGTAAATTTCTAGCTGTATTTTTGGACGTAAATTTCTAGCTGTATTTTTGGAGGTAAATTTCTAGTTGTATTTTTGGACGTAAATTTCTAGTTGTATTTTTGGACGTAAATTTCTAGTTGTATTTTTGGACGTAAATTTCTAGCTGTATTTTTGGACGTAAATTTCTAGCTGTATTTTTGGAGGTAAATTTCTAGCTGTATTTTTGGACGTAAATTTCTAGTTGTATTTTTGGACGTAAATTTCTAGCTGTATTTTTGGAGGTAAATTTCTAGTTGTATTTTTGGACGTAAATTTCTAGTTGTATTTTTGGACGTAAATTTCTAGTTGTATTTTTGGACGTAAATTTCTAGCTGTATTTTTGGACGTAAATTTCTAGCTGTATTTTTGGACGTAAATTTCTAGTTGTATTTTTGGACGTAAATTTCTAGTTGTATTTTTGGAGGTAAATTTCTAGTTGTATTTTTGGACGTAAATTTCTAGCTGTATTTTTGGACGTAAATTTCTAGCTGTATTTTTGGACGTAAAATTTTTAGTTGTATTTTTGGAGGTAAAATTTTTAGTTGTATTTTTGGACGTAAATTTTCTAGCTGTATTTTTTGGACGT
Source organism: Chionoecetes opilio (assembly GCA_016584305.1). Classification (NCBI taxonomy): domain Eukaryota; kingdom Metazoa; phylum Arthropoda; class Malacostraca; order Decapoda; family Majidae; genus Chionoecetes; species Chionoecetes opilio. Next base: position 41,599 of record JACEEZ010012644.1, on the reverse strand, counting down.
AAATTTCTAGTTGTATTTTTGGAGGTAAATTTCTAGTTGTATTTTTTGGAGGTAAATTCTAGTTGTATTTTTGGAGGTTTAAATTTCTAGTTGTATTTTTGGACGTAAATTTCTAGCTGTATTTTTGGACGTAAATTTCTAGTTGTATTTTTTGGACGTAAATTTCTAGTTGTATTTTTGGACGTAAATTTCTAGCTGTATTTTTGGACGTAAATTTCTAGTTGTATTTTTGGAGGTTAATTTTCTAGTTTGTATTTTTTGGACGTAAATTTCTAGCTGTATTTTTGGACGTAAATTTCTAGCTGTATTTTTGGACGTAAATTTCTAGTTGTATTTTTGGACGTAAATTTCTAGCTGTATTTTTGGACGTAAATTTCTAGCTGTATTTTTGGAGGTAAATTTCTAGTTGTATTTTTGGAGGTAAATTTCTAGCTGTATTTCTAGACTTAATTTCTAGCTGTATTTTTGGAGGTAAATTTCTAGCTGTATTTCTAGACTTAATTTCTAGCTGTATTTTTGGAGGTAAATTTCTAGCTGTATTTTTGGAGGTAAATTTCTAGCTGTATTTCTAGACTTAATTTCTAGCTGTATTTTTGGAGGTAAATTTCTAGCTGTATTTCTAGACTTAATTTCTAGCTGTATTTTTGGAGGTAAATTTCTAGCTGTATTTCTAGACTTAATTTCTAGCTGTATTGTGGTTTCTTGCGGCTCAACTACTGTTTTTAAAAGTGTTATTTATGGTTATGACAATTTTTCTTGTGGTTTAAGGCAATTGGAGTGGACAGACCCGAGTCATTTCCACAGGCACGAGAAATGCAAAGGAAAAAATTATAATAGGCCTAACATGGATTTAGAGCCGGATTTATGAACGAGAGGAAAGAAGGAAAGAGGGAAAAAAGAGGGAAAGGTGATGAGGCTGGGACAAAGAGGGAAGGGAAAGAGGGTAATGGCTGAAAAATGTACAGATGCAGGACGAAAATTCATGAGTTTTGGGAGAGAATGAAAAAGTGTCAACGCATTACTGCCCACACATGTAGGTGATTTTTTTTTTTTTTTTTTTTGTATATCGCATGGAGATAAGGTGTGTCATTACCCTTTCCTTCCTCTCCCTTCCTCTCCCCTTCCTTTCCCTCCCTTCCTCTCTCCTTCCTTCCTTACCCTCCCCTTCCCCTCCCTTACTCTCTCCTTCCTTCCCCTCTCCTTACTCTCCCTTTCCTTCCCCTCCCTTCATCTCCCCTTCCTTCCCCTCCCTTCATCTCCCCTTCCTTCCCCTCCCTTCCTCTCTCCTCCCTTCCTTTTCCTTCCCTTCCCTTTCTCTCCTTCCTTTCCCCTTCCTTCCCCTCCCGTCCCTCTTCCTTCCTCTCCCCTCCCTTCCTCTCCCTTCCCTTTCTTCCACTCCCTTCCTCTTCCTTACCTCCCTTCCTCTCCTCCCTTCCTCTCTCCTCCTTTCCTCTCCCTTCCCTCCCCTTCCCTCGTCCTTCCTCTCCCCTTCCTTGCTCTCCCTTCCTCTCCCTTCCCTTCCCTTCCCCTCCCTTACTCTCTCCCTTCCTTCCCCTCTCCTTCCTTCCCCTCCCCTTCCTTCCTGTTCCTTTCCCTCCCTTCCTTTCCTTCCTTCCCCTCCCTTCCTTTCTCCTTCCTTCCCCCCCTACCCCTTCCTTCAATTCCTCTCCTTCTTTCCCTTCCTCTTTCTTTCCCTCCCTTCCTCTCCCTCCCTTTCACCCCCTTCCTCTCTCCTCTCTTCCTCTCCCCTTCCTTCCTCTCCCTTCCCTTCCTTCCACTACCTTCCTCTCCCCTCCCCCTCCCCTCCCTTCCTTCCCCTCCCCTCCCTTCCTCTCTCCTTCCTTCCCCACCCTTCTCTTCCCTTTCCTTCCTTCCCTTCCTTCCCCTCCTTCCTCTTTCCTTTCTTCCTCCTTCTTTCCTTTCTCCTCCCTCCCTCCGTCCCTCCCTCCTTACCATTTTCCCCTTCCCCCTCCCCCCATCCCTCTTTCCCTTCCCCCTCCCCCCTTACTTCTCCCCCCCCCCCTCCCTCCCCACCAATACCCACCTGACCCTCTCTCTCCAGGTAGCAAAACTGGACATTCTCCTCATACCTGGTGACTTGCATTTTTACTCTTATCAATTTTTACCAGTTCACATTTTTAGCCAAGCTCCCCCTGTGGCCTCGAATCCTCCCCGCAGCGCAAAGAAAACGGGATATTACACTCGTTCGGGGAAGTGACATTTTTATATTAGGTTTTTATTGTTTTTTGTGGACCATCTGTAGGTTAGTATGCCGGGAGGGTTGTAGTTGCTTGTGTCTGGTAGTTAAAGTGATAGTTAGCAGAGGTTTAGTAGACGATAGTTACTAGTATAGAAGTTATAAGTTAGTTCGTTTTGTGATAGTTAAATAGAGTTAACGTCAAGGTTGTTAATGTATGACTGTGGTTGCTAAATAATGGGGTATTCTAGTAAATGTATGACTGTGGTTGCTAAATAATGGGGTATTCTAGTAAATGTATGACTGTGGTTGCTAAATAATGGGGTATTCTAGTAAATGTATGACTGGTTGCTAAATAATGGGGTATTCTAGTAAATGTATGACTGTGGTTGCTAAATAATGGGGTATTCTAGTAAATGTATGACTGTGGCTGCTAAATAATGGGGTATTCTAGTAAATGTATGACTGGGTTGCTAAATAATGGGGTATTCTAGTAAATGTATGACTGTGGTTGCTAAATAATGGGGTATTCTAGTAATGTAGACTGTGGTTGCTAAATAATGGGGTATTCTAGTAAATGTATGACTGTGGTTGCTAAATAATGGGGTATTCTAGTAAATGTATGACTGTGGCTGCTAAATAATGGGGTATTCTAGTAAATGTATGACTGTGGCTGCTAAATAATGGGGTATTCTAGTAAATGTATGACTGTGGTTGCTAAATAATGGAGTTTTCTAGTAAATGTTATACTGTAGAGGCGTTTTAGTAGAGCGAAATACATATAGCCAATACATCTCCAATACATATGCAATTTTATTTATACATGCATAGCTTTCAATCAAAAAGCTAATGATTATACTACCTTGGTTACCTATAGTCTATTTTTTTTATTATGGTCAAAATGCACTAAGGAAGCCACGCCCCCTGCCTGCCCTTCTATTCTACGGGGCAGCTGATTGGTGCATTCCTCGTATCATCACTACCAATCACAATATCTTCACTACTTAACAGCGCGTGACCACTGGGTTAGACATCTTCACTACAGAGGGTGACAAAATCAAAAATCCCTCTGTAGTGAAGATTGCTCTCTCCAGTGGTCACGCCGTTGTTAAGTAGTGAAGATACTGTGATTGGTAATGATGATACGAGGAATGCACCAATCAGCTGCCCCGTAGAATAGAAGGGCAGGCAGGGGGCGTGGCTTCCTTACTGCATTTTGACCATAATAAAAAAAATAGACTATACACATGCAATATAATACATACAATACATATAACCAAGCAATACATACAAATAACCAATACATATACTGAAGACACACAATTTGTAAGGAAAAGTTTTGCTGGGAAGGTTTTTGGAGAGTGGATGACTTGGTGGTGTGAGGTTGGAATTGGTGGTGTGAGGTCGGAATGGGTGGTGTGAGGTTGGAATTGGTGGTGTGAGGTTGGAATTGGTGGTGTGAGGTTGGAATGGGTGGTGTGAGGTTGCAATTGGGGGTGTGAGGTTGGAATTGGTGGTGTGAGGCTGGAATTGGTGGTGTGAGGCTGGAATTGGTGGTGTGAGGTTGGAATTGGTGGTGTGAGGTTGGAATGGGTGGTGTGAGGTTGGAATGGGTGGTGTGAGGTTGGAATTGGGGGTGTGAGGTTGGAATTGGTGGTGTGAGGTTGGAATTGGTGGTGTGAGGTTGGAATTGGTGGTGTGAGGTTGGAATTGGTGGTGTGAGGTTGGAATTGGTGGTATGAGGTTGGAGGGTTGGGTTATGTGGTGTGTATGGAGGGGATATTGGTGGGTTGTGGCTGTGGTAGGGGTATTTTGGTTGAAGGGGGAGTTGGATGGCTATAAGAGGAGGTGGCAGGTTTATTTATTTATTTATTTATTTATTTTCTCGTATCATGAAGACATCGGTTTGTGGGTTTCCTGAAGAGAGAATGATGTGGAGGAAGTGGATGATGTGGATGATGTGGAGGAAGTGGAGGTGGTGGAGCAGCGCCGCGGGTGTCTTGAGAGAGTTGGTGGATTACCATATTTATAGACTCGCGATCCGATAGACTCCTGACGGTGAACAGAGGAGGATAGTTTGAGGGTGCGATATTTTATATTTTGATCTTTATAAATGTATAGGTTTTGAACCTTTGTGTGTGTGTGAAGGTTGTGTTCATAGCAACCTTTATGGATCACTTTTTGTTTAACCTCTTGACACCCAGAACGTAATTTCCACTGTCATTTGGGTACTATTAAACGATTTTTAGTGACTATTAGCAATATTTTTTAGATATGACTTGTTTAATATCCTTGTCCATTAGCTAATTTGGTGTATATAGCTACTTTTTCGTCGTTTTGTGGCTAATAACCGACGATTTTATATAGCCAAGAAAAGATCTGGGAGTGAAGGGAATAGGGAAGGTTAATATTGAGCCTTTGAATCTTACATTTAATTTGAGCTTTTATTTTGTGTTCATAATAATTAGTAATCATAACTTTTACTAATCAAAATTTGAACTAATTAAACGGTGAATCCTCTTTTTTTATGGATTTCAAATGGATATCTTAACATTGTTTTCATTGTTGTCAATTAGAGACCTTGACTATCTTTTATTTTTTATCATTATTTTGTTTCTGATTTCAAGTACTTAAGAGATATTTTAAGAAACGTTTTTCTTCTTCTTTTTACGGACTTTCAAGTACATTATTATAATATACCTTAACCCCTTCACACCCAGATCTTTCCTTTGCTATATCAAATCGTCTGTTGTCTAGCCATAAAATTACGAAAAGTGACTGAATATATCAAATTAACTAATGGACAAGGATACTAAACAGGTCACAGCTATAAAACATTGCTTATAGTCACTAAAAATAGTCTAATGGTACCGAAATTACAATGGAAATTACGTTCTGGGTCTCAAGGGTTAAGGAACACAAGACCACTACAGTCACTCCCAAAACATTACCACACAAATCAACACAACAGCAACACATAAGAGATAAACCATTAAATCAACACAACAGCAACACATAAGAGATAAACCATTAAATCAACACCACGATAACATTAAGTAATAGGAGGATAGAGTGAAGCGTGACGTGGGTGGAGGTGCCTTAGTGGAGCAGCCTTAGTGGAGCAGCCTTAATGGAGCAGCCTTAGTGGAGTGCGGAGGGCAGGCTGCTTGTCATATAATGGGAGTTGTGCGAAGTGGGAGTGGTCGTTAAAGTTGCTTAATGGGGGAGTTAGGAAAGTGATCATTGGAATAGCGAAGTTGTAATGAAGGAAGACTGGGTTAGTTGGGGGTTGTTGGGGTGAAGGGGTTGTTGGGGTGAGGTTGTAGGACAGGTAGTAATGGTGGAGGGGGAAGGGAGGGGGAGGTTTAAGTTGTGGTTTAGATGGTTAAGTTGTGGTTTAGATGGTTTAGTTGTGGTTTAGATGGTTTAGTTGTGGTTTAGATGGTTTAGTTGTGGTTTAGATGGTTAAGTTGTGGTTTAGTTGTGGTTTAGTTGTGGTTTAGATGGTTAAGTTGTGGTTTAGATGGTTAAGTTGTGGTTTAGATGGTTAAGTTGTGGTTTAGATGGTTTAGTTGTGGTTTAGATGGTTTAGTTGTGGTTTAGATGGTTTAGTTGTGGTTTAGATGGTTTAGTTGTGGTTTAGATGGTTTAGTTGTGGTTTAGATGGTTTAGTTGTGGTTTAGATGGTTTATTTTGTGGTTAGATGGTTAAGTTGTGGTTTAGATGGTTAAGTTGTGGTTTAGATGGTTTAGTTGTGGTTTAGATGGTTAAGTTGTGGTTTAGATGGTTAAGTTGTGGTTTAGATGGTTTAGTTGTGGTTTAGAGGGTTAAGTTGTGGTTTAGATGGTTAAGTTGTGGTTTAGATGGTTAAGTTGTGGTTTAGATGGTTTAGTTGTGGTTTAGAGGGTTTAGTTGTGGTTTAGATGGTTTAGTTGTGGTTTAGATGGTTTAGTTGTGGTTTAGATGGCTTAGGGTGTAATTGGTTGTTTGTGGTTAAATAAGTGGTTGATGGAATGAATTGGAGAAAGTATCGAAATTATACTCAATTATCGCATTGGAAAAATTTGTAAAAGAAAATGGAGATAGGGTGAGAGTTAGGCTAAAGAAAGTTGTTAGATCGGTTAAAGATAGTTCAATTTTTTTTGTTATAGATATTGGAGGATTATCTGAAGAAAAGCGGAATTTAGGACCGGTTTGGTTTAAGGAAATAAAAAAAAGATGCAGTTTAGATTTTCAATATTTTTACTTCCCTATTTCCCTCTTTCTCTCTCCCTTTATCTCCCTTTCTCCCCCTTCCTTCCCTTTATCTCCCTTCCCTTTATCTCCCTTCCTTCCCTTTATCTCCCTTCCTTCCCTTTATCTCCCTTCCTTCCCTTTATCTCCCTTCCTTCCCTTTATCTCC
>JACEEZ010012644.1:20000-27500 GCA_016584305.1 Chionoecetes opilio | reverse complement strand
TTTTTTTACTCCTTGTTTTTTTACTCCTTGTTTTTTTACTCCTTGTTTTTTTTCTCCTTGTTGTTTTACTCCTTATTTTTTTACTCCTTGTTTTTTTACTCCTTGTTTTTTTACTCCTTATTTTTTTACTCCTTGTTTTTTTACTCCTTGTTTTTTTACTCCTTGTTTTTTTACTCCTTATTTTTTTACTCCTTATTTTTTTTACTCCTTGTTTTTTTACTCCTTGTTTTTTTACTCCTTATTTTTTTACTCCTTGTTTTTTTACTCCTTGTTTTTTTACTCCTTGTTTTTTTACTCCTTGTTTTTTTACTCCTTGTTTTTTCTACTCCTTATTTGTTTATTTACTCACTTCTTTTTTTTTTACTCACTTCACCTCGAAAATCTCTCATAATTAGCAAAGAATATTTTAAGAACATTGCAAAGGTTTATTTTAACTCACCTTACAACACATTCTTAAACGTTAATGTTGCTGTAAGTCTTAGTGCGTGGATTTATCTATTACATTATTATTTATTCATTTATATTTTACTACATTCATTTGTTATATAGAGCAGTACAATTTATTACAATATAGTACATAGAAATAGGAATAGAGGGACAGATGGATAACTCGTGAATATAGGAGCAAGAAATTACTATTGAATCATCGTAGAAACTGTCATTTTCAATTTTTTTTCCTCTTCGTTGTGTAAAAGGCCTTAATTGCTTTCACGATTTTCTCTCTCTCTCTCTCTCTCTCTCTCTCTCTCTCTCTCTCTCTCTCTCTCTCTCTCTCTCTCTCTCTCTCTTCTCTCTCTCTCTCTCTCTCTCCCTCTCCCTCTCTCTCTCGGTCTCTCGTCTCTCTCTCTCACTCTCACACTCTCTCTCTCTCTCTCCTCTCTCTCTCACACTCTCTCTCTCTCTCTCTCTCTCTCTCTCTCTCTCTCTCTCTCTCTCTCTCTCTCTCTCTCTCTCTCTCTCTCTGACCATGGTAGGGGGGAGTGAAGGAAATTGACAAATCTACATTTCCCATTTCTGGCAACACTTGGCTGAGTTACGACAACACAATCACCCTTGATTGCTTGTCCTCCAGAGGCCTGACGATCGCCCCGCCCGGACTGACCTTCCATCATCACCTTAACCCCCCCCCCCCCCCCACGGCGACCTGACCTGATTTGACCTGCACACACACACGCACACGAACACGCACACACACTGACGCACACACACTGACGCACACACACACACACACACACACACACACACACACACACACACACACACACACACACACACACACACACACACACACACACACGCACACACACTAATTTAAAGATCATAATGATGAGGTTAAGTTTGTCTTAGACGGGAATGTGTTACCTAATAGATATATTATAAAATTTGCAAAAGGGTTTTACTTTTTTTTTATTCTTTATTTTATTTATTCATTTATTTTTGTTTGTCGTTTCGTGACTCAAGTCTATGCATAGATTACTTTAATGGGTGTATCAATAAATAGTGCGTGTAGATCAGGGAATTGAATTGGTGAAGGACCTTATACTTCAATATCAGAAGCAAAAAAAACTAAACTAAAGATCATTCTTAATTTATTATTAAAGATTACTTACTTATTCGTAAAGATAATGTACTCTGAATTTTCTTGAGAGACCCTTGTATAATATTCCTATAACATATCGGTTTTTTTCTAGTTATAAATCTTGCCATTACTCATAATATTTAGTCTTACTCTTATTGATTATATCTTTACTAGTCTCTGCATCAATTATTCCACTCAACAATACATAAAAATATCAAGTAACACTATTCACTATTCACAGAACCCCCATGGGAAGACACACAGACACACACACCCTCAACCTATAGTCTCCCTCGCGCCCTTCTGCCGCGCCTCCGTCTGCCCCGTGAGCGCCGCGGGCCATCGAGCCTCAGAGGGACGGGACAACAGGTGATAGCGGGGCGACAGTGCATGACCAGGTAGGCAGTAATGGGAGTGGGAGGTTTACGGTGTGTGTGTGGGGGGGGTGAGTGTGTGTACGTATATGTGTGGGTGTGTGGGGTTGTGGGTGGGGGGAGGGGTGAAGTGTGTTGGGGGGGACGTGTGTGTGAGGGGTTGTGTCTGTGTGTGTACGTGTGTGTGGGGGAGGGGTTGTGTGTGTGTGTACGTGTGTGTGGGGAGAGGGGTTGTGTGTGTGGGTGTGGTTGTGTGTGGGGGGGGTTGTGTGTGTGTATCGAGCTTTCACTAATTGCTTGCATTTAAAAGGGTTCAACTGATTAAAATTTGGGTGAGGGTTGTTTGCGTGTGGTCTGAGAGAGAGAGAGAGAGAGAGAGAGAGAGAGAGAGAGAGAGAGAGAGAGAGAGGTAACCGTGGAAACCTTACTCATCAGGAAATTGGAAAAAACATTGATCAGGATATGACATAATCACGTAATTTATCAGTTGCTCTAATTCTCTCTCTCTCTCTCTCTCTCTCTCTCTCTCTCTCTCTCTCTCTCTCTCTCTCTCTCTCTCTCTCTCTCTCTCTCTCTCTCTCTCTCTCTCTCTCTCTCTCTCTCTCTCTCTCTCTCTCTCTCTCTCTCCCCCTGCATGTATATTTGTAATGCTTTCATATTTACTTAAATTTCATTATATTGCGTGTGTGTCACTGTATGAGAGAGAGAGAGAGAGAGAGAGAGAGAGAGAGTAAATTGACAAACACTACATCCATTTTTCTAATTTCCATCCACATCACAATATCCACTTATCCACAATCCACCTGATGAATCCCTATTTGGATATCCAGCTAATCCATACTTAATCCACCCCGCAACTGTTTTGATTAGGGTCTGGGATTAATTTCCGAATTTATCTAATTGATGAAATATTAATCCATTATTATTCATGGCGTAATGAAACAAATTAACTGAAGAGAAAATATGTGTATTGGTTGTTGGAATTTTTGGTTTACGTGGATGGGAATGGAAGTGGAATGGGAATGGGAATGGAAATGAAATGGAAGTGAAATGGGAATGGAAATGGAATGGGAATGGAAATGGAAGTGGAATGGAAGTGGAATGGAAGTGGAATGGAATGGGAAGTGGAATGGGACTGGGAATGGAATGGAAGTGGAATGGAAATGGAATGGGAAGTGGAATATAAGTGGAATAGGAATGGAATGGGAATGGAAGTGGAATGGGAATGGAAGTGGAATGGGAATGGGAATGGAATGGGAGAGGAATGGAAATGGAAATCAATGGGAATGGAATGGAGGAAGAGTTTGAGTATGGAAAATAGAATATGTCAGGGATAGAAAGGAATGGAATATTTTTTTGAGAGGGAAGTAGAGGTAGGGAAGGAGGAATGAAGGAAGATAGGAAATAATGAAGGAAGGAATGAAGTAATGAAGGAAGGCAGGAAATAATGAAGGGAGGGAGGGAGGAAGCAATGAAGGAAGGTAGGAAGGAAGAAAGGAAGGAAGGATGGAAGAAAGTAATGAAGGAAGGAAGGAAATAATGAAGGAAGGAAGGAAATCATGAAGGAAGGTAGGTAGGAGGGAATGAAGGGGGATTGTAAAGGAAGGAAGGAAAGAAGAAGAGAGAAATGGTGTGGAATGGAAATGGAAATGAAAGAAGAATGTAAGTATGGAAAATTTAATATACGAAAGGAATGGAAGATTTTTTGAATGGAATGGAATTTTTTTGATAAGGTTTCTGATTTTGTTTTGACGTTTTGATGTTTAGTGCTTTTTGAAATTGTTCTGTAGTGTAGTACGTATGTGTTTTGGACTAGGATTTTTTTTTTCTCTCTCTCTCTCTCTCTCTCTCTCTCTCTCTCTCTCTCTCTCTCTCTCTCCTCTCTCTCTCTCTCTCTCTCTCTCTCTCTCTCTCTCTCTCTCTCTCTCTCTCTCTCTCTCTCTCTCTCTCTCTCTCTCTCTCTCTCTCTCTCTCTCTCTCTCTCTCTCTCTCTCTCTCTCTCTCTCTCTCTCTCTCTCTCTCTCTCTCTCTCTCTCTCCCTCTCTCCTCAGTGGTAAAATTCCGTATTAACAAAAATAATGATTAATAATAGCAGTAATAATAATACCTTCAGCAATAATACAAGTTCAGTGGTGACAGGGACGAGACATTATAACCTCCCTTTCATCTCATCTAGAAATGAATCACAGGGGTCGCCGCGCCCTGGGGGAGTGTGTGGAGGGGCTGGGCTGTGATGAACGGTGGCTTGGGCTTTGATTGGGGGGGGGGGGAGCGGGTAGGGGAAGGGGGTGGCAGGGGACACAAAGGAAGACAGGGTGGTGATTGTAACTCTTCTTCATTTAAGTTTAGATTTTGAATTGTTTATCTAAAAAGGAAAGTTAGTTTACCATGTAGTAAATGTTATTCATCGATTTTGGGATTTTCGTAACTCAAAGCGAATTTTTTTGGCTATTTCAAGATAATAATCCGACGTCTTGTGTCATTTTTGGAATTTTATAACAAAAGCAATTTATTATTTTTGAATTGTTTAAGCACAAAACAAGTTATTCTGCTATCTGTGAATCAAACTTTTATTCATTTTTTATCTTTCATTTTATTCATCATTCATCATTTTATTTTTGATCTTTTATTCATTTTTTCTTTTTTCTTTTTTTATCTACTTATCTTAATAACACAAAGAAAAAAGTAGCTATAGGCCTACTACCAAATAACTTAAAAAGATTACCTGCAACTCTTTATTTTCTTCCCTTTTTTCTCTGATACGACAGTGAAATATATTGACACACGAAACAGCAATTCCTTACCAGTCATCAGAGGCTAAAAGGGGTGGGGGTGGAGTGATCAAAGGACCCATACAACTCCCTTTTTCCCCTCCCCTACCCCCCCTTTGCCCCCCCCCCCTGTCGCTCCCTATATAATTTGGCTTAACATGTTGACTAAAGGGACGATCGTTGTTTGACATTGTATTTAGTGAGGAGGTCAACACACTCCCTTTAACCCCCTTAACCCTTACCCCTTTCCACCCTTAGCACACCCTTAGCACACCCTTAGCACACCCTTAGCACACCCTTACCATATGAACTTGACAGGGGGGTGAAAGACTAGTGGTTAGTGGTCCACCAAAAATATTTTTCTACTTTTAATCCTCCACAAGGTTATTTTTTGTCCATTGCCCATAGGTTACAAGCCTATGAAATTTCATGGTGATAAAACTTAATTTAGAGGTCGACCCATCATCTCGCTTTCTATCATAGGATTTAACCCGGAAAATATCACATACCCGAATTGGAGCACTTCCCGACATCACAGACCCAAATGGTGTTGATTTCTGAATTCTCCGGGGTTGATAGCCCCATAGACCACATTTTACCAACTAAAAACTGATATACAGCTGTCTGAATGCTGAATTTAATTATTTGGTTTTCACAGTAAATTTTAGGGGTTGGCCATACCCTGGTTAGGGTACTTCTAGTAGAGATAAAGCAAAATGGTTCGCATTTTTTTTAACTCAGAAAGGTCGATTTACACATAGAAGTGGTTTCATCGACACTGATTTATTGACAATTCACAAAATATTGCCAAATGAATCGTTTTTCTATAGGAAAATAGAGAAATTGAAATTTTCTGTCATATTTTGTAGGTTTTAGTAAATAAATGAAATATGAAAGCATTTCTATGGGTAAATCGACCCTTCTGAGTTCAAAAATGCCAACCATTTTGTTTTATCTCTATTAGAAGTACCCTAACCAGGGTATGGTCTACCCCTAATTTACGGTATGAAAACCAAATAATGAAAATCAGCATTCAGACAGCTGTATATCAGTTTTTAGTTGATAAAATGTGTCTATGGGGTTGCCAACCCCGGAGAATTCAGAAATCAACACCATTTGGGTCTGTGATGTCGGGAAGTGCTCCAATTCGGGTATGTGATATTTTCCGGGTTAAATCCTATGATAGAAAGCGAGATGATGGGACGACCTCTAAATATCATTGTATCGCGATGAAATTTTGCACACAAGGAGAGGAATGCAACACGAAAAAAAGCAGCGGTGTGGAGAAAGGACCAGTGCACTTTGAAATTTTACCCCCTCTTCTTGGACCACCCTACTAGCGGTAGGGAGAGAAGGGGGTTTAATACGAAAAGGGAGGATAAGGAGGAGGGGATTTAATAAGAAAGGGGAGGATAACAAGGGAAGATAGAAGGTAAGGTAACGAAAGAAAGAGACTAGGTGTAAAGTGAAAAGGAGGAATAAGATAATATACATAAGAATAAGGAATAAATGAAAATGACAAGGGAATTAGGATGAAACTAATAGGGAAAATAAGACGAGGGAAAACATGATATGGAGAGAAGACAGGGTAACGGAAGGTAGGGATAACAGGTCTAAAGGGAAGATTATAAAATTATGATAACTCTGGGGAAAGTAAGACGTGAAAAGGGAAGGAAAGGGAATAAGCTGTACACGAAGAGGGGAATAAGGTGATGTAAGGAGAAGAAAAGGTGAAAAGAGAAGGGTAAGTAAGGAAGAAATAGGTGAAAAGGAAGATTATTTATACACATGAGAAGGAAAGTGAATTACAGAAAGATGAGAATAGGTAAAATGGGAGATAAAAGGGTAAAAAGAAAGGAAAGGAGGCAAGGAACAAGTGAAAAGGTAAGGGAAGGAGGGAAAAGAGGATTGAAAACATGAGAAGGAAAGAAATACAAAAGAAAGATAGGAAGAAAGAGATAAGAGATGCTAAAGTAGGAGAAAAAAATATGAAAAAAATGAAAGGGTTGGTTGGTTGGTTAGAGGGGGGAAGGAGAAGGGAGGGGGGGCGCGCTCACACACACACACACACACACACAGCACACGCACACACACACACACACACACACACACACACACACCACACACACACACACACACACACACACACCACACACACACCACACACACACACACACCATTTCTCTCCTCTAAACACCATTTCCCTCTTCCCAATCATGTTACATTTGTATCGGCAAGTCTGCTCTTCCCACTCAACCCGCGCGTCGTAAAGCATAATATTCCGCCTGGGTGCGTTCCGAGAGAGAGAGAGAGAGAAACAGAGACAGGGAGAGAGAAACAGAGACAGGGAGAGAGAAACAGACAGCAGGCAGACAGAGAAAGACAGACAGACACAGACGCAGGGGGAGAGAGAGATAGACAGAGTGAGACAGACAGACAGAGAGGAACAGACATACAGTGAGAGAGAGAGACAGACTGAGAGAGAGCCAGAGAAACTGACAGACAGAGAGAGAGAGAAACAGGCAGACAGAAAGAAATAGACAGACAGACAGAGAGAGAGAGAGACATCGCGACATAGAGAGAGAGATAGAGACACGGAGAGAGAGAGAGGAGGGGGGAGGGGATTAGATTCATTCCCTAATCCTATTTTGAGTGTCGGGACAAATCCACTTTGCTGTGTGTACTCAAGCGAGGTGAGTCTCCGAAAAGAAAAAGAAAAAAAAGTAAACTGCCAATCTCGATATTCCAAAATGAAGCGTTTTAAAGGTTTCGAGTA
>JACEEZ010012644.1:0-17500 GCA_016584305.1 Chionoecetes opilio | reverse complement strand
AACCCCCGCCCAAACATGTAATATGCCCAAACCCGTGCTAGGAATTATTTTTAAGCAAATTAGACACACTAAAAAATATTGCCAATTTTGCAAAAGTTTTTTTTTAAAAACGCAAAAGAAATTTTCTTGAAAAATTTTTTTCCCCAATAGTTTTTGGGTATGCCCGAAAAACGAATTGGAAAATTGGGTTTTTAGTTAAAAATTTAAAAATGGGGGTCATTTTTAATTGGGGCGAAAAAAAGGGGAAATTTTTATCATTATAATTTAAACCCGATTCCAGATTTGTGTTCAGCCCTGCAAAAAAAAAAGCTAGGAATAAATTTTCAAGCAAAAACTGTTTGCGCAAATAAAATGGCCCCAAATTTTGAATATTTTTTTAATAACGCAAAAGTTGCATGAAATTTTTTCCTAATTGTATTTGGGCAAGCTGAACACGGAAAATTGGGAAAGAGTTTTTCAGTTTTAAATTTTTTTAATTTCGGATTTTTTTAAGGGGAAATGAAGTAGTTTTTGGGGAATTGGCTGAAAAAAAGGGTTTTTAAAACATTGTTAAATGAAAATAATTTGAGATTTGTGTTTAGCATGCCCCCGAACAGGCAGAAATTAAAATTTTTAAGCAAATCTGCCCCCTAAAAATTTGGCAATTTTGCAAGGGTTTTTTTTTGGGTACGCTAGATTTTCTTGAAAATTTGTTTCCCAATAGTTTGGGGAGGCATGCTGAACCCGGGAAACTGGTATTAGTGTTTAGTTTAAAAATTTTAAAAATTGGATTTTTTAAAGGGAAAATGAAGGGAGTCCTTGTGAATTGGCCGGAAAAAAGGGAATTTTTAAACATTGTAAAATGAAAAAAGATTCCAAAATTTTTGGGGTTTAGCATAAAAAGAATACTGCCTAGGAATAATTTCAAGCAATTTTTGTCCCCCAAAAATATTTCCAATATGTAATATTTTTTTTAAAAATCATTTGATTGAATGAAAAATTTTTTTCCTAATAGTATTTGGGCTGCCCGAAGACGAATCTGGAATTAGCTTTTTGTTTTTAAATTCTAAAATTTTGGATTTTTTAAGGAAAAATGAAGTAGACATTTTGAATTGGCCCGAAATAGGAACTTTTAATCATTTTAACTGAAAACTAATTGAGATTAATGGTTTAGTATGCCCCAACAGTGCCAAAGGGAAATTTATTTTAAGCAAATTGTCACCCCAAAAATATTGCCGATTTTGCAATGTTTTTTTTAAAAACGAATAGATTTGCCCTTTAAAAATTTTTTCCTAATAGATTTTGGGGGATGCCCGAAAACTAATCGGGAATTAGTTTTCAGTTTCAAAATTTTAATTCTGGGTTTTTTGGGAATATGAAGTATATCATTTGAATTGGATGAAAAAAGGGACTTTAATCAAATTTTAAAAGAAAAACCCGATTCCAGATTTGTTTTAAACATGCCCAATCAGGCTAGCAAAAAAAATTTTAAACAAAACGTGCCCAAAAAATATTGCCAAAATTTTGTAATATTTTTTTTAAAAACGAAAAGATTTGCATGAAAATTTGTTCCTAATAGGATTTTTGGGGATGCGGGAAAAGGGAAACTGGAAAATTTGTTTTAGTTTCAAAAATTTTAAAAACGGATTTTTTTAAGGGGAAAATGAAGTATGTTATTGTGAATTGGCTGAAATAGGGGTTTTAATCATTGTAAATGAAAAAAAAATTGAGGGTTTGTGTTCAGCATGCCCGAAAAGTGCCCAAAGGGAAAACATTTTCAAGCAAATCTGTCACCCTAAAAATATTGGGGAAAATTTTGCAAGGTTTTTTTTTAAATTTTCCCTAGATTTGCCCTTTAAAATTTTTCCTAATAGTTTGCAGGCATGCTGAAAAAGAATCCCGGAATTTGTTTTAGTTTCAAAATTTAATATGTGATTTTTAAGGAAAAATGAAGTTATCCTTGTTTAATTTGGTGAAATAGGGAAATTTTTTTCATTGTAACGAAAAAATGATTCCAGTTCGTGTTTAGCATGCAAGAATACTGTAGGAATCATTTTTAAGTAAATCGGCTCCCAAAAAAAAAATTTTCCAATTTTGAATATTTTTTTTAAAAACGCTTTGATTTGCTTTAAAAATTTTTTCCTAATAGTATTTGGGGATGTTTAGCCCGGGAAACTGGAATTAGTTTTTAGTTTCAAAATTTTAATTTTTGGAAAATTTTTAAAGGAAAATGAAGTTGGGCTTGTGAATTGGGGGAAAAAAGGGGCTTTTAAAATTTTAAAAGAAAATTAATTTTGAGATTCGTGTTTAGCAGCCCAAAAAAGGCAAGGAATTTTTTTCAAGGGAAATCGTTTTCACTAAAAAAATTGCCCAAATTTTGCAATGGGTTTTTAAATACGCATAGATTTTCTGAAAAAATTTTTTCCAAAAGTTTTTCGCAGGGTATGCGGGAAAACCCAATCTGGGAAATTTGTTTTTAGTTTCAAATTCCCAATTTTCGATTTTTTAAGGGGAAAATTAAGTGTTATTTTGAATTGACTGAAATAGGGGGCTTTAATCATTGTAACTGAAAAAATTATTCCAGATTCGTTTTCAGCATGCCCAATCAGTGCTAAAGGGAAAAATTTTAAGCAAACTGTCGCCCAAAAAAAAAATTCCAATTATGTAATATGTTTTAAAACGCATAAGAATTTGAAGGAAAATTTGTTCCTAATAGTATTTGGCATGGTGAACACGACTTGGAAATTATTTTTCAGTTTCAAATTCTAATTTTGGATTTTTTAAGGATTATGAAGTTTTTTGTGAATTGGCTGAAATAGGCATTTTAATATTGTAAATGAAAAAAAAAATTTAGATTCGGTTCAGCATGGGCCCCAACAGGGCTAGGGGAAATTATTTTAAGCAAAAACGTTTACTCTAAAAATTTGCCAATTATGCAATTTTTTTTTAATTTCCAATAGATTTGTTTGAAAAATTTTTTTTCCTAATAGTTTGCAAGCATGCTGAACACGAATCTGGAATTAAGGTTTTTTTGTTTCCAAATTCCCAATATGTTTATTTTTTTATGGAATATGAAGTGTGTCCTTGTGAAATTTGGGTGAAAAAAGGGGGCTTTTAATTTTGTTAAAAAGAAAAATAAATTTTAGATTCGTGTTTTAGCATGCCTGGGAAAAAAATGCTAGGAATTAAAATTTTCAAGCAAAAACTGTCCCCTAAAAATATTGGGCCCAATTTTGCCCAAAGTTTTTTTTAAAAACTCATAGAATTTTCTTTAAAAAATTTTTTTTCCTAAAGGTTTTTTGGGATGCTGAACCCGAATCTGGGGAAATTGTTTTTAGTTTCAAAATCTAACCTGTGATTTTTTGGAATATGAAGGATGTCCTTGGAATTGGCTGGAAAAAAAGGGGCTTTTTAAACATTTTTAAATGAAAAAAGATTCCAATTCGTTTCGCATGCACGAATATGCTAGGAATCATTTTTAAAAAAAGGGTATCGCCCAAAAAAAAAATTGCCCAAAAATGTTAAATTTTTTTAAAAACGCATAGATTTTTAAAAATTTTTACCTAATAAAAATTTTTGCAGCTGAACACGAAAACTGTAATTTGTTTTCGTTTTTAAATTTTTTAAAATTTGGATTTTTTTTAAGGAAAATGAAGTTTATTTTGAAATTTGGGTGAAATAGGGCATTTTAATCATTTTAAAATGAAAAATGATTTCCCGATTTGTGTTTAGGGATGCAAGAAATACTGCCCCCAGGGAAAAAAATTTCAAACCCCATCTGTCCCTTAAAAAAAAAGCCAAAAATTTTGCAAGTTTTTTTAATTTCTCTTTGATTTTCTTTAAAAATTTTTTCCTAATAGTTTTTTTTGGGGATGGAACATGAAAGGGGAAACTTTTCAGTTTCAAAAATTTTAATTGGATTTTTTTAAAAGGGAAATGAAGTTTTGTCCCTTTTAAAATTTGGTTTAAATAGGGGAAATTTTAATCATTGTAAATGAAAACCCCCCTTCCCGATTTTGTTTTGGGAGCAGCCCGAACACTTTGTAATTAATTTTCAAAACAAATCTGTCGCCCAAAAAAAAAATTCCAATAGTAATATTTTTTAAAACCCCATAGATTTGCATCATAATTTGTTCCAAAAATATTTTAGCAGGGGGAAACGAATCAGGAATTAGGTTTTTTTTTCAAATTCTAATTTTGGGGTTTTTTTAAAGGGTATGAAGTATGTTATTTGGGGGAAATTTTTTGAAAATTTGGGCATTTTAAAACATTGCAAATGAAAACAAAATTTGAGGGTTCGTGTTTTAGCATGCCCGAAAAGTGCTAGGAATTCATTTGCAAGCAAATTTTGTTTACCCAAAAAATATTGGCAAAATTTTGCCAAAAGTTTTTTAAATACGGGGGGGGGGAAGATTTGCTTGAAAATTTTTTCCAATAGTATTTGGGCATGATGAAGAGGGAAACTGGAATTAGTTTTTGTTTTAAAAAATTAAATTTTGGATTTGTTAAAGGGAAAGTGAAGTTGTTATTGTGAATTTGGGGAAATAGGGAATTTTTAAACATTGTAAAAATTAAAAAAAATTTTAGATTCGGGTTTTAGGGATGGGCCCGAACAGTTTCTAGGAATTAATTTTTTAAGCAAAAACTGTCACCCCAAAAATTTTCCCAATTTTGGCCCCATTTTTTTAAATACGAAAAGTTACTTGAAAATTTTCGTAAAGGTTTTTACGTGCATGCTGAACACGAATCTGGAATTTTGCTTTCAGGGTTTAAATTTATTTTATGGATTTTTTATGGAATATAAGGTACATTGGGAATTGCCGAAATTTGGGACTTCTAACGTTGTAGCTGGGAAAAATAATCCCCGATTTTGTGTTCAGCCTTGCCCGAACATACTTGGAAAAATTTTCAAGCAAACTGTCACCCAAAAAAAAAAAATTGCCAAAATTTTGCACTATTTTCTTAAATAGCATTTGATCTACTTGGGAAAAATTTTGGTCCTAATAGGGTTTCGTGATGCCCGAACACGAAAGTGGAATTAGCTTTTAGTTTCAAATTTTATTTTTTATTTTTTAAGGGGAAAATAAGGTATGTCATTGTTAATTCGCTGAAATAGGGACTTCTAACGGTTTTTTTAGCTGAAAAAATAAATTCCCCGATTGTATTTTAGCATGCCTGAAAAAACTTTAGGAAAATAAATTTTTAAGTTTAATCCCTAAACCCCAAAAAAATTTCCAAAATTTTATGCAATATTTTTAAATACGCCTAGATCTATTTAAAAATTTTTCGTAATAGTTTACGGGGCATGCTGAACACGAATCTGGAATTAGCTTTCAGTTTTAAATTTTATTTTGGATTTTTTTGGATTATAAGGTTTTGTCATTTTTAAATTTGCTGAAATAGGGCTTCTAACGTTGGGAGCTAAAAATAATTTCCCGATTGTGTTCAGCATGCCCGAACACTTTAGCAAAAATATTTTTCAAGCCCAAAACTGGCACCCAAAAAATATTGTCCCAAATTTTGCACTTTTTTTCTTAAATACGCATAGATCTACTTGAAAAAATTTTTTCGTAATAGTTTACGGCAGGGTTTAACACGAACTGGTTAGCTTTCAGTTTCAAATTTTATTTTTGGAAATTTTTTAAAAAAATATAAGGTATTTTCATTTTTTTAATTCACTGAAAAGGAATTCTAAAACGTAACTTTAAAAAAAATTCCCGGGTTCGTGTTCAGCCGGCCCAACAATTCTAGGAAAAATTTTTAAACCCCAAAACTGTCAAACCCAAAAAAAAAATTGCCCCAAATTTAAAACTATTTTTTTAAATACACATAGATCTACTTGAAAATTTGGGTTTGTAAAAAAAATTTACGTGCATGCTGAACACGAATCGGGAAAAGCTTTTAGTTTCAAATTATATTTTTGGATTATTTTAAAGGAAAAATAAGGTATTTTATTTTTTAATTTGCTGAAATAGGGATTTTTAATCGTTTGTAGTTTAAAAAAAAAATTTAAAATTCGTGTTTTAGCCTGCCCCAACACTTCTTTTGGAACAAAATTTTTAAGCAAATTGTCACCCCGAAAATAATTTCCGATTTTTGCCCCCTATTTTCTTACGCATGAAACTTACTACTTTAAAAAAAAAAAGGTTTAAAAGTTTTTGTGCATGGGTGAACACGAATTGGTTGGGATTAGCTTTTAGTTTCAAATTATACTTAGGTTTCTTAAAGGGAAAAAAAGGGGAGTCATTTTAATTCGTGAAATAGGGGCTTCTAATTTGTTTTAGCTGAAAAAATAATTCCATTTTTCTGTTCAGCCCGGCCCGAACATTTCTAGGAACAATTTTCAAAGGGGGGGAAATCTGTCACCCAAAAAATATGCCAATTATGCCAAAATTTTTTTTAAATAAGCATGAAACTACTTTAAAAAAAAATTGTTTAAAAGTTTAAGTGCATGTGAACACCCAAAACTGGGAATTTGCTTTTAGTATCAAATTAATTTATTTGGGTTTTTTTAAAGGAAATAAATTTTGTCATTTTTAATTCGCTGAAAAAGGGACTTTAATCGTTGACTGAAAACTAATTCCAGATTTTGGTTCAGCATGGCCCCCCAAGGGCTTTAGGAATAATTTTCAAGCAAATTTTTCACCCAAAAAAATTTTTGCCAATTATGCACTATTTTTTTAAATACGCCTAGATCTACTTGAAAATTTGTAAAGAATAGTTTACGTGCATGCGGAAAAACGAATCTGGGGAATTTGCTTTCAGTTTCAAATTGTATTTATGGATTTTTAAGGAAAAATAGGTATGTGTTTGTTTAAATTTGCCCAAATAGGGGCTTCTAAAAGTTGTAGCTGAAAACTAATTTCCCGATTTGGTTCAGGGATGGGCCCCAACACTTCTAGGAACTAATTTTTAAGCAAATCTGTCACCCAAAAAAAAATTGCCCCATATATGCACTATTTTTTTTAAAAACACATAGATTTTACTTGAAAAATTTTTTCGAAAAAGTTTACGTGCATTTTTGAACACGAATCTTTAAAAAACTTTAGTTTCAAATTATATTTATGGATTTTTTAAGGAATGTAAGGTTTGTCAGTTAAATTTGCTGAAATAGGGTTTTTTAATCGTTGTAGCTAAAAAAAATAATTTCCCGTTCGGTTCAGCATGCCCCAAAAACTTCTAGGGGAATAAAATTTTTAAGCATATCCCATCACTCAAAAAATAAATTGGCCCAAAAATGCCCCATTTTCTTTAAAAACACCAAAAGATCTACTTGAAAATTTTTTCGTAATTTGGTTACGTTTCATGCTGAATAGAATTGGGAATTAGCTTTTTAGGTTTTAAAAATTTTATTTATGGATTTTTTAAGGAATATAAGGTATGTCATTGTTTAAATTTGATTTAAATAGGGATTCTTTAAACGTTTGGGAGCTGAAAAAAAAATTTCCCGTTTGTTTCAGCATGCCCGAAACCCCTTTAGGGGAAATAATTTTCAAGCAAATCTGTCAACCCCAAAAAAAATTGCCCAAATTTTTGCACTATTTTCTTTAAAAACGCATAGATCTAATTTGAAAAAATTTTTGGGAATAGTTTACGTGCCCTGCGAACACGAATTTGGGAAATTTGCTTTTTTTCAAAAATTTTATTTATGGATTTTTAAGGAAAATAAGGTATGTCATTGTTAATTCGCGAAAAAGGGGGCTTCTACGTTGGGAGCTGAAAACTAATTCCAGATTCGTGTTCAGCATGCCCGAACACTTCTAGGAATTTAAAATTTTAACAAATCTGGCACCCCAAAAATATTTCCCCCAAATTTGCACTATTTTTTTAAAGGGCGTAGATCTACTTTAAAATTTGTTTGTAATAGTTTAGTGCAGCGGGAACCCCGAAACTGGGATTAGCTTTCAGTTTTTAAAATAATTTGGTATCTTAAGGAATATAAAGGGAGTCATTTTAATTCGCTGAAAAAAGGAATTCTAATCGTTGTAGCGAAAAAATAAGTCCAGATTCGTGTTCAGCCTGCCCAAACATTTCTAGGAAAATAATTTTCAAGGAAATTGTCCCCCCAAAAAATATTGCCGATTATTTCACTTTTTCTTAAATACGCAAAAGATCTGCTTGAAAAATTTTTTCGTAATAGGTTTCGTCTTTTGAACACGAATCTGGTTTTAAACTTTTAGTTTCAAATTATAATTTTTTGGATTTTTTAAGGAATATAAAGGGGGTATTTTTTAATTCCCCTGAAAAAAGAGACTTCTAATCCCTTTTAGCTGAAAAACTAATTCCAGATTCGTATTCAGCATGCCCGAAAAACTTCTCGGAACAATTTTCAAGGGGGAATCTGCACCCAAAAAATATTGCCAATTAAGCCCCTATTTTCCCAAATACGCATAGATCATTGGGAAAATTTGTTCCTAATAGGTTTCGTGCATGCGGGACACGGGAATTTGGGAATTTGCTTTCAGTTTCAAAATTAAAATTTTTGGATTTTTTAAGGAATATAAAAAGGTATGTCATTGTTAATTTGCTGAAAAAAGGGGGTTTTTAATCGTTGTAAACTTTAAAAAATAATTCCCCCGATCCCTGTTCAGCATTTCCCCAACACCTTTTAGGTACAATTTTTCAAGCAAATCTGTCACCCAAAAAAATATTGCCAATTTTCCACTATTTTTAAAAATACGCAAAAGATTACTTGAAAAATTTGTTCGTAATAGGTTAAGTGCATGTGAACACGAATCCCGGAATTAGCTTTCGTTTCAAATTATTTATGGAATTTTTTTAAAAAATATAAGGTAATCATTGGGTTTAAATTTGCTGGGAAATTTTTGGGGGGGGTTCTAAACGTTTTAGCTGAAAACTTTAAATTTCCCGATTCGTGTTCAGCATGCCCCAACCACTTCCCAGGAAATTTAAATTTTTAAGGAAAACTTTTCACCCCAAAAAAATTGCCAATTATGGACTATTTTCTTTAAAAACGATAGTCTACTTGAAAATTTGTTTTGTAAAGTTTTCGTGCATGCTGAACCCCGAATCTAGAATTAGCCTTTTAGTTTCATAAATTTTATTTTTGGATTTTTTAAGGAATTTTAAAGGGTTTTTCATTTTTAATTCGCTGAAATAGTGCTTATAATCGTTGAAACTGAAAACTAATTCCCGATTGTGTTTAGCATGGCCCCGAACAATTTAGGAAAAATAATTTTCAATCAAACCGTTTACCCCAAAAAAAAATTACCAATTATGCACTTTTCTTTTAAAAACGCATTTAATTTACTTTAAAATTTGTTCAAAGGGGTTTCGTTTCTGCTGAACACGAAACTTTAAAATTGGGTTTCAGTTTTAAAATTTTATTTATTGGGTTTTTTAAGGAATTAAGGTATGTCTTGTTTAAAATTTGCGGAAAAAGTTACTTCTAATCGTTGTGCTGAAAAAATAATTCCAAAATTCGTGTTCAGGATTTCCTGAACACTTCTAGGAAAAATAATTTTTAAACGGGAAACTGTCACCCAAAAAAAAAATTTCCAATTATGCACAATTTTTTTAAAACGCATAGATCACTTTAAAAAATTTTTTCCAAAAGGTTTAAGGGCTGGGGAAAACGAATTGGAATTAGCTTCCGTTTCAAATTATATTTATGGAATTTTTTTAAAGGGAAAATAAAGGGATGTCATTGGGAAATTTGCTGAAAAAGGGGGCCCTTTTAAACGTTGTAGCTGAAAAAAATAAGTCCAGAAATTTGTGGGTTTAGCAGGGAGGCATTTTAGGAAAAATAAATTTTTTGCGAACGGCACCCCAAAAAAAAAATTTCCAAATTTTTTGCACAATTTTCTTTAAAAACGCATAAAATCTACTTTAAATTTGTTTTAAAAGGTTACGTTTCAGGTGAAAAACGGGGAAACTGGAATTAGCCCTTTTAGTTTTAAAAATTTTATTTATGGATTTTTTAAGGAATTAAGGGATGCATTGTTTAAATTTGCTTTAAATAGGGACTTCTAACGTTGTAGCTGAAAACTAATTCCAGATTTGTGTTCAGCAGGGCCGAAAAATTCCCAGGAATTAAATTTTTAAGCAAATCTGTCACCCGAAAAATTTGCCAATTTTGCATTTTTTTCTTAAAGGGCGCAAGAAAACTAATTGAAAATTTGTTCGTAATAGTTTACGTGCATGCTGAAACGAATCTAGAATTAGCTTTTAGTTTTTAAAATAATTTTTGGATTTTTTAAAAGGGAAAATAAGGTATTCATTTTTAATTCGCTGAAATAGGGGCTTCTAAACGTTTTAGCTGAAAACTAATTCCCAAAATTCGGGTTCAGCATTTCCCGAACACTTCTGGGAAAATAATTTCAAGCAAACCCCCCACCCAAAAAAAATTGCCCAAATTTTGCCCCATTTTCTTAAACGCAAGATCTACTTGAAAATTTTTTCGTAATAGTTTGTGCATTTTGAACACGGGAAACTGGAATTAGCTTTCAGTTTTAAATTATATTTATGGATTTTTTAAGGAAATAAGGTATGTCATTGTTTAAATTTGCTGAAAAAATTTTGGGAAAAACTTCCCCCCCCCCCAAGTTTTTTGCGGGAAAAATAATTCCCCGATTCGTGTTCCCGAAAAGCCCCGAACACCCTTTTAGGAAATAATTTTAAATTTAAATCGTCACCCAAAAAAAAATTTTCCAATTTTGCCCCTTTTTTTTTTAAATACGGCCCTAGAATTCTTTAAAATTTGAAAAAATTTGTTTTTGAAAAGTTTTTTTTCGTGCCCCCCTTTTGAAAAACCGGGAAACTGGAAAAAATTTGGGTTTTGTTTAAAAATTTTTATTTATGGATTTTTTTTAAGGAATTTTAAGGTTATTTCCCTTGTTTTTAAATTTGCCTTTAAATTTTTGGGGGTTTCTTAAATTTTTTGGGGTTTTAGGGGCAATTTTTTTAAAACCCCAAATTTTTGGGTTTGTGGGCCCCGCAAAGCATGAACACCCTTTTAGGAAACTAATTTTCAATCAAAACTGGCACCCCAAAAAAAATTTGCCCAAAATTTTGAAAAATTTCTTAAATACGCAAAGGGGTCAACTTGAAAAAAATTTGGTTCCAATAGGTTACGTGCAGTGAACACGAATCTGGGAAATTTGCTTTTAGTTTCAAAATTTTAAAATTTTTGGATTTTTTAAGGAATATAAGGTTTTGTAATTTTTAATTCGAAAAAGGGGAAATAGGGACTTAATCGGTTTTTAGCTGAAAAAAATAAGTCCAGATTCGTGTTCCCCCCAATGGGGCCCGAGCACTTAGGGGAAATAATTATCAAGCCCAATCGGGCACCCAAAAAAAAATTTCCAAATTTTTGCCTTTTTTTCTTTAATACGCTAGGGAATTCCCACTTGAAAAAAATTTGTTGTAATAGGTTACGTGCATGGGTGAACACGAATCTGGAATTAGCTTTCAGTTTCAAGTTATATTATTGATTTTTTTAAGGAAAATAAGGTATATCATTGGGGGTTCCCCCTGAAAATAGGGGCTTCAAAAACGTTTTAGCTGAAAAAATTTAAATTCCAAGGGGTTGGGTTTTAGCATGCCCCCCAACACTTCTTAGGGGGAAATTTAAGTTTCAAGCAAAAACGGGCCCCCCGAAAATATTGCCAATTTTGGGACTATTTTTCTTAAAGGGGCGCATAGATTACTTGAAAATTTGGGTTCGTAAAAAGTTTTTCGTGCATGTTAACAAGAATCTAGAATTAGCTTTCAGTTTTCAAATTTTTATTTTTGGATTTTTTAAGGAAAAATAAGGATTTCAATGTTAAATTTGCTGAAATAGTGACAAACTAATCGTTTGTAAACTTAAAACTAATTTCCCGGATTTTGTGTTCAGCATAAACCCGAAAAACTTTTAGGGGAATAATTTTTTTAACCCAATTTTGCACCCAAAACATATTGCCCAAATTTTGACTATTTTCTTAAAAAACGCATAAAATCTACTTGAAAATTTTTTTTCCCCAATGGTTTCGTGCCCTGCCCGAACACGAATCGGAATTAGTTTCAGTTTTAAAATTTAATTTATGGATTTTTTTAAAGGGAAAATAAGGTTATTCATTGTTAAAATTTGCTGAAAAAAAGGGGGCCCCTTTTAATCCGGTTTTTTTTAGCCGGAAAAAAAGTCCAGAAATTTGTGTTCAGCATGCTGGGAGAAACCCCTTTAGGAAAAATAAATTTTTTAAGCCCAAACTGTCACCACAAAAATAATTTCCCCAAATTTTTTGCACAATTTTTTTAAATACGCATTAAAATTAAATTTAAAATTTTTTTCCCCCAATAAAGGTTTCGTGCATGCCTTTTAACACGAATCGGGAATTAGCTTTCCCCCTTTTAAATTATATTTATTGATTTTTTTAAAGGGTTTTAAGGTAGGCATTGTTTTAATTTGTTGAAAAAAGGGATTTTTTAAAACGTTGTAAACTGAAAAACTAATTCAAGGGTTCGGGGGTTCAGCATGCCCCCCAAAACCTTCTAGGAATTAATTTTCAAGCAAAACCTTTTCCCCCCCGAAAAAAAATTGCCCAATTTGCACTATTTTTTTAAAGACGCATTGATCTAAATACAAAATTTGTTTTGTAAAGGTTTTCTGATTTCTGGAAAAAGAATTGGAATTTTGCTTTAGTTTCAAAATTATATTTAGGATTTTTTTTAAGGGGAAAATTTGGAATTTTTTTGTTAATTCGCTGAAATAGGGACTTTTTAACGTTTTTGCCGAAAACTAATTCCCGATTCGTGGTTTAGCATGCCCAAAATTCTAGGAACTAATTTTCCCCAAACAAATTTTGTCACCTGAAAAAAATTTCCAATTATTTCCCAAAATTTTCTTAAAGAGCATAGGGTCCCACTTGAAAAATTTTTCGGGAAAAAGTTTGTGCCCTGCTGAACCCTGAATCTGGAATTAAATTTTAGTTTCAAATTTATTTATGGGGTTTTTTAAGGAATATAAAAATGTCAGTGTTTAATTCCCCTGGGAAAAAGGGGGTTTTTTAACGTTTTAGCTGAAAAATAATTCCAGATTCGTGTTCAGGGATGCCTGAACAACTTCTAGGAAAATTTTCCCAAACGAATTTTTTTTTAACCCCCAAAAAAATTTTTTCCCCCAATTTTGCCACAATTTTCTTTAAAATACGCATTAAAAATCTCTTTAAAAAATTTTTTTTCCTAATAGGGGTTTCGTGAAAGCGGGAAAACGAATCTGGGAAATTTGCCTTTCCAAAATTTTAAATTATATTTATGGGTTTTTTTTTAAGGAAATATAAGGTAGGTCATTTTTAATTCGCTGAAATAGGGGCTTCTAATCGTTTTTAACTGAAAACTAATTCCAGATTTGGTTCAGCATGCCCCAAAAAACTTTAGGAATTAAATTTTCAAGGGAAATCTGTCCCCCCCCCCCCCAAAAATATTTTCCAATTATGAAATATTTCTTAAAGACGCATTTTATCTAATTGAAAATTTTTTCGTAATAGTTTTAGGGGATGCTGGAAAAAACGAATCTAGAATTTGCCTTTTAGTTTCCCAAAAATTTTATTTATGGATTTTTAAGGAATATAAGGTATGTCATTGTTAATTCGCGAAATTTGGGACTTCTAAAAAAAGTTTTTTTGTGAAAACTAATTCCAGATTCGGGTTTAGTCCCCAACACTTTGGGAAACTAAATTTTCCCAAACAAATCTTCACCCAAAAAAATATTGCCCCAAATTTTGCATATTTTCCTTTAAAAACGCATAGATTACTTGAAAATTTGGTTGTAATTTGTTTAGGGATGCGAAAACGAATCTGGAAATTTGCTTTCCCGGGTTTCAAAAAATATTTTTGGAATTTTTTTAAAGGAAATTTTAAGGTATGTTTATGTTAATTTGCTGAAATAGGGCTTCTAAATTCGTTTAGTGAAAAAATAATTTCCAGATTTGTGGTTCAGCATTTCCCCGAACACGTATAGGAAACTAATTTTTATCCAAAAAACTGTTTTACCCAAAAAAAATTTCCCAAATTTTGCCCCTATTTTTTAAAATTTTCGACTAGATTACTTGGGAAAAATTTGTCGTAATAGGTTTTTCGTGCATGCCCCGAACACGAATCCCGGAAAATTTGCTTTCAGTTTCAAAATTTTAATTTTTTGGGGTTTTTTAAGGAAATAAGGGATGTCATTGTTTAATTTGCTGGGAAAAGGGGTTTCTAAAAGTGGGGTGAAAACTCATTTCCCGATTTGTGTTCAGCATGCATTTAACAATTTAGGAAACTTAATTTTTTAAATCGAAATCTGCACCCAAAAAAAAAATTGCCAATTTTGCCCCAATTTTCTTAAAAAACGCAAGATCAAATTGAAAAAATTTGTTCCTAATAGGTTACGTGCCTGCGGGAAAAAACGAATCTGGGAATTTGCTTTTAGTTTTTAAATTATATTTTATGGATTTTTTTAAAGGGAAAAAAGGGTTTTTTTTCATTATTAATTCCCATGGGAAAAAGGGACTTTTTAATTGTTTGTAGCTTTAAAACTAAGTCCAGATTCGGTTCGCTGCCCTTTAGGGGACTTTAGGAACTAAAATTTTCAAGCGAATTTTGTTTACCCCAAAAAAATATTTCCAATTAAAGCCCACATTTTCTTAAATACGCCCAAAATTTTTACTTTAAAAAATTTCTTTAAATAGGTTTTTCGTGCCCGGGTGAACACCCAATCGGGGAATTTGCCTTTTAGTTTTTAATTTAATTTTTTGATTTTTTTTAAAGGAAAAATAAAGGTATTTTCCTGTTTAAATTGCTGAAAATAGGGAATTTTTAACTTGTAGTGAAAAAACTAATTCCAGATTTCGTGGTCAAAATGCCCGAACAACTTTTAGGGAATTAATTTCAAGCAAATCTGTCCCCGAAAAACTATTGCCAATTATGCACTATTTTCTTAAAAAAGGGGATTAGATCTACTTGAAAATTTGTTCGTAATAGTTTACGGCATGCTGAACCGAATTAGAAATTTGGGGTTTCAGTTTTAAAAATTTTTTATGGATTTTTTTAAAGGGAATAAAAAGGTATGTATTGTTAATTCGCGGAAAATAAAGGGAATTTTAACGTTTTTTAGCTGAAAAAATAATTCCAGATTGTGTTCAGCATACCTGAACCAAATTTTAGGAAATAATTTTCCAATTTGGGAAACGTCACCCAAAACATATTTCCAATTATGCACTATTTTCTTAAAAAAGGAATAGAAACTACTTTAAAATTGGGTTCCTAAAAAGGTTTCGTGAAGCTGAACACGAAAACTGGAATTGCTTTCAAGTTTTAAATTATATTTTGGATTTTTTTAAGGAATATTAAAGGGATTTTCATGTTTAATTTGGTTTAAAAAAAGGGACTTCCCAAACGTTTTGTAGCGAAAAATTTAAACCAGATTTGTTTTTCCACATGCTGAGCACTTCTAGGAAAATAAAATTTTTAAGCGAATCTGTTTACCCCCAAAATTTTTGCCAATTTTGCACAAAATTTTTTTAAATACGCATAGATCTACTTGAAAAATTTGGGTTTTAATAAGGGTTACGGGCATGCTAACAAAGAACTGGAAAATTTGCTTCAGGGTTTTAAATTTTAAATTTATTATTTTTAAGGAAAATAAGGAAAGTCCTTGGGGGAAATTTGCTTTAAATAGGGGCTTTAAACGTTTTAGCGGGAAAAATAAATTTCCAAAAAACCCCTGTTTTAGCATGCCCCAAACAAATTTTAAGAATTAATTTCAAGCAAATCTGGGCACCCTAAAAAAAAATCCAATAGGCACTATTTTTTTAAAGACCCCTAGTCTACTACAAAATTTTTTCGTAATAAATTTACGTGCATGCTTTAACACGAATCTGGGAAATTTGCTTTTTAGTTTCAAATTATATTTAATGGATTTTTTTTAAAGGAAAATTTTAAGGGGAAAGTCATTGGAATTTCGCTGGAAAAAAGGGGCCCTTTTAAACGTGGGGGAGCGGAAAAATAATTTAAAATTCGGGGGTTTAGCATTCCCCCCAACACTTCTAGGAACTAATTTTTAAGCAAATCTGTTTTAACCCGAAAAATAAAATTTTTAAATATTTAAATTAAATTTTCCCCTTTAAAAACGCCCTAAAACTACTAAAAATTTTTTCGTAATAGTTTACGTGCATGCGAACATGAATCGGGGAAATTTGCTTTCAGTTTTCCCAAAAATTTTATTTTGGGTTTTTTAAAGGAAAAATAAGGTATGTCATTGTTAATTCGCTGAAAAAGGAGGTTTAATCGTTGTAGCTGAAAACTAATTCCCCGATTTGTGGGGGAGCATGCCCTGGAACACTTCTAAAGGGAAATAAATTTTTTAATCGAATTTTGTCACCCCAAAAAAAGTTGCCAATATGCACCCAAATTTTTTAAATACGCATTTGATCTACTTTAAAATTTTTCCTAATAGGTTACGTGGGATGTGAACACGAAAACTGGAATTAAACTTTTTAGTTTCAAAAAAGTAATTTATGGGATTTTTAAGGAATAAAAAGGTATGTCATTTTTTTAATTCGCTGGGAAAAAGGGTTTTCTAATCTTTTGGGGCGAAAACTTTAATCCAAAATTTTGGGTTTAGCAGCCTGAGCATTTCTAGGAAAATAAAATTTTTAACGAATCTGTCACCCAAAAAAAAATTTCCAAATTTTTGCACTATTTTTTTTAAAAAAAACGCATAAATCTACTTGGAAAAATTTTTTCGTAAAGGTTTTCGTGCATGCTGAACACGAATCTGGAATTAGCTTTTTAGTTTCAAAAAATATTTTGGATTTTTTAAGGAATTTTAAGGGATTTTAATTTTTTAAATTTGCGGAAAAAAGGGACTTCTAATCGTTTTAGGGGAAAAAATAAGGCCAGATTGTGTTAGCAAGGAAAGAGCAATTTTAGGAACTAATTTTTAAGCGAATCTGCACCCAAAAAAAATTGCCCAAAATGCACAATTTTCTTTAAAAACGATAGATCTCTTTAACATTTGTTCCAATAGGTTACGTGCAGCCCGAAACACGAATTGGGAAATTTGCTTTTAGTTTTTAAATTATTTTTTTAGGGGTTTTTAAGGAATATAAGGTTTTGTCATTGTTTTAAATTTGTTTAAATAGGGGATTTTAATCGTTTTGTAGCTGGGAAAAATAATTCCAAATTGGGGGTTCCCGGGTTGGCCGAACCCCTTTAGGAAATTTTAAATTTTTAAACAAATCTGTCAAACCCCAAAAAAATATTTCCCAAATTTTGCAATAAAATTTTCCTTTTAAAGACGCCTTTGAAAAAATTGAAAAATTTTGTCGTAATAGGGTTTCGTGCCTGCTGAAACACGAATCTAGAATTTGCTTTTAGTTTCAAATTATAAATTTTTGGATTTTTTTAAGGAATAAAGGTTTTTTCATTGGTTTTTTCGCTGAAATAGGGGGTTTTCTAATCGTTTTAGCTGGAAAAATAATTCCAAAATTTTGTGTTTAGGGATGCCCGAACACTTCTGGGAATAATTTTCAAGCAAATC
>JACEEZ010012642.1:0-16170 GCA_016584305.1 Chionoecetes opilio | reverse complement strand
TTTTTTTTTTCTGCTCAATATAACAAAGTGATCTTATTAATATTACATTCATCGGAAATGATAATTACAATTATAGAGTGAATGCCAACAGACTTGAAACATTTATTCAAATATAGATATGACCAACATAAACAATGTGCTAGAGAGACTTCTGTAGAAGATAAATTATCATATATCTCATCTGGCAGCTTGAAAAAATACAGGATGCATCTATGTACTTCCCGCCTTAAAAATCAAATTATCTCTCTGTTTTCCTCTGCTGCCTCTCTCCTTCCTCCCTAATAGTAAGGATAAGTAGCGCAGGGATAACTAGAAATTGCCAAGCAAGGCTGCCGCACCACCGCTACAAAATCCACACTGCACCTATACACCCCACACTGTGCCATCACACCCTACACCAGGGGTTCTCAACCTTTTTAATCTTATGTACCCCTTGAGGTCTTTCAGTATTGGTCACATACCCCTTACTCAGAATGCAGCATCAAGAAGGGTAAAAAGAAATGCATGGTTGCATGCAATGCTGCATGCAACTGAGTTTATAAAGTTTAAATTGTGTTATAAATGTAGAGCAGACAATTTTTTTCAATCAATGTGACTATGTCACTATGAGCATACAATTACTAAAAATATAACCACAGCAGCCAGTTTTCGATCATTGTGACAGTGAACTAGTACTGCTTGCAGATATAGTTGCAGCATGTAACTAGTAACGGTGATAGGTAAATCACCATGTGTATGAATAGCATAAAAAATAATAAAATATAAACTAAAGCAGACACATTTTAACCCAATAACTGTGAATATGAGCTAGTGGTGCTATTTACAGCTTATAACTAGTTACTCATGGGGAAATGACTGTGTGCGTGACTAACGTCACTAGCATGAAAAAAAAGAAAGAACTAAAATAAGTATTGTGTTCCACTGACTGTGTGCTGATTGTTAAGCCTCACAAATAGTTATTAGTAACTAGTTACTTACTCACATGCAGGGAAGTCACTGTGTGTGATTAGCATAAAATAAACTAAAATAGAACTAAAGTAACGTATTTTTCAATCGGTGTGACTGTGAGCTAGTGCTACCAATAACTAGTTACTTGTAGCTAGTGTTACTAGTAACTAGTTACTTGTGGCTAGTGTTACTAGTTACTCACTCATAGAGAAGGCAGTGTGTATTGACTTGCATGAAAATATATACTAATTCAGTGAGATGGTTGGGCCTGTTTTTTTGCTACCAACAAGTCAATCCTCGGCACAGTCTTTGAAGAGCCACTCTATGTCGTCTTTGACTGCCATACGTGAACGTAACTTGTTTTTTAATCAAGCACAGTGCTGAGAATCCTGCTCACAGCGGTATGTAGAAAGAAACATCAGGAGGTTCCGTACACATTTCTTTGCTAAAGCAGGGTAAGAACTCGCCATTGTTGACCAGAATCTTGTCAATGACAAACTATCGAAAGAATCTTTTGCAGTTGAGTCATTGACAAAGTCAACGAATGTCTTGTAATGCATCTGGAAGTGATCTAGTGTCCATTTTTTTCAATGGATTTCGAATGAGTTGGCAATCTAAGTCTGTGATATCAGGGAAATAGTTATCCAACTCTTGACTGAGAAAAACCAAGTGCTTCTGAATGACCGCTGGATTTTTTTCTTGCCAAAGTTTGAGTTTCATTTGAAAAGCTCGCAGCTTGTCGAAAAATCAATCACAGTTGCCGAGTAACCTTGAAGTGATCTGTTGACTGCGTTGATGCGAGAAAATATATCATTGAGATAAGCCAGCTTCGTGATCCACCTGTTATCTGACAGCTTGTTAACAAACTTCTTTGTTTTTTCTTTCTCATTCCTGTCAAAGAATTCTTTCAGCTCCTCCCTTTTCTCCTCCTCCTCCTCCTCAGCCGCCTCCTCCTTACCAAATCCAAGAGTTTCCTTGTTAACGTTGTCACCTAGTGTCCTGGTTCTAGTGGAGGACACATCTAGCCTTGCACGTGTAGGCCACATTCTACAAATAGGTTTGCATTTATTCAAAACCGAAGTATTTTTAGAAACCTGGCACGTACCCCAAAAATTCCTCTCACGTACCCCTGGGGGTACGCATACCCCAGGTTGAGATCCCCTGCCCTACACGGTAGCCACACATCCCACACTGTACAACCATGCACACCCCACACTAGAGCAGTTGGTGCAGCATCCAACCCGTATTCCTGACTGCCTTGGAGACACAACCAACATTGTTTTACCTGTTCTCTAACCCTTCAGCTTAGTTTGTTCAACTATTCTCTCCGTTGGGGTTCTTCGATCACAATCTTATTTCCGTAACCTGTCCTTTCGCTCCGGTGCTGTCTCAGGACACATCTAAGTGGAGATGCTTCTGGAATTACACCTCAGCTAAGTGGGAGGATCGAATTCAGTACTACTCTGATTTTCCATGTAATGATTGTTTGCTTCCATATCAGAGACCCATCTATTTATGTAAAGCGCATTACTGTGTTCTTCGTCTATGGCTCATGGAAGCATACATTCCACACACTTTTTCTAATCCTAAACGATGTAAACCTTGACTTAACTCTTCTTGTTCTCGTGCTTTCCAAGACATAGAGCCAAGATAGCTGCCTCATCAATTTCTAAAGCTGAAGTCTTTGGTCAAACCTTTGCTCAAAATTCTACATTGAATGATGAAGGACTTATTCCTCCCTTTCCTCCAGCGTATAACTATAATATGCCTGTTATTAATGATATAATATATATTAACATATACTAGACCTCCAAAGTAGGTCACCATATAAAATATATATCAAAAGAGGTAATCAAAAAAGGTTACCAAAAGTTAATAAAGGATAGCAATTGATGTTCTATCTTCCTACCTGTATAATGTGTACACAGATGATCTCAGTGCCAGCCTTCGTGATACAGGTTCGGCTGCTACATACATGATGGGTGCATCAACTC
Organism: Chionoecetes opilio; assembly: GCA_016584305.1. Classification (NCBI taxonomy): domain Eukaryota; kingdom Metazoa; phylum Arthropoda; class Malacostraca; order Decapoda; family Majidae; genus Chionoecetes; species Chionoecetes opilio. Next base: position 13,228 of record JACEEZ010012642.1, on the reverse strand, counting down.
ACTGAGTAATGCTGATGATATGGTACCTACTGCTCGCACCTACAACAGATGCTTTGCAGGACCTTATCAATGTGTGCCAGCTGTATGCTACTAAGCATGTCATTGTCTATAGCACCACTAAACAGAATGCATGGTAGTATCACCGGCAAACACTCAGGTGAATTACCTCAAAACAGGATTGCTAAGCGGGTCTGCCCTAACTTTTGTGGATAGATAGATACTTAGGCCATATTATATCCCTCGACATGACTGATGATGATGTCATCAGCAAGCAGACCACCAAGCTCCTTGTCGTGGGAAATTTTCTACAGAGGAAATTTTCCTACTGAAGCAAGAAGGTGAAGATGGAGTTATTCAGGAGTCCACTGTTACTCCATATACTGCACCTCGCTGTGGTCGTGGTTTAATGTGGCTACTCTGAAATGACTTAAGGTTTGTCACAATGACATCCTTAATAGGCTTATGGGGCTGCTAAGATGGCCCAGCTAACCCTGGTCTTCGCTAGGAACGGGGTAAACAATCCGAATGTGATCCGTCGACACTCCGCGTTCAGCTTAAGGAGTAGGGTGCAGCTCTATGCGAAGTCCATCATCACCTCCGTCAGACAGAGTTCGACCTATACAACAGCATTTGGCGGGGTCGGTTTTTTGTACATAATGGGGGGGTACACGGGGTGAAACTTATTTAATTTTCTTTGTATGTAGAGCAGTGTTTATATTCCCACTTGTTATAAATTTTTATATTTGCTTTAGTACAAAAATTTCATTCCCTATGTTAAATACAAAGGCTTTTTGTTGTTTTTCCTTTCCCTTCGCGTGAGAATGAATTTTTTAATCATTATCATTACCCCTGTTCCTCTGTAAAAACCCTGAAAATTTTCCACCACCTGACGAAACACTAAAGATGAGACTTATTTTATACCCCCAATACCAAAAAGGGACACACTAAAACATAAAACGACCTGACCCACCCAGTGCTCGCCTTGACCCCCGCTCGTGCACCACTCGCCTATCCTCCCTCCCGCTTCCTGCCACCACTACTCCTTCAGAAAATGAAAAGAAACCCCCTTTTCGGACGTTTAAAAAAATACAAAAATATATTTAAGATATATATATATATATTTTATAAAATTTTTATATATATATTTTATATATATATATATATAATTTTATATATATATATATAAAAATATATAATATAATAATAATATAATAATAATATAATAATAATAATAAATATAATAATAATAATTTTAATAATTTTTAAAAATATAAAATATTATTTATTAAAAGAAGAAGATTTTAAAGGGGTTTAAAAGGAAGTTAAAAAGTGGTTGGGTTGTGAAAGTAGTATAGATAGTTATGCAAAGGAACCCCAATGATTTTAAGTTTAAACCCCCCCAAAAACCAAAGGACCTTGGCCGTGACCGGGCCCCAGGAACAAGGGGAAAAAAATTTACTTCCAAAGGGAAAAAAAATTTCCCTTTTTTCCCTACCAAAAAATTTTTGGTAAACCCTTTTTGCATTTAAAAAGGTTTTTTTTTGACCTTTTTTTCATAATAGTATATAAAATTTAGAAATACTTCATTAAATTTACAGTAGGGGAGGGCCCGGGGCCGGTTGTCACATTTTTCATAAATTTTTTCACCCCTATCACCCCTAGTTAAAGTAATATCAAAACGTAAATTTAACATAATTAAGGGAAAAAACCCTCTAAGACAAAATGCGTGTATTTTTTTTCTTTTTTAAAATTCTATATGACTGTGATATCAAAAGAACATAACATAAAATACCGTGCATGTGAAAAAGATTTGGCCCCCTGGTGGGGACGCTTGGGCTTGATTTTTGGGTTTTCACAGTCTAGGGGGTTGATTGTTTAAATTTAAAAAAAGGGAAGAACGTTTTTTTTAACCGCAAAATATGTTTTTTTTGAAGGTAGGGGGATAGAAAAAAAAATATCTTTGAATTTTATTTGCATTATTTATCAAGAAACTAAAGATAAAAATTTTAATAGTAGTGACATCTAGCTCAGTAGCCTATTGTAGGGATTTGAAATAAATTTTAAAGCACTCACAATTACATTGTCGTAACTAAACTAATTATGAAGTTGTAATAATTTGAAACATTTGAAACATTTGAAACATTTAATAATAGCCGCGCAGAAATACATTAATGTTTGTTTACAACTTAGAAGGCCAGCCTTTATAATAAGCAGAGCTTTTCAGGCAAAGAGTAAAATACATACAAATACATACGAAACGCATAAACAAATTATAAGAAAAACAAGCAGATTATGAGTAAGCAATAATAACAAAGTAACAAAAATACAAATAAAACAATATAAATACAAAATAGTAGTGAATATAAAAATATGCAATAACAACTCCAATAATATGCAATAAGGGTACACCTACAGAAGAAGGGGAGGGGAGTTTGATTTTAAGTAGGAGAAAGTTAAGGGAAGATAAAAAAAAATAATTGTTAGACACTGGCAAATAAAGTCCAGGAGATAATATATGTCTACTTTAAAAAATTTGAGAGAGGGAGCATTCTTAATAAGCTGAGGGAGACAATTCCAGATCAAAGGTCCCAAGTACAAACATAGTAGAGGGGGCGGAAGAAGCAAAGACAAGGGGATGGTAAGCAAAGTTGTTCTCTATATCGTGGGGAGTATTGGAAAGGGAAGAGAGGCGTTAATTTGATTCTTATACATACAATTTGCAATCGAAAGTTTAGTTATATCTTGAATTTTTAAGAATTTCAGTGTTTTTAAAAAGAGGAGTAGTGTGTTCAAGAAAACAATTATTAGTAACGATCCGAATAATCGTTTTGTGAAGTAGGTTTAGGCATTTCAGATGAGTGTCATAAGTGGTGCTCCAGATAGGGTTACATTTAAAGTAGATGTGGGTATATGTTGTGCGTAGTGAAGAGTTTAGTATTTCACAGGGCATATAATCTCTTACTTTATAAAGCATGGCAGTGCATTTAGAAAGTTTTTGGGGACATTAGTTATATGGAATTTAAAAGTTAGGTTTGCATCAAAACAAGACTCCAAAAATTTTACCTTACTGGATCTACTAATTAAATTATTGTTGATTTTCAGATCAGGCAAATCGATAATTCTTTTATTAGAAAAAAAGCATGAAGTAAGTTGATTAGTATTGATTGTAAGTCTATTTCTCAAGCACCAAATTTTGTAGTTTATCAAGGTCTTGATTTGGCCAAATGGATTAAAATTTCCCATATTAGAGCCTGTGAGATATAAAGTCATGTCATCACAAAGAGGATAGTATCAGCAAAGGTGAAGACATTGAGAATATAATTAATATAGATAGGAACAATGTAGGCCCCCAAGACCTTCCTTGTGGGACGAAACCCCTAGAAATAGTTTCGTTTAGAGGATTTTTGACCATCAGGACTGTACACTGAGTTCTGTTCGCTAAGTTGTCCTTGAACCATGAATGTTGGGTTCCACGTATGCCATAATGATGTAATTTGTCAAGAAGAATCGTGTGGTTAACCATGTCAAAAGCTTTGACAAAATCAACAAAAACAGATAATACTGATAATCTACGACCGGTCGCCAATCACCTTTTTCTTAGGAATAAAAAAAAATGGAAATTCCATGGGCTGGTGGATGGCTCAATAACATCATCCTCTAACATTTTCTTAAACCCTGCCATCAAGTATAGACCTTTGTGAGTGGGGTAACCATATCAAGATTAGATAGGTTGGGTCAGGTAGAAAAGGAAGAATGAAAATTGGTTTGTCGTCCCCAAAAGAATCCCCTTGTATGGCAATTGTGTCATGATTTGCAGCTAGTACTTGCAATAGGCTTGCTTCGCCCCCGGGAAAAAACCCATTTCTCTAAGGAAGGCGGGGGCATCCGAATACACTGTGTATAATCAGTGGATGGTCTCCTTTTGAAAAAATGGGAAACTACTGGCAAGTCGCAATAAAATTTACGGTGGTGTGATAAAATTTTGGGCCAAAAAATTTACGTTCCGTTGCGTTTTTGAGTGCTGGTGACTTATTATGTATGTACTTTTTTAGCAATGCCTTTTTGTTAACACTGAAAATGCTGTTTCCCATGAAAATAGATTTTCACACGTCTGATTCACTCAAACATGTACCCTTTGATTCTTCTTCACACCTGCAAAATTTCAAGATCCAAAGAGATTCGCGCCCGTTTAGTGAGATGTCTCCCCCAACACCACGATGCGACTCAAATTTTGCAAAAAAAGGACAGAAAACAGTGGGGTAGAACAGGAATAGTTTCAGTGTTATCTAAATTATTTCACGTGAGCTGTCACCTTATGGCCGCTCGGGCACGCTAGTTATTGCTTACGTCAATTTCAGGAGGGGCCCACTTTTGGGTAGAAGTGTAAGCACTGGTGAAGGATTTGTTATTTCGGGTATAAATGTTCCATAAACCTAATCCCGTGATGTGGGACAAACTTCAATGCATTTTTCTCGATCGTAGATATACCTATCGGAGGAAAGGGGGGGGGAATGATAATCCTTGGATTATGGAAACGATAGGTTTTGCAGGGACGTATTCCCCCAAAATTTAAGTAAAGCCCTACTTTACCAATGACAGGAATTTCTTTCAAACTAAACCTGCAGTCGATTAGGGAAAGACGGAGGTTCAAGAAAAGGACAGATTTCGTTCTTTTCGTAATGCTTCAGCGTATCTATGTCCAGATATTTTCTCCTGCACCCTTTTCCATAAAAGCAGTTAAATTTCTTTCCTTTTTATGACAGGCACAGGAGGACTTCCATAAAGTAGATGTTCCATATCCTCGGGGAAACTATCATCATTTTCCGTAATGTCCCCCTTCGAAAGGTACCCTTAAAGCTTTCTTGTAATATGAGCAGTAAGATAGGTTTTAAACCTTTTCTGGGGATAGGGAAAAAAATTTGCTCTTCTAGTTTTAAATTTTTGAAGGGCCCGTTCAAATTTTTTATTGCGGTGTCTGCATGAGGGACATGTGTTACGTAGGGGCGTCCTGTACGGCGCCTATCCTTTTATAGCCCCCCTCGGTGAGGGATTAATTTTTGTTGCCGTATTTCAAACTACGGCACTCGTTTGGTTTTTCTCCCGGAATGTGATATATACAGTCTGTTCTTTTTAAAATGCGTACGATTGTAGTCATTGATCTACAAATGACAAGTTGTCCTGGGGGTTTGCAAAAACAAAAAAATACCTATTATTTGCGTATTTAGCTTTATGCTTTATTTGCCGCTTCACCTGGTACGGTGTACTTGTGTAATGCCTTTTTGCATATTTCGGAAAAAATCTACCCCTACCTGTGTAGAAGGGAAAAAGTGTGGAAAATTGCGGTCTAGAACTTTGCCTATGTATGAGGGATATATACTGTTTGCGAGTACCACGAATTAAACCCATGATGGTGTCTGAAAAGATGTGCTAAAAGTAGCTATTGTAAATTGAAATGTAAAAGTAGGTTAAAACAGCACTATAATTCTTTTAACATTAAATTGCCCGAAAATGTGTTGTGTATCCGAACTTTTTTAGACACGAAATGTTCCCTTTCTCACCAGTGTTAGACATTAAAGGAAGAACTCCCCCGTGGGGATGAAAATTTTTACTTAGCTGGTACTACAAATTTTTGGTAATATAAGGTGGGTCCGGGTGACTGACGGATAACCCGCAGTGGTTGGTGACTGGATGAAGGATGTTCAGTGCACAATCTGTCAAAGAGTCATATAAGAAAACAAAATAACATATGAAATAAAATTGAAATAGAACATATATCGGCGTTGTTGCGGTCGCCGCGCGCTCAAGTCCGAGTGGGGGAAACGGGTGGTGTGGTAGTTTTGAGTCTGCATCCGTGAGGGGGGAGGTGGGGGTGACTGATCAGCTCAGGGCGTGTTATGGGTGGTGAGGGGGGTTGTGGTGCCGGTACGTGAGGTACGGTGTTGCGCGGGGCCCATGACGAATGCAAAGGGGGTGGTGTTGTCCAAATTGTAAAGAGGTATATAAATATAAGAAGAAAAGTTCTTAAGCATCTATCTGCTCAAAACTTCTATGTACGTCGTAGGGTTTTCCCGTAAAGGGGATCTACTGGCGATCTTCAAAGCTTTCCTAACTGAATCTTGGTCATCCCCCTTTTAGGGTTTTGGTGAAATTTTGCTGTTGCCCTTGACATACAAAAACTTTTGATAGAGTCTGGCACAATCTTTAATTTTCCAAACTCCCTTATTCGGTGTCATCCCTTTTCTCTGTGCCCTTTATCTTTAAATTTTCCCTTTTAAACCGTTCTATTGGCAGCTACTGTAGACGGGCATTGTTTTTTCCTAAATCTATCAATATGGGGTTCCCCCAGGGTTCTGTCCTTCACCCACTCCCTTTCTATAATTCATTAATGATCTTCTAAAACCTAACTCAAACCCTTCCATCCTACGCTGATAATTTTTACTCTGCATTTTTTAAAGTCTTTTTTTTAGCGCCCCAAACCAACAGGGGAAATAATGATTCACGGAGAATGCCACCGAGCGCCACTTTGATCTTTCTAAATTTTGTTGGGGGAAAACAAACCTTTTTTTTGTTTAATGCCTCAAAAAACCCAATTTTTTTCACCCATCGCTTGTCACTCGAAAAAACCTTTCCCTAACATCCCCTCTTTTTCAAGACACTCAATGTCTCCTTTTTCTACAATGAACTTTTAGGACTATCCTTTACTAAAAAACGAACTGGAAATCTCACATCTCATCTCTTGCTAAAAAAGCTTCTAAGAAGTTAGGTGTCCCGTGGCGCTGCGTCCTTTTTTTTCTCCCTCCCAATTGCTTGCTCTCTACAGGGCCTTATCCCCATGTTGGAGTATGTCCCACATGTTTTTGGGGGGATCCACTCAACAGCTTCCTAAACAGGGTTTTGAGTCAAAAGCTTTTGTCTCATCAACTCCTCTCTTCTACTGACTGTCTTCAATTTTTTAAAACCACCGCCGCAATGTTGTTTCTTTTGCTCTCTTTCCCGTTTTTTCAGCTCACTGCTTTCTAAACTTGCTAACTGCAGCCTCCCCCCCTCCCGGGCCTCGCGCACAGATTTCTACTCTTTTCTCATCTCTATTCTATCCATCTTCCTCCTGCCAGATTTAAATCATATTTTTATCTTTCATCCCTTTCCCTGGTAAATTGGAGCTCTTTTTCTTTTCCCTTTTTTCCCTTTTCCTATGATTTACACCCCTTTTCAAAAAAAGGGGAAAAACTCCTTTTTGAACTAAAGGGCTCACCCCTCTTTTTTATTTATTATCTTACGTCTTTTTAAAGGGGATGAAAATAAGGGGTTTTGGTGTTACCCATTTTTTTTGTGCCCCTTGGCCATTTCCCTTGTGTGAAAAAAAAAAAAAAAAATATGGGTGGGGATGGAGCTGTTTGACTGTGTTGCGTCTTGGTTTGCGTTCGGTGTTGCTCTCGGTGTTGCGTCGTCCCGGTGTCCCCGGGGAAAGTGTCTGTTTACGAAAAGCAGTCCGTTTACTAAAAGGCAAACAAGGGCGTTGGGGGGAAAACTTAGTATATTGACTTGATAAAAAAAGCATGTCCGGGGCGTCTTACGCAAAAAAACCCTCTTTATTTATCAAAAAAAGGGGGGGGGGGGGGCCGAAGGGAAACACTCCCCGGACTCGGCGAGAATTCCTATCGGGACATTTTTATAGGTAGGTTTTTGGGCATTATGATTAATGGGGCTTCAATTTCGTACAGAAATGTCCTGTGAGCAGGACAAAGAAAGAATGCAATCTTTTTTTGTCCTGTTCACAGGACATTTCTGTACAAATTGAATGCCTCATATATTACTAGCCCAAAGCCGCCCTCCGGGGGGACTTTTTGGCTAGCCCGGGAGGGCTATTGGTGGCCTTGGCCCCCCCCAAACACAACTCTCCAGTAGCCCCTTCTAAATTTTTCCCGAAATCAGGATTTGAAATGTTTATTAAAACCCAAACCCCTTCCACACCCTCAACCCATTTTTACTCACCCTTACCCTCACCCCCCCCTCCCTTCACTCACCCATTACCCTCTCCCCCACCCTTCACTCACCCATTACCCATCCCTCCCACCCATTTACTCCCCATTTCCCTCACCCCCCACCTATTTCCCTCCCCATCACCCATACCCCCAACCCATCACCCCCCCCTTCACTCACCCATCAACCCCCCCCCATTACCCCTCCCCACCCCTTCACTCCCCATTTCCCCTCCCCCCACATCAAGGGTTTTCCCCTTCTCGCAACCCACTTTTTTTTTTCACAATTCCGTTAAAAGGCTACTAAAAAAAAAAATAAAATAAATGAGATCGGGTCACCCTAATTTGGGCTTAAAAAATTTCCCCCGGGCGATCCGGTTGCAAAAATGTGCCCTATGATGGGATTCCGCCACGGGGGGGGGGGCACCTAGAGCGGCACACACACACCCCCACAACACACAAACCCCACACACACCACACACACACACACACACACACAGACACCACACTTTCGCTTATGTTTTATAGATATGCTCAAAACCCTACCTAAAGTTGCCGATAGGAATTTTCGCCGACGTCGGCGAGTGTTCCACTTCGTGCCCCCCCCCCCCTTTGTTGTAAATAAAAACGGGGTTTTTTGTCGTAAGACCCTGGACTGCCTTTGTTGATAATCAATATTAGTAAGTATTTCCCTCAACGCCCGTTGTCTTTTTCCTTTTTTAGTAAACGGCTGCTTTTCGTAAACAGACACTTCCCCCCGGGCCGGTGTCGTGTGGGGAAGTGCTGTTTATGGGGAATGTCTGTTTACTACAAAGGCAAAAAAAAACGGGAGTTTAGGGAAAACTTTAATTTTGACAGGGTTTTCTTTAAAATAACCTCTTTGTGATTCCACAAATTACTATAATTAAAGTAAACCAAAACCTAACCTAATTTAAACCTAACCTAATTTAAACGTTTTTCTAACCTTACCTACCTAGTGGTCTGCCAAAAAGGGAAACCCGCGTGGAAATACCCCCGGGAATGCCTTTGTTGATAAAGTAAAAATTTAGTTTTTTCTCCCCCAACTCCTTTTTTCTTTGCCTTTGTTAGTAGCCAGACTTTCCCCCTCATAAAGGACATTTGCCCACACCACCGGGGCGGATAACGTAGAATGGCGACTGAGACGTTGTTGTCTGGCAGCGCGGGTTGGGTTGGCTGTTCAGGTGACCTTGTGCCCCGGGGAAATGTGCTGCGCTAGCTATTGCTTAAAAGTGTGTCTGTTTCTCTCCCCCTTTGAAATGTCGTTCAGACAGTGTTGCCGTGGACTTGTAAAATACTTGTTTGCTGGCTGGTTGTGTTGCGTTGGGTTCGGCTTGATACGATGATAATGGCTTGGTTGTGCGGCTGTATGCATAAAAGTACGTGGGTTTCTTGGTTGATGGTGTGGGTTTTGGTAATGGTTGTTAACTGGGGTGGGGGTTTTTTTTTTTTTTTGTTTAAGCGCCGGAGAACGTTGCATACTGTGGTTGTCTGTGTTGTAAAGGTTGTAGACCTTGTTTAAATGCGTCGGGGATCTTATTACACCGCGTACGCCCCCATTTTTTAAATTGTAATTTAAGAGACTTTCTTGGGGTGTTAAAATGGTTTCCCCGTTCGTACACTTTATTTTTAAGTCCAAAAAGGAACTTAGATTTTTTACAACCAATTTTATGTATGAACCAGCCAGGGATGTCGGCGGAGCTCGTGAATGTCTTGTTTGTTTCGTGGTCCAAGGGCTTTTTTCTTTCCCTTCCCCCGGGTTTGTACGCTCCCTCCCTTTTGTTACAAACTGTCGTTGACAGTTAAAAAGGGGCTGATCAAAACTTTTGGGCCTGTGACCTACTTGCTCTACTATAAAATAAAGCTGTACTTGGTTCCCACATTGAACCAAGATTAACATATAATTATTTAACATTACATATATATTAATTATATGTTTATAAATTTTTCTAAAAAAATACTTTTCTTTTGATGTTAAGTACATAAAAATCGTATGGAAGTTATAATACTTGTTACCTTGTTGAAAATTTTTGAATTTAATAGTATAAATACAATTATTATTTGTTGAAGTGATTACTGACTGACATAAACCAAAAAAGTAACAAACTCTTTTTGGGGCGGGTTTTTCACACAGATGTGGGGAAAAGTTGTCAATTTTAAAAACCAAACCCCCAGAAACTGAAATGGAAAAAAAATCCTAAAATGGGCTGCTAAGTTGTTGTCCAACTTTACCACTAATATACACTAATTTAAAAATTTGCATCTATATTAAAATGCTTCCTAATCCACCCCACATTATTGCTTATCTTTATTTGGGTGGAAAGATTTCTACTCGACTCTTACCATTTGAAGGTTATGAGGGTTTTTCCACATCTGTAGAACAAAAGAGAACTGGAGGAGTTTCCTTTTCATTATCTTGACTTTCATGCTGAAACCCCTTAACCAAAAAACTTTTGTCAGATATATGGAGAGTGCACTGTTATGTTGAAAAATTTCTACTAACTATATTTTTTTGTTATATATAGACCACATAAAAAACTATTGCGTGGGAAAATTCACCATACCTTACATGACATACTAGCTCGGGATATTTAAAAAAAAAAACAACACAGTTTTTGGGACTTTAACATTAATCTCTTGAGCATGCTTCCCCCTCAAACCCCAATAACTACTTTTTTTTTTAATTCCATGCCAACTTTAAAAAAATTTTCCACTAATCTGCCCCACCAGGTTTCCTATGTCCCAACTTAGGGCAACCCTAACTCCTTTCCAAATATGGCAAATTTACCACTCACCTCTGGAAAATTTTTTATCACAAACGACCATTTCCCAAATTTTTTCAATATTACACTAATGTCTGCTCCCTTTCACTAAAAATAAATTGTCTACAGGACATTTTACAGACTTAACAAACTTTTTTACCTCAGTCTACTGCAAATTTACTGGAATGTTTTTTTCCTCATTCTAATGACATTAATATCAACTTTGATCTTTTATTTTGAATTACTAAATTTTGACAAAATTTATATCTGCAAAAAAAGATTTAACCCTGGATAATGTTTGGAATACTAAATTTAACTCGATTAAATACAAAAGTATTTATTCAAAAATGATGAATTAGGATTGTTAACAAACCCCTCAAAATCCGGAACCTTTGATGCTTTTGTTAGGGCAACCCAAGTATAACTTTAAAAAATATTTTATAAACTTTAGAAATAAACTTAAAAAATAGGGCGACCACATAACAACGGGAAAGTCGCAACCAAAACAAAAATATCTATGTAACTCAAAAACAATGCTTTCCCCAAAACAACCCACCAAAATTTCAGCGCTCTCAATGAACATTTTAGGGGATTGCAATAAAATCAAAAATCTCTACCTCCAGCTAATATAAATGCCACTGATTATTTTTATTTTCAAATAAATTATCAAAACTCTGTTTGTCCCTCCAGTTATTTTCTTTTGACGGTAATGAAATCAGGACCCAAAAAAACCCAAATTTCAAATGCTATAAAACTTTTTAACATAAAAAAACAAACTCGGGGAAGATTGCTTCCCCCCCTTTGCTTTACTTTTTAATCAGTCCATATCTACGGTAAATTTCCTTCAATTCTTAAAAGCAAATATTACACCTGTGAAAATAAATCTGGCCCCCTAAGAATGACCCCAACAATTTTCGCCCTTTTTAACCCTTCTATTTTCTCTAAAAATATTTGAGTTTCAATGAAAAAAAAGGTTAGTCCATATCTGAAACCAAAAATCTGAATGAGTCTCAGTATGGATTTAGGCGGGTTTCAAGCATTTTGATGCCCTTAATTTAATCTCTTTCCTCTCCCTTTATTCTCCCTTAGAAAATTTTTCGACGCCTAAAATATGTTTGTCAAAAACCAGGTACCCCTTTCCCTTATTACGGATATTCTGATGTCCTGGGGCCAGATAAGAAATTTTTTCTCTACACTGGACCTTGTCATGGATACTGCAGGTCCCATTAGATAAGTTCAAGGACCTTACGCGTTCAAAATCCTTCAGGCCTTTACGCTTTAAAAAAGCTACCTTTTGGGGAATAGCAGGTGCACCATACATTTCAGTATCTAAACAACACTTTTTTTCTCAGAATTAAAATAATACTTTTTTTGTTCCGGACGACATGTTATTTGTACCCCTGACAAATTTCACCTTATCTAAAAAGGGGTATTTTCTAAATTTAAAAAGATGAAAATCTAAGGGTAAAACAAACAAAATGTTCCTTCATAAAGAAACAAATTTTTTTTCTTGGGGTCTGTTTTGGATGCAAATGGTTTCTACTACCCGCAAGATAGATGCAATGATGAATTTTCCAACACCTAAGAATGTCAAAGCCTCAGAAGTTTTTTTTGGGCCTCAGTGGTTTTTACGGGAATTTTTTCAGAAATTTCTCACGAAAGCAAGTCCACTAACACATTCTTCAAAAGATTTGAATTTTTTGGAACTCCACAAAAAAAGCATTTTTTTAAAAACAATAAGACGTCCCCTCTGGCCCCTTTGCTTTTTTGGCCCCAGTTCTTGGGCTGGAACGTACACGAGCCCCGTTCCAGCCAATTCCCAATTACTTTGAAGAAACGGAAAGAGAGATACGTTTTCTTAAGTGTGGAGGTTTAATCCAAGTGGAGCGAATGGAGGGGCACATGCGAGGATGTCCTGTGGGGTACCAGGCGAGATGTGACTCAATGACTACTAAGGTTCCTAGTAAATCCCCAGGGGTTGGGGTTTGGGGTAGTTTTTATCATGGGGGCCTGCCGAAGGGAAAAAGGTAAAAAATGACCTCTTTTTGCGGGCAAAACTCATTTTAAAGGTACTCTCGGGCTGCAAAAGGATGATCGGAGGTTAGGAGGGAGACGATACATCATTCCCCAAGGTAAAATCTTGGTTGTTGGTGACAGTAGGTTAGGCATCTTGACAGAGGTTTTGTGACAAGAGGGATGCGCATGAAATCGGTGATTTTCCCAGGGAAGGGGTGGTTATTAGTGAAAGAAGTTGAGTGCTGGCGGACCCAAAGGGAAAAAACCCATCGTCTCCTGAGCGCTGGGGGAAATGTTTGGTGTGTAAAAGTGGGAATTCTACGGCGGGGTTTAAGGAAGCTGTAGGGGAAAAATTAGGGACAGGGGGGGGGATCCCTTGGTGTGTGGTGTTCTTCCAAAAAGCTTTGTTACGACATGTGGTCCCTTTTTTACCGGGGCCCCTTTGGCCAAAGG
>JACEEZ010012640.1:185000-190000 GCA_016584305.1 Chionoecetes opilio | reverse complement strand
AGAGAGAGAATTATATAACTCCTAAAGGTATTAATTTTTTAGAAATTAACTAATGGTTCTTCATTTTCTGTTTTAAAAGGTATATATCATGTTTTTTCCTAGAATAAATAAGTCCAAAATTTTGTCTGCTCCGTACGAAAGTGAATGATTTATTATGTTGCCTTCGCGCGGCGGGCCACGTGCTGTGTGTGTGCGGGGTCAGGACCTTTGTGGCCGGGTACAGTCAGGGTTTAGGCACCTTCAGGACGCAGCCGAGAGGGTCCCTGGGGGTGAGGGAGGACTTCAGGACGCCCGCCGAGAGGTCCCTTTCGCCATCACTGCCCATCCCTCCTCCACCAGACCCCAACCGTGGTCTGTAGTGTGTGTAGAAGGGCTGCCGGCCAGGCGCGGCGAAGGCAAAGAGGACAATTTCATTTCATGCCCCGGGCTGGATTCGAACTCGTGAGATTGGAGCTCAGCGCGACGCGCTAAACATTGGAACCAGTACTTGACCATTTGCGCCACGGGCCCCCAACCTTAATTATAATCGGAATTATATTTGAACATTTCACCGTAGATTGTCTCCCGAAGAGCCTACCAAATGGAATAAACAAAATATGAAAAAATATAAATAAATATTCCAGGGAGCAATGGAAATCGTGTCCTGGTGGAACGCCGACTTGAGTTTCGACAGGGATGCTTGCAGCCTATGTTGATCTCCAGAAGGCGTTTGACTCAGTGCATCGTGAGTCCTCAGTGATATTCTTTTGCGACTTCGCGGGATTCCTGCAAGGACTATTGGTTTGATAACTGGTCTGTATTCTGGGGCTGAGAGTGCTGTGAAGTGTGGACAGGTGTATCCAGCTTCTTTCCTGTGAATACAGGAGTGAGGCAAGGGCGTCATTGCCCCATCACTATTCAACACTTGTATGGACTGGGATTGGACAGGTTTGTAGATCAAAGTGTTGGGCATCCGTCGGCAACCCAAGATCACTGATCTTGTTTTTGCCGATGATGCAGTAATCTTTTGCTGAGTCGCTGGAGGTTTCTGGTGATGAAATCTCGAGGCGCTGCACGAGGAGGGAAAGCCTTTAGGACTTGAGGTCTCCTGGGGACCAAGGTCCAGGTGTTTGAGGCTTACTAGAATGAAAAAGTACAGTCTGTTTTATGCTGCGGCGAGACATTGAGATCTTGGAAAGTTTACCCTACCTTGGTAGCGCAGTCCATAATGACGGCGGGGCACGTCAAGAAGTCATCGGGGGATTGGCATAGCCCACGGTGTTATTGGGCTCGCTCAGCGGGAGTATTTGGCCCTTGTCGGTACCTGTGGCAGTAGGACAAAGATCCGGATCTTCAAGTCGCTTGTGATCCCTGTCTTACTCTATGGTTGTGAGACATGAACACTAAATAGTGACTTGAAGAGACGAATCGATGCCTTTGGTAATAAGTGTTCGCAGAATCATGGGGTATCGCTGGGATGATTACGTGTCAAATCAGCGATTGCACCGTGAGACTGAATCGAGGCCTATTACCTGCATAGTCCGTCAGCGCCAACTTCGGCTATATGGGCATGTGGCATGCTACCCTGAAACCGATCCTTCCCATCAGGTTGTATCTGTAAGAGACAATCCGGCGTGGAGGAGGCCAAGGGGGCGCCCACAAGGCTCGTGGCTGGGCCAAGTTGATGTTTCTTGTCGGGAGCTGCTTGATATGGGAAAGGAGCCTGCATGGGGACTCGCGCGAGGTGACCCCCGGGAGTGGCGTCGTAGGGTGGGCGAGGCGACGCACCCCCCGGCGTATGCCCCCAATGACTGATTGAATGGAAAGAAATCTACAAAATGGAAGGCAAATAAACAACTTCCCACAGAGTGCACAACGAACATCCTCTTGATATTTGAAGGTCGTCACCCGCGGGTCCCTCCAACACAGAGGCAAATAATATACAAAAACATAATAGACAAAACATGCAGATAAACAATAAATATAAAAAAATGTTTTAAAAAATCAAGGAAGATGAAGGAAAATTAAATTACAAAAAGACAAAAAGAACATCAACGAAGTTTGAGACACACACACACACACACACACACACACACACACACACACACACACACACACACACACACACACACACACACACACCCCAAACCCACCCACCCACCCCCCACCCCTATGTGTATGGGAGTCTTATTTTTTTTTTTTTTTTTTTTGGAGCCTCTAGCGCGTGTAGGCAATGAATGATCTACCTTACCTTTTTTTGGTTTTTATCTTCTTTAATTACAATTTTTTCTCTGTCTATTCAGGTGTTTTGTCATCATCCATTAGTTTGTATAACCCAAAATTAATAAAGTCTATAGATCTTGGTATAACCGATTATCATCAACACAATCACGTATACTCAGTGCATATATTTTGATCATACTTTATTGACAGCTTCATGAAATTAACCTGTTGTTTCTCTTTCCTCTAGGTATGTTTGGCTTGGAGGGTAATGCTGAAAGGTGGAAGGAACAGGTAGAGGTAACAACTCGTGTGTGTGTGTCTGTGTGTGTGTGTGTGTGTGTGTGTGTGTTTGTGTGTGTGTGTATATGTGTGTGTATGTGTGTGTTTGTGTGTGTGTATGTGTGTATGTGTGTGTGTGTGTGTGTGTGACACACACACACACACACACACACACACACTCTCTCTCTCTCTCGCAGGCCCCCCCCCCCCCCCCCCCCCCCCCCCCCACACACGTTTCCCTCTCCAAGAATCTACACAAAACAGCTGATCTTGCACGTAAACAGCTGATCGAGTATGTAAACACAGATTAAAGGCAAGCTGGCAGGTCTCGACTCCTCCAGCCACGCCAGGCAGCCAGCCGCCAGCCACCTCCCCTCCCTCTACTACCCTCCCTCTCACCCCCTCCCCCTTCTCTTCCTCTCTACCCCTCCCCCCTCTCCCTTTAAAACCTCTTATTTCTCTCCCTCCTCTCCCTCTACCCCTCCCTCTCTCCCTTTCTACCCTCTCTCTTCCCCCTTTTGAACACAATTGCCACACACACACCCACACAAACCACAACACCACACACACACACACACACACCACACACACACACACACACACACACACACACACACACACACACACTACAACGATCACAGCCCTTTCCACCCTTGTTGCCTGCTCCCCCTACTCACCTACATCTGTGCCATATTACCCCTAGTTCACCCTTATACAGTGAGAGAGAGAGAGAGAGAGAGAGAAGGAGAGAGAGAGAGAGAGAGAGAGAGAGAGTTATATGGAAGTTACATTGACATTGTTACATTACAAGAGTTACATTGTATTTGGTCCATGTGTGTTCAGGATGAAAAATTTAGCTTTGTGTATTTTGTGTGTGTGGTTGTGTGGGGTGTGTGTGTGTGTGTGTGTTGTGTGTTTGTGTGTGTGTGTGTGTAAAAAAACTTAAAATTCTATACACACCAGGATAAAAACCCGAAAAAATACAAACCCAATCCTTGTATATAAAACTTCTACTTCAAAGAATCAAAAACCCCAATATAAAGTCGCAACATTATAGAAGAAAATCAATAACTACCATCACCATCACCACTACCATCACCATCATCCCTACCATCACCATCACCACTACCATCACCATCACCACTACCATCACCATCACCACTACCATCACCATCCCCAAACCACCATCACCATTACCATCACCATCACCATCACCATCACCACTACCATCATCATCATTACTACCATCCACCATCACCACCATCACCGAACAATCACCATCTGCTATTAAACCGAGGCAGTGAACGGTCGTGTGGCTTGGAAATGACTGTCTGTCTGTGTGTCTGTGTGTCTCTGGGCGTGATGTTTATATGGTAGGGATAACCAAAAAGGTGGTGGTGGTGGTGGTGGTGTATCCTTGTTTTGTTTATGTGTTTTTGAGGCTGCCACACTAGTCTAGAGGGGAGAGAGAGAGAGAGAGAACAAAAAAATATGGTCTCCGCTCTAATCTCATTTGTATTTTTTTCATTACTTGCGTCCAGTGATTATAATTTTTTTCCTTTGGGCCCCAAAATTACTCTGCCCGGGTAAATTAAAAGTAAATAAAGATGGGAGGAAAAAGAGAGGAAGAGGAGGAGGAGGACATTACTGGGACGGCCCGATGACGGGGAATTACCTATTGTAATCGTGGGTTTGGGGGGGGAGGAAGGTAAAGTGGGAGGGGCTGTTAGGTAAATGGGTGGGGGGGTGAACGATGGGGTGGGTAGTGTATGGTGGTGGTGGTGGGGTTAATGGTGGGGTGGGGATGGGGTGTTGTGGAGGTATAACCTAATGGGGTGAAATCTATTTTGTATGTGAAACCCTGTCTATACACACACACACACACACACACACACACACACACACACACACACACACACACACACACACACCACACCCCCACACACCACACACCACACACATTGGTTTCGGCCAACACAAAGGGATGAATGAAATTTTTTTTTTTTTGAATATGGAGACGGGCCTACGAGCGTTTGCCCTGGCCCTGTAAAAATACAACTAGATGAATACAACTAGATAATACACACACACACACACACCCCACACACACACACACACACACACCCACACACACACACACACACACACAAACCACCACCCCCATTATACCTTCCCTATCTTTCCCTCCTTCCCCTTCCCTTCGTCATTTTTCTCCCTTTTTCCCTCTATTCTCATCTAATCACCTATCCCCTTTTTTACACAATCTCCTCCATTCCTATTTTCCCCTCATATTCGTGTCTCCCCCTTCTCATTTCCTCCCTCTTCCCCTCTTCTCTTCCCCTCTCTTCGCCAGGCAGGGGAGGGAGGTCCAAGGAGGATGTCAGGGGGGTGGTATATAAGAAAACTACTTTTTATCCTCATTTTCATTTCCGTAAACCTGCCGCGGGGGGGTAGAAACGGGGGGCGGGGGAAAGGGGGCTATCAAAGAACTTACCTGTGTAGGGCCCCGAGCGATTACC
>JACEEZ010012640.1:172500-180000 GCA_016584305.1 Chionoecetes opilio | reverse complement strand
GGTATTGGACAAGGTTGTAGATCAAAGTGATTGTGGAGCATCCGTCGGCAACACCAAGATCACTGATCTTGTTTTTGCCGATGATGCAGTAATCTTTGCTGAGTCGCTGGAGGTTCTGGTGATGACTCTCGAGGCGCTGCACGAGGAGGCAAAGCCTTTAGGACTTGAGGTCTCCTGGCGACCAAGGTCCAGGTGTTTGGAGGCTTACTAGATGAAACAGTACAGTCTGTTCATGCGTGCGGCGAGGACATTGAGATCTTGGAAAGTTTTACATACCTTGGTAGCGCAGTCCATAATGACGGCGGGTCACGTCAAGAAGTCATACGGCGGATTGCATAGCCCACGGTGTTATGGACTCGCCCCAGCGGGAGTATTTTGGCGTTTTCGGGGACCTGTGCAGTAGGACAAAGATCGGATCTTCAAGTCGCTGTGATCCCTGTCTTACTCTATGGTTGTGAGACATGAACACTAAATAGTGACTTGAAGAGAACGAATCGATGCCTTTTGGGAATAAGTGTTCGCAGAATCATGGGGTATCGCTGGGATGATTACGTGTCAAATCAGCGATTTTCACCGTGAGACGAATCGAGGCCTATTTCCGGGATAGTCCGTCAGCGCCAACTTCGGCCCATATGGGCATGTGGCCCTGCTACCCTGAAACCGATCCTTCCATCCCGGTTGTATCTGTAAAAGACAATCCGGCGTGGAGGAGGCCCCAAAGGGGGGGCCCACAAGCTCGTGGCTGGGCCAAGTTGATGTTTCTTTTCGGGAGCTGCTTGATATGGGAAAGGAGCCTGCATGGGGACTCGCGCGAGGTGGACCCCCGGGGAGTGGCGTCGTAGGGTGGGCGAGGCGACGCACCCCCCGGCGTATGCCCCCAATGACTGATTGAATGGAAAGAAATCTACAAAATGGAAGGCAAATAAACAACTTCCCACAGAGTGCACAACGAAACTCCTCTTGATATTTTTAAGTCGTCACCCGCGGGTCCCCCCAACACAGAGGCAAATAATATACAAAAACAAATAGACAAAACATGCAGATAAACAATAAATAAAAAAAAAATTTTTAAAAAACAGGAAGATGAAGGAAAAATTTAAATTACAAAAGACAAAAAAAACACAACGAATTTTGAGACACACACAACACACACAACAACACACAAACACACACACAACACACACACAACACAACACACACCCCACACACACACCCACAACACACCACACCCACCCCACCACCCACCCACCCCCCCCTATGTGTAGGGAGTTTTTATTTTTTTTTTTTTTTTTTTTTGGAGCCCTTAGCGGGGTTAGGAATGAATGATTACCTACCTTTTTTTTTGGTTTTTTTCTTTTTTTAAATTCAATTTTTTCCCGTCTTTCAGGTGTTTTTTTCATCACCATTAGTTTTTATAACCCCAAAATTTAAAAAGTCTATAGATCTTTGGGAAAACCTTACATCAACACAATCAAAGTAACTCAGGATATATTTTTATCATAAATTATTGAAGCTTCATGAAAAATTTAAACCGTTTTTTCTCTTTCCTTAGGGTTGTTGGGGTTGGGGGTAAAAGCTGAAAGGTGGAAGGAAAAAAGGTAGAGGTAACAACTCGTGGTGTGTGTCTGTGTGTGTGTGTTGTGTGTGTGTGTGTTTGGTTGGGTAAGGGTGATGGTGTGTTTTTTGTGTGGTATGTGTGTTGGGTGTGTGTGTGTGTGGCCAACACACAAACCACACCCAAAACCCCAAATCCTCCTCTCTCTGCAGGCCCCCCCCCCCCCCCCCCCCCCCCCCCCCCCCCCCCCCCCCCCCCCCCCCCCCCCCTCCCCACACCACGTTTCCCTCTCCAAGAATCTACACAAAACAGCTGATCTTGCACGTAAACAGCTGATCGAGTATGTAAACACAGATTAAAGGCAAGCTGGCAGGTCTCGACTCCTCCAGCCACGCAGGCAGCCAGCCGCCAGCCACCTCCCCTCCCTCTACTACCCTCCCTCTCACCCCCTCCCTTCTCTTCCTCTCTACCCCTCCCCCTCTCCCTTTATACCTCTTACTCTCTCCCTCCTCTCCCTCTACCCCTCCCTCTCTCCCTTTTCTACCCTCTCTCTCTCCCTTTGAACACAATTGCCACACACACACACACACACACACACACACACACACACACACACACACACACACACCACACACACACACACACACACACACTAGCAACGATCACGCCCTCCACCCTATGTTGCCTGCTCCCCCTACTCACCTACATCTGTGCCATATTACCCCTAGTTCACCCTATACAGTGAGAGAGAGAGAGAGAGAGAGAGAGAGAGAGAGAGGAGAGAGAGAGAGAGAGAGAGGAGAGAGAGAGACGAGAGAGAGAGAGAGAGAGAGAGAGAGAGAGTTATATAGGAAGTTACATTGACATTGTTACATTACAAGAGTTACATTGTGTTTGGTCCATGTGTGTTCAGGATGAAAAATTTAGCTTTGTGTATGTGTGTGTGTGTGTGTGTGTGTGTGTGTGTGTGTGTGTGTGTGTGTGTGTGTGTGTGTGTGTGAATAAAACTTCAAATTCTATACACACCAGGATGAAAACCCGAAAAAATACAAACACAATCCTTGTATATAAAACTTCTACATTCAAAGAAATCAACAACAACAATATAAAGTCGCAACATTATAGAAGAACATCAATAACTACCATCACCATCACCACTACCATCACCATCATCACTACCATCACCATCACCACTACCATCACCATCACCACTACCATCACCATCACCACTACCATCACCATCACCACCACCATCACCATTACCATCACCATCACCATCACCATCACCACTACCATCATCATCATTACTACCATCACCATCACCACCATCACCGAACAATCACCATCTGCTATTAAACCGAGGCAGTGAAACGGTCGTGTGGGCTTGGTAATGACTGTCTGTCTGTGTGTCTGTGTGTCTCTGGGCGTGATGTTTATATGGTAGGGATAAACAAAATGGTGGTGGTGGTGGTGGTGGTGTATCCAATTGTTTTGTTTATGTGTTTGTGAGGCTGCCACACTAGTCTGAGAGAGAGAGAGAGAGAGAGAGAACAAAAAAATATGGTCTCCGCTCTAATCTCATTTGTATTATTTTCATTACTTGCGTCCAGTGATTATAATTTTTTCCTTGGCCCCAAAAATTACTCTGCCCAGGTAAATTAAAAGATAAATAAAGGATAGGAGGAAAAAGAAGAGGAAGAGGAGGAGGAGGACATTACTGGGACGGTCGATGACGAGGAATTACCTATTGATAATCGTGGGTGGGGGGGGAGGAAGGTGAAGTGGGAGGGGCTGTTAGGTAAATGGGTGGAGGGGTGAACGATGGGGTGGGTAGTGTATGGTGGTGGTGGTGGGGTTAATGTGTGGGTGGGGATGGGGGTGTTGTGGAGGGTATAAACCTAATGGGGTGTATCTATTTTGTATGTGCAACTGTCTATACACACACACACACACACACACACACACACACACACACACACACACACACACACACACACACACACACACACACACACACACACATTGGTTTCGGCCAACACTAAGGATGAATGAGAATTTTTTTTTTTTGATATGGAGACGGGGCCATACGAGCGTTGCCCTGGCCCTGTAAAATACAACTAGATGAATACAACTAGATGAATACACACACACACACACACACACACACACACACACACACACACACACCACACACACACCACACACACACCACACACACACACACCATTATACCTTCCCTATCTTTCCCTCCTTCCCCTTCCCTTCGTCATTTTCTCCCTTTTTTCCCTCTATTCTCATCTAATCACCTATCCCCTTTTTTACACAATCTCCTCCATTCCTATTTTCCCCTCATATCTCGTGTCTCCCCCTTCTCATTTCCTCCCTCTTCCCCTCTTCTCTTCCCCTCTCTTCGCCAGGCAGGGGAGGGAGGTCCAAGGAGGATGTCAGGGGTGTGGTAATATAAGAAAACTACTTTTTATCCTCATTTTCATTTCCGTACCTGCCGCGGGGCGTAGAAAACGGGGGTCAGGGGGAAGGGGGGCTATCAAAGAACTTACCTGTGTAGGGCCCCGAGCGATTACCTGGCGTGGGTGGTGTTGGGGGGGGGGAGGGGGGGAAGAAGAAGGGCGGAAAGGAAACTGCTGAGGATTAGGGGAGGGAAGGAAGTGTGGGAGTGGTAAGGAAGAAGGGAGGAGGGAGAGAAGGTAGGGGAGGATGAAAGGAAAAGAGGTAAGAGTAGGAGGGAAGGAAGTGTTGGGAGTGGTAAGGAAGAAGGAGGAGGAGAGAGAAGGTAGGGGAGGATGAAAGAAAAAGAGGTAGAGAGTAGGAGGAAGGAAGAGGTGTTCCTGGACGTGGGAATGAGATAATATTATAAGAGAGAGAGAGAGAGGAGGAGAGAGAGAGAGAGAGAAAGAAGAGAGGAGAGAGGAGAGAGAGAGAGGAGAGAGAGAAGAGAGAGGAGAGTGAAAAGAGAGAGTGAAAAAGAGAGAGTGAAAAGAGAGAAGAGAGAGAGAAGAGAGAAGAGAGAGAGAGACAGGGGAGAAGAAAAAAAAAAAAAGAGAGAGAGAGAGGAGAGAGAGAGAGGAGAAAAAAAAAAAGAGGGGAGAGAGAGGAGAGAAGAGAGAGAACGAGGAGAGAAGCGAGAGAGAAAAGAGAAGGGGGAGAGTACACCACCCACACCACACTATCTCTCCATTTCTCATTTTCTTCCCTCCCCTTTTCCCACCCCCCTTCCTTCCCTCCCTCTCTTCCCCTCTCCCTTTTTGCTGCCGTGATATAGCTACCTGATTTAATCTCTCGTTATCTTTTTTAGCCTCTTCCTTTTAGCGTTTTTTCCCCATATTTTTCAGTCTTTTTTCTCATTCTCTTATTTTTTGTTGTAATTTCCTTCCCTTCTCCATCGTTTTATCTCTTTCTTTCCTTCTCAACTACTCTCGTATTTCCCCTTTTTTCCCTTCTTTTTTCCCTCGCTTTCCTAGTTTTTACCTCACTTTTCTCTTCCTATCTTCCCCGCTTTCTTTTTTAATTAGTTTGTAATATCTTGCACGCTCCTTTCTCTCCCTTACAATTTTTTTTTCTCTCAAGCGTCCCAGTTTTCCTGTTCCCTTCTTTCCTCTAACTCCTTCCCTCCTTCCCTCCTTCCCTCCATCCCTCCTTACCTCCTTCCCTCCTTCCCTCCATCCCTCCTTACCTCCTTCCCTCCTTACCTCCTTCTTTCTTACCCTTCTTCCCTCCTTCCCTTCTTTCCTCCATCCTTCCTTCCCTCCTTACCTCCTTCTTTCTTACCCTCCTTCCCTCCATCCCTCCATCCCTCCTTCCCTCCATCCTTCCTTCCCTCCTTCCCTCCTTACCTCCTTCCTTCCATCCCTCCTTCCCTCCTTCCCTCCATCTCTCCTTCCCTCCATCCTTCCTTCCCTCCTTACCTCCTTCCCTCCTTCCTTCCATCCCTCCTTCCCTCCTTCCTTCGCTAATAACCTTCCGGAAGAACGCTTGACCGCCATTGCTTGTAAAAAAAAGTGAAAGAAAACAAAGATGAAGTTTGATTACGCAATTTTTTTTTTTTGTGTGTGTGTGTGTGTTTGTGTGTGTTCCTCTAGCTTTCCTCCTCTCTTCCTTTACTCCTTCTTTTCATTGTCTTCCTCATTTATTTACTTCCTTCTTTCTATTCCCTATCTTTTTTTCACTTCCTCTTTGTCGCAATTTTGTATTCTTTTTCGTCTTCCTTGTCCCCTTTCACTTTTTACTTCATCCCTCTACTTCCTCCTCCTTGTCATCTTTTCACTTTACATCCCTCCTCCTCCTTTTCCTCCTCCTCCTCCTCCTCCTCCTCCTCCTCCTCCTCCTGCAGTAGTAAGCCGCCCTTCACCCCGGGAATTGTAGGAGGCATAACCAGGACGCCCGTGACTCCCATAGCGTCTCCTGGGCCCACGGGAACGCCTTTGTGGATTACCGCCTCTCTCTCTCTCTTTTTTTTTTTTTATCTCGTTTTATCACTTTTTAGTCTTCGTTTTTTACTCCTTCACCACCTACACACACACACACACACACACACACACACACACACACACACACACACACACACACACACACACACACACACACACACACACACACTCTCCATTCCTCTCATAAAGACAGTGAATGAATGAATAGATTGAATAGAGTGACGGCTTTTGTGGAGGGGGGGTAGGGGAAGGTGCTGAAGGAGGGAAGGAAGGCAGTGAATGAAGGAGGATGGATAGGAGAGAGGGAGAGAGGGAAGGGGAAGATGGGAGAGAATTAGGTCATAAAAGATGTGAGTGGGGAAGGGATATTGAAGGGGAAGGAGGGATGCTGGAGGTTGAAAAGAAAGGGAAAACGTGGAGAAGGGGTGTGTGTGGTTGGGGGTAGTTTATTATAGTGTGAGGGGGGATGGTGTGGTTTTGTAGTGGTAAAATTAAGCTAGTGGGAAGGAGGGGTGTTTATGGTGATTGTGGTGGTGGTATGGTTGGGTTAGGGTAGTGGGAGTGGGAAGAGTGTATATGGTGGTGGGATGTGTGGTTGTGCAAAGGTAGTGGGAGGGGTAAGGGTGGTGTCGTAAGGGTGGTTGGGTTAATGTAGTGGGAAGGGTAGGGGTGGTTGTAATGGTGGTGGGGTGGTTGGGTTAAGGTAGTGGAGGGGTAAGAGTGTTTATGGTGGTGGTGGTGTATGTGTTATGGGTGTGGTGAGGTTGAATTAAGCTAGTGGAGGGGTAGGGATTGGGGTGGATAGGAGTGATGGTTATGGTGGTGGGGTAGTTTTGGTTGGGGTGGTTGAATTACTGTAAGCTTGTGGGAGGGGTAGGGGAGGTAGTCGTGGTGTGGGGTGTGTGGTGGGGGTGGCTGGGTTATGGTGGAGGGGCGTGAGTGAGTGGGAGGGGTGATGGTTGTCGCCTGCTTGAGCCTGCCCCGCCAACCCCTCTTTAACCCAGGCCAAGGGAACTGAGGCGCAAGTCAATAAGAGGGAGTGTTAAAGAGGCACAAGAGGAGGAAGAGGAGGTGGTGTAACATGAATGAAAGTGGAAATGCAGTTTATTTTTCTCTTTCTTTTTTTCTTTGTTGTAGATGAACATGATTATATTTTTGTCTTTCTTTATCTTGGTGTGATAGACTGGGACGTTTGATTCACAAGTCATCACTCACTCAGCTCAACTCACTGTCTTAACTTATCTACCTTGTAAGCCATCTGTGTGATTATTAACTTTAAATAAAAAAATAAAATAAAAAGTGCCTTCTTGGAGTAAGAAAGTGTCGTTATAACTGTTCCTTACCTAGTTAGTTAGTCGGTTTATTGACAAAAATATAAATTACAAAAATATTAAGATAAACATAGATTACATGATTTGTTTGTCCAAATAATAATCTTTACATTAGGACCCAGAAAATTGAATTACCCTTACCACACATTAGCTACATACATACATCATA
>JACEEZ010012640.1:120000-167500 GCA_016584305.1 Chionoecetes opilio | reverse complement strand
GGGGCGCCGGGAATCGTGATCTTACATACTGATACAAGGTCAAAAAAGGTGTGATTTAACATACAGTAATACCCATACACATATACACATACACACGATATAGATAGATAGATAGATAGATAGATGTTTATTAGCCATGACCATACATTATTCAGTCACAGACAAACACACACACACTCACCTGCTAAACATTTCACCTCCTGGAAACAAAATACCTGACCTTTGGCGGTGCGGATATGAATGCAGTGAGCGGGCGGAATCCTGTCTCACTCAAAGCACTTGTATGATATCTATATATACTTAGGTCTTACTCGTGCCCTCTCCTTCACCTCCTACCCCCGCCATGTCACCTTGCTACACCGCGTCGCTAATGGGGATGTTCACCTAATTACGTCACCAATTGGACGCTTAACCTGCAGCAATACATAGTAAACCCCTTCCTCTCAGTCTCTCCCCCACTTGGCTGCTCTAATTGAAGGGGGGGAGGGGAGGGGGGAGAGGGTAAGGGTGGAGGTGCGTCCGCTGGGAGATAAAAATGCATGTCACTCGTATCATGGTACACACACACACGCACGCACGCACGCAGCGAAACATTACACACACAGACACAACACACACACACACACCCACACACACCACACACACACACACAAACACACACCACACACCACACACACACACACACACACACACACACACACACACACACACATATAAACGAGAGAGAGAGAGAGAGAGAGAGAAGAGAGGAGTAGAGAGCTGAGAGAGAGAGAGGGAGAGGAGAGGGAAGAGAGAGAGAGAGGAGGAGAGAGAGAGGGAGAGATGAGAGGAGCGAGAGAGATCGAGAAGAGAGAGAATGGAACTATTATCCGTGTGTGGTCACCGTGTGGGTAATTAACTTCCGCCTTTTGTCACCAAAGCTATCTCCTCCTCCTCCTCCTCCTCCTCCTCCTCCTCCTCCTCCTCTTTGAAGGGATTAGGAAGACAGGAGATGGAGTGGGCAAGAGGAGAAGTGAGAAGCTGTGGTATGAAGGTTGAATAAGACAAGTGTGAGAAGGTCATGCGCCTGGAAATATGCATGACGTGTGTGTGTGTAGACCGGAAACTTGATAAAGGCCGCAGAAGGGGGGTGTACAGACTATATGAGGCGTAGTAGTTAGGCGGAGTGTGTAGGTTTGAGTACAGGCTATATACTTAGAGATGATCACAGGGTAAATATAGGCTGTGAGAGGAGGGAGAGCAGGGTTTTTAGTGTATATAGAAGACTAGGAGGAAAGGAGCGTGTAGAAGCTTATATAAAGGAACATAATTATAGAAAGTAGCATATAGAAGCATATAGAAATGAGAATATAAAAAGGTGTGTGTAGGCCATTTAAAGAGCTATGGGTGGGAGAGAGTATGTTATGAGTGCATAGATGAGACAAGTAATGAAAGTGTAGGCTGTTTGTGAGTTGAGACGGGAAAATATGTAGGCTTTAACCTGTGTAAACACCATGAAGAGGAAACTAGGCTGTATAAGAGATGAGATGACGGAAAAAACAGTAAAATTAAAGACAAATATAAAACAGACCAACTTTATGATTTATGATGGAAAAGCAGACTTTCATTAAATAATATGAGGCGAGAGAATAGCGACTTGAAGAGACGAATCGATGCCTTTGGTAATAAGTGTCTTCGCAGAATCATGGGGTATCCCTGGGATGATTACGTGTTAAATCAGCGATTGCACTGTGAGACTGAATCCAGGCCTGTTACCTGCATAGTCCGTCAGCGCCAACTTCAGCTATATGGGCATGTGGCACGCTACCCTGAAACCGATCCTTCCCATCGGGTTGTATCTGTAAGAGACAATCCGGCGTGGAGGAGGCCAAGGGGGCGCCCACAAGTCTCGTGGCTGGGGCAAGTTGATGTTTCTTGTCGAGAGTTGCTTGGAATGGGAAGGGAGCCTGCTTGGGGACTCGCGCGTGGTGACCCCCGGAAGTGGTGTCGTAGGGTGGGCGAGGCGACGCACCCCCCGGCGTATGCCCCCAATGATTGTTTGATTGATTGAGAGAATAAGGGATGAAATGAGGAAAACACCCTCTAAAATAAAAGTCAAACATAAAACAACTGACCAACTTTATGATTTATTAGGGAGAAACAGACTTCCATTAAATATGAGGTGAGGGAACAAGGGCGTGTTTGTGTGTGTGTGTGGGCGTGGGAGTGTCCTTGGCGGGGGTGTGCGAGGGCGCGAGAACACGTCACGGGCGGCAGTAAGGGGTAATGGGCGAGATTTCCTGTAGTAATGGCCGCCCCTCCTCACCATTATCACCTTCCTCAACAGCGCTTGTCACCACACATCCGCCCGCATCGCTGCCTCCCCTCCTCCTCCTCCTCCTCCTCCTCCTCCTCCTCCTCCTCCTCCTCCTCCTCCTCCTCCTCCTCCTCCTTCTGCTTTTCCTCCCACTTTTCCTCCTGCTTCTCCTCCTCCTCCTCCTTCTACTCCTGCTTCTCCTCCTCCTCCTCCTCCTGCATGCTTCTCCTCTCTCTTCTTCATCCTCCTCCTCCTCACTCCTCTCCTCCTCCTCCTCCTCCTCCTCCTCCTCCTCCTCCTCCTCCTCCTCCTCCTCCTCCTCCTCCTCCTCCTCCTCCTCCTCCTCACGTATCCTCACACATGTCTATTTGTCCTTAAAGTTCATCCACAAAATCCTTTTTTTTATTCTATCCACTTTCGTTTTTATCCTCCTCCTCCTCCTCCTCCTCCTCCTCCTCCTTTTACGTCCTCCTGAAATACACGTTTTACTCTGCAGTCAAACTTGTTTTTTCTTTCTTTCTGTTCCATTTATCCTACCAATTAATTTTCTTTTCATGAATTAAATTTTCTTTCTTTCTACATTTGTATTCGTGTGTGTGTGTGTGTGTGTGTGTGTGTGTGTGTGTGTGTGTTGTGTGTGTGTGTGTGTGTGTGTGTGTGTGTGAAAACCTCGTTGAAAAGAAAAGTTTTAAGTATATCCAAAGGAAACATGCAGACATAGACATGGACCAACCTTACCACTTTGTATATAATCTTTGCAGGCAAGCGAATACTCCTGGTTTCCGGTTCCTAGAAAGATCAGCTGTTTGGGACAATAACACTGGGGAACAAATTTTTGTTGAGTTAGGTCTGACACTTGTTATTAAGTAATTTTTGGGTGCTGAATCCAAAACTGATCTCAGTTTTTCTCTATCCGTCAAGTTTTTTGGATTTTTTTTTAAAAAAATTTNCCCCCCTTTAAATCCTACTTCAATCTTCGCTTACAGACAGCCTCACGTACCCAAAATACAAGCGAATAAAGAAAAATATAGAAAAAATATCGATAAATAACACGACCCCTTCAAATGAAAAATAACTTAGAAATGAAAAATAGAGTAAAAACAGAAACGGAAAAGGAACCACACTCCTTAAACCTCCATTTCGTAACCTTGAAATATGGCAACAAAACGCCTGTGCACAATCCGGATATAAGAGCTTCCCGTTCAGAAGACTCTCTCTCTCTCTCTCTCTCTCTCTCTCTCTCTCTCTCTCTCTTCTCTCTCTCTCTCAACACACACACACACACACACACACAACACACACCACACACACACACACACACACACACACACACACACACACACACACACACACACACACTCACACACACATACACACACTGTGTTTTTCCATTGTTTTGTTTTTCCACTGAGAAATTCGGGCGGTTGCTGTTCCCCTTGAGCAAGGGGATGGGGGGGGTGTGGTGTCATTGTGTGAGGTCCTAGCATTACCCAAAGATCGGTAATAATGAGCTCCAATCTCGCAACAGGGGGTGAAACTGGCAGTCGCGAGTCCGACTCGCGTGGACAAGACCATGGTGATTGACACACACACACGCACGCACACACGCAAAATCATGCCATGTGCTTTCCTCATTCATAACCGTGATGGTCATTAACCCTTAAATGAGGCCTCTAATTACAGTCCCCGGATGCCAGGTATACAGGTGAGGGACGCGCAGGTAATTGGTAATGGTTTCTTGCTGCCTACCTTCGCTCCCTACCTCCTATCCCCTATCCTCTCTCTACCTCCTATCCGATCCTCCCTCACTTCTCCTCCTCCTCCTCCTCCCTGTATACTCTCTTTATGTGTTCCTCCTCTTGCTATCGTATCCTCCGTGGCCGATCAGAAAGACTGTGTTATGACCTCCTTGCTTCTTATTGGTCAACGGGGAGGTGGTGGTGGTGGTGGTGGTGGTGGTTTGAGTCTTTCTTTTATCATTTTGTTTTAAGTGTGTATTTATTCAATTTGTATAGGCTATATATTTTTTCTGTCATTTTGAGTATATTATTTTCTACTCATTTGTGGATTTGCGTCGTATATTTTTTTCATTTTTGGTAGTTTGGTTTATTATGTTATAGTTGGAATTTTTCGCCCAAATTTGTCATATTTTTGCCATATAAGTAAAGTGATTCTCATTAGTTTTTTTTTCTTCAGGCAAATTAATATTTGCACACATACATGCTGACAGATAAAGTAGATATCTACATAAATCTGTAGAGATAACACACCTATAGCTATAGTTACGCTGAAAATATTTAAATAATCCTTATTTAACATTGATTGACACTTCCTCAGCCAATCATGAATCACCTGAAGTCGACAAACCTGCTCATAACGATAACATCGGCCATAGACCACTGTATACCTGGACTGTTCACGCGACAATGTTTTGAATTGCGGGGCTGCATAGGGGCCTGCGGGGCGCCCGACAAAGAGATATAGTGGTCTATGGACTATCATATAGACTGGTTTATCAGTATATATGATATACTGGAATCTTCGTAAATGTTTGTTCTATAATATTATCAAATAAAAAACAGTAAAACACGCTAAAGAAATGCCATTACGAGACTATGAAGAAATATGCATGAACTTAATATTCACTTAACTCTTCACCATTTAAAACTTTGCGAGTCAACTTTTATAATGAAGAGTATCAATAGAAGCGCAATTTTATTAGCTTTCCATTGCTATATTTCGTTATCTGATAAATTAATTAGAACCATGCATAAATTAGCGTTAAATAAATAAATAAAATCATCAATCGGGTAATTTTCCCGATTGATGATGTTATTTATTTGCTTATATATTTCGTTTTCTGATAAATGAATTAGTACCGTGTATAAATTAGCGTTGACTAAATAAATAACATCATCAATCGGGAAAATTATCCGATTGATGATTTTATTTATTTAGTTAACGCTAATTTATGCATGGTTCTAATTTAATTGATCAGATAAACGAAATATAGCAATGGAAAGCTAATAAAATTGCGCTTCTATTGATACCCTTCATGATAAAAGTTGACTCGCAAAGTTTTCAATGGCGAAGAGTTGAAGTGAATATTAAATTAACTTCATGCATATTTCTTCAGTCTCGTTATGGCATTTTTTTTAGCGTGTTTTACTGTTTTTTATTTGATAATATTATAGAACAAACATTTACGAAGATTACAGTATACCATATATACTGATAAACCAGTCTATATGATCCGTATACATATATATGAATCCGAGCGGCCCTCCGACTTCAGCCCCTTGTGCGACAGGCCGAGATTCCGTGCGCAGTCCAGGTACACAGTGGTCTGTGCCTCGGCCTGACGGTAACACGTCAGTTGAATAAATAAGTGACGTTTGTTGTTATTTTGCAAAGAATGTATAGATTTTTAAATATTCTTCATTATTTATATGTACTGTACTTGCTCTCTCTCTCTCTCTTTCTCTCTCTCTCTCTCTCTCTCTCTCTCTCCTCTCTCTCTCTCTCTTCTCTCTCTCTCTCTTCTTCTCTCATCTCTCTCTCTCTCTCTCTCTCTCTCTCTCTCTCTCCCCTTCTCTCCCCTCTCTCTCTCTACTTTCATCACTCTACCTTTCAAATTAAAGTCTTCTCACTCTACCTTTCTGCCTCTCCTCTTCCTCCTTCTCACCGTTTTCTTGTTGGCTTCGGCTGGAGGAAGTGATGGGTGGGGAGGAGCCTTCAACTTTGCTATTCTTTTGCCTCTTAACACGTAGAAACTATAGTGGTAGAAAGTAGTCACACAAGCAGCCCCATTTGACACAGTAGGGATTTTGTTGTCTAGTCACCCTTTGTATTCCTCCTCCTCCTCCTCCTCCTCCCCTCCTCCTCCTCCTCCTCCTCCTCCTCTCGCTGTGCCGCCACTGCCTCAGGGCACGCTACTCCCGCAGGTGTTCTGACGGTGCAGTGACCTCGATCTGGCCTCCTCCTCCTCCTCCTCCTCCTCCTCCTTCCTCCTCCTTCCACAGCCTTATTGCCCTTGTTTTCCACTCTTGAAAGCCTCTCGTTATTGTTATTGTTGCTGTTGTTGTTTTTGCTGTAGTACTCGAAGTAAATGTAGTAGTAGTAGTAGTAGTAGTAGTTGTTCTTGTTTTTGTTGTAGTAGTCGAAATAGATGTAGTAGTAGTAGTAGTAGTGGTGGTTGTTGTTGTTTTTGCTGTAATAGTAGTAGTAGTAGTAGTAGTAGTAGTAGTAGTAGTAGTAGTAGTAGTAGTAGTAGTAGTAGTAGATGTAGTAGTGGTTGTAGTAGTACGTAGTAGTAGTAGTGGTTGTGGTTGTTGTTGTTATTATTGTTGTTGTCGTTGTTGTTGTTGTTTTAATTGTTGTTGATGGTAGTGGTAACGGATTTGTGTCAATATATACATACTTTTTCTTGGTAAGTTTGGTGTTGTTGTTTCTGGGTGTTTAATTGCCTTTCCTTGTGTTGTAACTTCTCGGTGTTGCTCGTCTTTTATATTCTTTTTGATGGGTTTGTTTTCTTGTGTATATTCCCTTTGTCTTTGTATATGTACTGGAGAAAGAGTAGGAAGAGAGGGTGGAAGATGAGGTTAAAGATGGGTGAGAAGGAGGAGGAGGAGACATTTTCGAGTGTCACTGAAAAATAATGCAATTTGTGGTGAAGTGAAGAAATGCTTGTGGGATGCACCTAATTGGCTTCCGGTTAGGTATGATTAACTGAATATATGTATATGTTAATGACGCGCCTCTGGTGTGTGTGTGTGTGTGTGTGTGTGTGTGTGAGAGAGAGAGAGAGAGAGAGAGAGAGAGAGAGAGAGAGAGAGAGAGAGAGAGAGAGAGAGAGAGAGAGAGAGGTGGTATGGGTGACACATGAAACC
Source organism: Chionoecetes opilio (assembly GCA_016584305.1). Taxonomy (NCBI): domain Eukaryota; kingdom Metazoa; phylum Arthropoda; class Malacostraca; order Decapoda; family Majidae; genus Chionoecetes; species Chionoecetes opilio. The sequence continues at coordinate 160,315 of JACEEZ010012640.1, read as the reverse complement.
TTTCTGAAAACTTTACGTCAGGGAGAGTCAAATTTAAGGAGTGTCAAAAGAAAAGTCTTGTCGCGGCTGTGTTGGGGTCAAGGGGTCGGGGGGTCTGGGGGTCGGGGAGGAGTGGGTGGGTGGGGGAGGGATGGGTTGGGGCGTGGGTAGGCCAGGGGTTAAGGAAGGGGTCAGGGAATGGTGGGTGTCATGTTGGAGGTGAATGGATATAGGAGGAGGAGGGTAGATGAGGCCTTTGTTGTTGTTTTTTAATCTTATTATTGTTTTAAGCATAGTTTTAAGCATATTAAGTTTTATACATATTTAAGCATCATGATGATGTGTAAATTGTGACACCTTTTTCTTTCTTTTTTTACCTAGAGATTTTTTGTGCTAATGTGTTTTCTTTTCTTTGACAGAGGCGAGGTGTGTGGTGGGTCGCGGGTCTCTGCCATGACAATGATGATTTCTGTGATTGATTATAGCGTGTGATTCTAAAGAAAGAAAAAAAATGGTATGATAATAACAACAAAAGAAAAACAGTAATAAAAACAAAAATAACTTGCACTACATCGTATTCAATCTGCTTTTGGTCCATTTATTTTCAAATTAAAAAAAAAAAAAAAAAAAAACGAATTTGATTTCTGAAAAGCGGAGTGATTACTTACTTCAAAACGAGTGATTGAAATGAAAATGAAAATAAGGAAGATAATTTGAACTCTATCACTATTCGAGGTGTTTCAATGTAATAATTACCCCCAAACTATAGTGAAAGAAACTATAAGCGAAAATAAACTATACAAAACAAACTATAACTATATGTGAAACAAACTATAGTGAAATAAATGAGTGAAGGTGAAAACATAACATGCTCGAAACTTTATATATCACCGATCAAAAAAATAGAGAAAAAGAAAATGATCACACACACTCACACAATAAAAAAGTGGAAAACTGATCACCTTGATAGCCACCACCTGTCAGTCGGCACCTATCGCGCTGAGTCGTGGCATGGCGGGCACAGCGGGGCGAGGCGTGGGGAGCAGCCGCAAATATAGGGTGCCACACACACACACACACACACACACACACACACACAACACACACACACACAGGGGTAGGGTGTGTGTAGGGTGATGGCAGACAGGAAGTACATCTGCCAGCGAGGCCCCTGGGGTGGTCTGCATGGTCAGAACCCCCGTCGTGGCCTAAACGCGGCGCCCCCACACGGTGACTGCCAGGCTGCACCGCCGCCTCACCGCCCTTGCCGCAGCCACCGCCCCACAGCGTCGTCCCCTCGTTAAGGTAAGCTGTTGAAAATACGAACTACGGCTTTGAGGTTATCTGATTGTCTATAGGTTCTTCGCATGTTCTTCTTTTCCTTTTTTATCTTCGTCCTAGTTTTCTTCATCTTTATCTTCCTCTTCTTCTTCTTCGTCGTCGTCGTCATCTTTTTCTTCTTCGTCTCCTTCTTCTTCTTATTATTATTATTACTATTATTATTATTAGTAGTAGTATTAGATGTATTTTATTACATCATCATCATCATCATCATCAGAACTACGATCATAATATTATCTTCCCGTCACAGTATTTAAACCGCCGTTTCGTCATTCGTCATTAAATTCCGCTTCTTGTCCGGGATTCTTGTTATGCAAATGAATCGCATATCAAGAGCCAATTTATTTTACAATACCACATATTCTTGCACTGTGTATATATATTTATATATTTTTTCTTTTTTTCACTTCGCAGGCATTCTGATCAAAAATTGTGAACCTTCAAGTGATAACTTTATGTATATATTTCGAATGTTTAAGAGGCAATGGAGTCGTAGGTAGGATGTGAGAATGGGCTGTTGGTGGATAGAGAGCATACACACACACACACACACCACACACACACACACACACACACACACATACACACATACACACATACACACACACACACACACATACACACACACACACACACACACACACATACACACACACACACACACCGCCCCAAAGCCAGTGACCAACGCTGACATTTCTTGCCGCCAGAAAACAAAACAAGATCGTAAAGCGCACAGCGGGACCTCGGCAGTAAAAATTCCTCTATCCTGTGACCCAAGAGACCACCTCTCTCTCTGTCTCTCTCTCTCTCTCTCTCTCTCTCTCTCTCTCTCTCTCTCTCTCTCTCTCTCTCTCTCTTCTTTATTTTCCCTCATGTATCGTTTCCTTGCTTTCCTCTCATTCTTTCTCTCTTGTTTCCAATTATTCCCCTCGTTTTTGCCATCCTGTTGTTCCTTTTTTTTCTTTCATTGCTTCTATTTTCCTAGATTTTTTCTCTTTTCTCTTTATTCATGTTTTTTCTTCCATTTTCAGCATTGTAACTTCCTTTCTCCGTTTTTTCCTCAAGTCCTCTAGTTTTTCCTCTTAGTCCCTTCATTCACATCCTCTCTCCACTCTATCCCTTTTCTTTTCCTTTATCCTTTTTCCCTTTTCCTTATTTCCCCTCTCTCACCTCCTTCCACTGTCTTCCTCCTCTCCCTCCCTCCTATTACCTCTCCTCTCTCGTTCCTGCCTCTCCTTTACCTCCCCTGTCGCTTGTTATTCAATATTTATTTCCTGTGGGGCGATGAAATGCTCTTAGGGGAGGGAGGAGGAGGAGGAGGAGGAGGGGGGCCAGAGAGCAGTGCCTTCAGTATATTTTTCATCTGGGTTCTTTCATTGACTTCTATTTTCTTTTTAATAGGAAAGGATCGCTTCGTCTGTGTTTGTTTTGCTTGTGTTGCCTTTTTGCTTGTACTTTTATTGCTTCTCTTTGCATTCTGTTTAAGCTGAGTGGACATATACCCGTGTTGTTTTCTCTTCTTCCATGTTAGTCTGCTTTTTTTTGGCTCTCTCTCTCTCTCTCTCTCTCTCTCTCTCTCTCTCTCTCTCTCTCTCTCTCTCTCTCTCTCTCTCTCTCTCTCTCTCTCTCTCTCTCTCTCTCTCTCTCTCTCTCTCTCTCCTACTTCTTCTTTTACGTTTATAGCTTTTGTAAAATCTGAGATGGCTTTTGGAGAGACTGGGTGGGGAGGCTTGAGTGCATGAGAGAGAGAGAGAGAGAGAGAGAGAGAGAGAGAGAGAGAGAGAGAGAGAGAGAGAGAGAGAGAGAGAGAGAGAGAGAGAGAGAGAGAGAAATATATATATATGTATGTAACTTATGTATGCCGCATGTAACATGGTTTGCCGCTCTACATTACTCACCAACCAATACTCTATTAAAATTAACCCACCAAATTAATGTGAATGAGTCCCCATAAGACACTATTTCAAACCACTTCGTAGCTTCCGACAAAAAAAAAAAAAAAATCGATTCCTAACATAACCAATTACCTCCCGAACAGGGTCACTCAAATTTCGGGTCACATAAAGAACAGACAAGTCACTTCGGGGTCACAGGAGAGGCAGTGTTAAATAGGGTCAGGGAAGGTTGTCAAGTAAGGGGGGGAGGGGGTTGGAGGATGAGGTGGTCGAGAGGAGTAGAAGGGGAAGTGGAGTAGGAGTAGAAAAGGAAGAGAAGGGAAGGAATAGAAAGGAAGAGGTGTAGAAGGGGGGGGGGGTGATGTGAGGACAAGCTGGAGGTCAAAAGGTGAGGAGGTGAATAGCAGGTCAGAGGCAGCAACAAGCGTGTGTGACATCAAGGGTCCCTTCTGTGGTGGTCAACTCCCTAAGCCTACTCCGTGCATGGCTCCTCTGTAGGCCTATTATGGGAGAGAGGGAGGGAAGGGGTGGGAAGAGAGAGAAAGGAAAAGACGTGTACTGGATGGAATAGAGGCTACTATAGTGTGTGTGTGTGTGTGTGTGTGTGTGTGTGGGACAATAATATGGATCCATTAAATAGTGTTGTGAGATATGTGCAGGAAAGAGCAGCCGGTGCAATAAAGCTCACAACATATATCACAGACCTGAACCCATCCATGATAGTGCACCAAGTGTATCGAACCAATATATTCACCCAAGACTACACACGTGAATCATTTACAAGACTCAGACTTATGTCTCACAATCTTAAGATAGAAGTAGGGATTTGGAGTCGCACACCTGCTGACCAACGCGTGTGTCAGTGTGATGGTGAACAGGTGCAAACAGAACAACATGTCTTGATAGATTGTCCCCTGTCTGCTCACTGCCGCGTAAGGTTCAACATGCTTTCGTTTCCAAATATTACCAACCTGTTGAATGAGGACACATATGTACGTGACTTATGTGATTATGTACATGAAGTGCTTAGTATTTTTGCTTAGAATATATGTATTACCTTCTACTTGGAAAGAATGATATTTTACTTTTGTTTGGACAAATGATAGATCTGCATTGTTTTTTGTATAATTTTGTGTTTTGTATTCTTTTGTATTTTGTATTATGTATTAATTGGAAATTCTTTGTCAATAAATTAACTCTGTGTGTGTGTGTGTGTGTGTGTGTGTGTGTGTGTGTGTGTGTGTGTGTGTTGTGCGCCCTCTATCAGCATATGTTAACTTAATCATAATCAACATCAAGAACAGGAAAGAGAACAATGATCTCACACACCCACCCACCTACACACACACACACACACGCACACACATACACACACACACACACACACACACACACACACACACACACACACACGAATAGAGCATTGGCGCGCATTCTGTGGTTAACCGGTTCGAACCCCCGTTCGCTCCCTGTGATTTTTCACTGAAAATTTTTTTGGAGCCCCACGTCGGGCTCCAAAAAAAAAAAAAAAAAATTTGGGTAGTTACTATCCCCCTTCAGCATGGGGATGGATGTGTGTGGTGGTGAAGTTCCAGCATTATCCAAAGATCGGTTCTACTAGTTCCAAGCTCTTTCCGGGATGGTAAAACTGGCGATCGCGAGTCAGCTCTCGAGGACAAGACCGTGGTGACTACACACACCACACACACAACACACACAAGGAAGAGCTGGTTTCCTCTGCGTTGCCGCCACTAATTTGCATAGCAGCGGCGACCCTCCTGTTGTCTAGCTGAACACACCTGAGCAGACCGTCACCTGCCCGCTGGCTGGACTTAATTAGCCTCAAGTAACAAGGTAACCCCGTTCTGTATGTCAGTTTGCTGGGTTGCTTACATTCGTTTGTCTCTTCCTGTCTTTTAATCTTGTTCCCGTTTTCTGTTTGTTTGTATGTATGTTAGTGTGTTGTGTGTGTGTGTGTGTGTGTGTGTGTGTGTGTGTGTGTGTGTTTGGCCCCTCCCCTAATGCTTGTCTGTCTGTCTTACTGTCTGTTGTTGTTGTTTGACTGTCTATTTGTCTATGTGTCTCTTACCCCCGTTCCAACTCTCTCTCTACATAATTCATGGTAATGGCATTCAGACATTCATTCGCTCATTCATTCATTCATTCTTTCATTCGGCCATTATTAGGGAACCAGTTTCTCGTCAAGCCAGATAAGTGAAGGAGAGGAAAAAACAAACCCGGCATGTGACCACTCCAAGAGGAAGAGTGAGAGAAGGAGGAGGAGAGGAAGAGATGGAGGAGAGGGAGGAGGAGGTAGTAGAGAAGGAGGAGGAGGTAGAGGAGGAGGAGGAGGAGAGGAGAAGGATTATTGTCATTGACCCCAGCAGGTTTAGATGAGGAAAAGATGCTGTGTAGATATTATCACCAAGATTTCATGCTAAGTATCTGGTTGGACAGCAAATACACCCAAATTAACAACGTAGTGCCAATGGTTATCACAACACACGTCACTTTAAAGCCGGCAGGGTGTTCCAGTCCATGTGTAGTGTGGGACATGAACACTTATCGTCTGGGTGTTGCAGCCACGATAAGGTACAAGTCCAGGTACTTAGTCAGGAGGGAGGAGAACTTGATACACCTATTTTCTGTTTTTGTTTTTAACCCCTTCACACCCAGATTTCCATTGCTATACAAAATTGTACGTTGTCGAGCCATAAAATTACAAAAAGTAACTGAATATACCAAATTAGTTAGTGGACAAGGATACTAAACAACGGTCATATCTATAAAACATTGCTTATAGTCATTAAAATTCGTTTTATGGTACCCAAATTACAATGGAAATCACGTTCTGGGTCTCATGGGGATAATGCCAAGAAGAAAGTACCTAAAAACTCTATACTGGGAGAAGAACTTGATACACCTTTTTTTTTTTTTTTTAATGCTGAGGAAAGAACCGTAAGACTCGAATAGGATTAAGTAGAGAAAAGTGCGTAAAAGGAGGAAGAAGTGATGAAAAGTTAAGTAAAAGTGCTATATTAGAGGGAAAAACAATGATGGGTCGTTGAATTTCAGAAGTGACTTGATGGTATATATGTTTTTATAAATATATATATATTTTTTTTTTGTAACTAAGTTTTTGAAAATACCGTAAAGCATTATGATCCATCTTATCCTGTCTCTGGTAAAAATTTCATGCAAGTCCGTCTGTAATTTTTTTGCGTAATACTGCTAACGAACTAGCAAACACACAAATAAGCAAACAACCCGAGCCGATCACATAACCACCCTTGGCGTATAGCTAATAGCGGTAGGAGGCAGCAAGACAAACAACATACATTACATTGGACTGTGATGGATTGCTAAGTGATCAGTAACAGTTCAAGGCGAGGAGCTAGAGTGGCTAGAGAGACGATCTGCCTCGCAAGACTTTACAAACGTAGGAATCGAAGGTGGTTGGAACGTTAGATTGAAGGATGATAGCAGTCTGTCTCCCTTGTGATTATTAAAATGTAACTGTACTTCAAACAGGGAAGAAAAAGTGGATGCCAGTGGACGGGAAAAAAATTGGTGTGAAGGATTATAGCAGTCTCTTTCCCTTGTGATAATTAGAATGTAACCACAAACTGGGAAAAATGGGAAAATGGATGCTAGTGGGCGGGAAAAGTTGGTGTGGTTGTGATTATGTGAGCATTGAGACGGTTCAGAAGGATAATCGAGGGAATGCATCAAGACCGCAAACTTTACCAGGAAATGAAGTATATGTATGAAGAGTATTTGAAGAGAATATTTTGTCAGACATAATGAAATCGGACTGCAAGGAGAGGGAGGAGACAACCCAGAATCATCCAGAGTTGAATTTTCCCAGAATATGAAGTCAGCATATAAAGAACATATGTAAAGCTTTTTGCTCAGGCCCTGTAAAATACAACTAGATGAATACACACACACCTCTTCAACCAGTCGCCACATAAACTGAAATTCACAAGTGGCTGTCTCATACACAAAGATAAAGCTTATTTTGTTGTCAAGTGTATTGAAATTAGAGTATGGAGGAGAGTGAGGAGAAAGCCCTGAATCATCTGCGGTTGATTTTTTATCGAAACATTGAGGAAGTAGTTAAGCTTTTAAGAATACGGGTGATGACTGAATATATGACAAGAGAAAACCACACACAAACATTCAGACGAGAGGAAATATCGAAGGATTATACTTGCAAATCATCGAAGGACCCAAAGTAGGACAATCATGCAATCCTAACCAACACGGAACACACTTTGCCATTGAACTTTATCTTGCGTGTCTTAAACAAGCAGTAAGAGGCAAACCACCACCTGCACCACCACCTCCACCATCACCACCACCACCATCACCATTACCACCACCACCACCACCACCACCATCACCATCACCATCACCACCACCACCACCACCACCACCACATCACCACCATCATCACCACCACCACACCACTACCACCACCACCACCACCACCACCACACCACCACCACCACCATCACCACTACCACCACCACCACCACCACCACCACCACCACTACCACTACTACCACCACCAGTTTCCCATCACAGTCAGAAGCGTAGGAGGGCATAAGAGACCCTTGAGGCACTAAAAGAATGCTGTTGGGATGTAATGAACGCAAACCCAGACCATAAAAAATGTGGCCATTCCCAAATAACATATGATGATGGTGATGATAATGATAATAACAATGAAAATAATGATAATAGTAATAATAATAATGATAATAATAATATAATCTTAGAGATTCGCATCACAATAGGACATTTTCGCCCATTGTTCCCTCGTCTGAAATTGTCCTCTCACTACATTCACCTCCCTGCACCCTTGTATCTCTCTCTCTCTCTCTCTCTCTCTCTCTCTCTCTCTCTCTCTCTCTCTCTCTCTCTCTCTCTCTCTCTCCACCCCTTCCCCTCCCCTCCCTGCCGCGCCTCTGTTCTCATAATCGTCTGCAATATTCTTGCGTCTCCTCCATATGCTTGCACCGCCCTGAGCGTCAACAGAAAATGGAGGCGAGGCGACGGGAGACTAAATTATATTGCTGCTCGTTCCCGGGCGCCTCGCAGTGTGTGCTGGGCCATTACGGAGAGGGGCGGTGATGTTTGCAACGCTGATGTGCTGTATATGTGTGTGTGTGTGTGTGTGTGTGTGTGTGTGTGTGTGTGTGTGTGTGTGTGTGTGTGTGTGTGTGTGTGTGTGTGTGTGTGGTACAAAGAGAGAGAGAGAGAGAGAGAGAGAGAGGAGAGAGAGAGAGAGAGAGGAGAGAGAGAGAGAGAGAGAGAGAGAGAGAGAGAGAGAGTCGAAGATAAAGCTACACGTAATTTGATACACACACACACACACACACACACACACAGACATATACAGCACTCCGGGCACTCCGTAGTGTAAGGGTTAGCACACTCGGCTCACAACCGAGAAGTCCCGGGTTCGATCCCCGGGCGGAGCGAAGACAGACGGGCGGTCTTCTTAAAACCCGAGCCCCTGTCCACCCAGCAGTGAATGGGTACCGGGTGTTAGCCAGGGGTTTGTGACCCGCCTCCCGGGGTGGTGGTTTCGCTCAACACTAAGGATGAATGAGAAAAATAAATGTTGATATGGAGACGGGGCCATACGAGCATTGCTCTGGCCCTGTAAAATACAACTAGATGAATACAACTAGATGAATACACACACACACACACACACACACACACACACACACACACACACACACACACACACACACACATCTCTTCAACCAGTCGCCACATAAACTAAAATTCACAAGTGGCTGTCTGATACACAACTCAATGAAGACCTAAATCATACAAGTACGGAACTGGACGCTTATTATGACTCACAAAACCATTAATGCCTAGAGCTAAACTGGGCGTTGGTTCCTAGCTCTATAACCACTTGTCTTCGTCCATAAAAACCTCTTTCATTTCTAAAAGTATGTAGTGAAGTCCCATTTACGAGCCTCTTCTTAAAGTACAACTACATCGAATCGCCTACCGTAACTGGAGACTCGCTTTAAAGATGATGTAAGTTCAAGAAATATGAGTTGCAATGTACGTACACCCACCTGTCGCCACTTAAACTTCAATCCATTTATTCAGCTTCATAAAGTGGCATTAAATTGAAAGAAAATAACCAGTTTGCTCGGCCAGACACCAGTAAATACGGTGAACTCTTTTCTTATAGTGCCTGGAAGATTTTTTTTTTTTTTTTCTTTCTATTTTTTAGTACGGTTAACAGGTTTGGTTCTATCCAGTCCCTCATAGGTTCATTACACAGGGGATAGAACAGCCTCCCTATACGTTAAAAAGACCTCTGATTGTATTTATCTTTAACGAGGTAAGAGAAAAATCTACTGCAATACAAAAAATCTACCTTTGCTTTACAATTTTTACATACACGAAAGTTTGTGTTCGACTCCATTACGTGTTTTTTTTTATATTATTTTTATTTTATTATTTTTTAGGAAGGAAAATTGAAAAATCTACCTTTGCTTTACAATTTTTACATTCACAAAAGTTTGGATTCGACTCTAGTACGCTTTTATTTTTTCTATATATTTTTATTAATACTACATCACGTTGTTATTCTGGAAGGCAAGGTTACGCTCAGCACAAAAGCCCACCCTTCTGCCGCCTCTTACTTGCTGCCTCATTGCATAGTTGGGCTAAATTTACGGCTGCAGGTGGCGGTGTAACTCTGGCATTTTTAAGGCTTGGTAGTTCAGGGTAAGTTTTCTCCGTTCATATCTTGGTGTATTTTATTATTTTTTTGTGAGTGTGTTCGTTGTGAAGTAGTAGCGTTTGTTTTAACCAACTTGCGTCTATAAATTACCTATTAATTTTGCATGCTTGGAGGGTGTTTAGCAGAGAGAGAGAGAGAGAGAGAGAGAGAGAGAGAGAGAGAGAGAGAGAGAGAGAGAGAGAGAGAAGGATGGGTGTGTGAGGGATGAAGGAAGAAAGGAAGGGAGTAAAGAAGGAAGGAAGGAGTAAAGAAGAAGGAAGGAAGGAAGGAAGGAAGGAAAGAGAGAGAGAGAGAGAGAGAGAGAGAGAGAGAGAGAAGAGAGAGAGAGAGAGAGAGAGAGAGAGAGAGAAGGATGGGTGTGTGAGGGATGAATGAAGGAAGGAAGGGAGTAAAGAAGCAAGGAAGGAAGAATGGAAAAGAAGGAAGGAAGGAAGGAAGGAAGGCAGACAGGATGAAGAGAGAGAGAGAGAGAGAGAGAGAGAGAGAGAGAGAGAGAGAGAGAGAGAGAGAGAGAGAGAGAGAGAGAGAGCGAGCAATAAAATAGTCATAAGCATAGAAAACGAGTAGATCAAGAAGGAAACATAAACTGCAGGATTAAGGCATTTTTTTAGTACCCATAAATGCGTTAAAAAGAGTGAAAATTGGATGTAAAAATAGGACCTTTTCTTTATATTTTTTTTTATTCAAGGGGGACTTAGGGAGACGCACCATCCTCCACCGGTCGTTTTGATCTTCTCTCTTATCTTTTATCAGTTAATGTCCTTCTTCCTCCTGTTTTTCCCCTCCTGTTCCCTCCATTAGTCTGTTGTTTTGTATCTCGTCACACACACATAACCTTCAAAGGGCTGCCAGGATAGGTATTTCCATTCTATTTATATTCTCTCTCTCTCTCGCTCTCTCTCTCTCTCTCTCTCTCTCTCTCTCTCTCTCTCTCTCTCTCTCTCTCTCTCTCTCTCTCTCTCTCTCTCTCTCTCTCTCTCTTTTTTTTCTTCTCATTCTCCCTCTCACACACTCACTCTCTCTTACTCACTTTCATTCATGCATACATTCGTTGTTTTTGCTTTTTCTGGCCCTTCATTTCATCCTTTCCGTTGTCCCGTCTGTCTTGTGTTCTTTGCCTCTCCCACGCCCTACGGTCCCCATGTCCTCCCTCTCCATGCCCCCCGGTGTCCCATACCCTACAGTTCCCATGTCCTCCCCCATGCCCCCCGGTGCCCAATACTTTACACTCCCCATGTCCTCCTGCCCCATGCCCGCCGGTGCCCCATACTCTACAGTCCCCATGTCAAGCCCCATGCCCCCCGGTGCCCCATACTCTACAGTCCCCATGTCCTCCTCCCCCATGCCCCCCGGTGCCCCATACCCTACACTCCCCATGTCCTCCTGCCCCATGCCCCCCGGTGCCCCATACCCTACCATCCCCATGTCCTGCCCCATGCCCCCCGGTGCCCCATACCCTACAGTCCCCATGTCCTGCCCTATACCCCCTGGTGCCCCATACCCACATTTCTGCCGGATGCCGCGCGTTAAGATCCTATCAGCGAGGCGGGGAAGCTGCTTTCCTGCCGAGAATGTCATTTTGCGGTCCAGCCAACTCGTTTTGTGACCTGTTTCCCAAGGTCTATTTTTTAGTATTTTTCTCCCGTAAATAAACTTTGGGTCGCAGTGAGATAACTTACGATAAATCCTCGAATCGGCATCTTAAGAAGGAATAGATAAGGGGGGATAGGAGGTAGGGGAAGATAGGCTTAGGAAGGGATAAAGAAGAGGTATCTGCTTGGTGGTAGGTTCGGGAATGTAAGCAGATCGAAAAAGTTATCTTGTGTGAAGGAAGATTGCAACGTGGACTCTCTAGTTATGTATATGTAAAGCTTTATGTGTTTATCTCTCTAGCTGATGAGAAAAAATGGATGTTATGTGTTTTTTTCCTTGAGGATTATTTATGTCATGTTTTAGTTAGTCTTTTTTTTTTTTTTTTTTTTTTTTTTTTTTTTTTTTGTAGTCGGTGGCGGGTGGTGGTTCAAGGTTTTGTTATTCGTGTTCAAGGCGGTGGTGTGGTGGTGGTTCAAGGGTTTGTTATTCGTGGTTCAAGGCGGTGGTGGTGGTGGTGGTCCAAGGGTTTGTTATTCGTGGTTCAAGGCGGTGGTGGTGGTGGTGGTCCAAGGGTTTGTTATTCGTGGTTCAAGGCGGTGGTGGTGGTGGTGGTTCAAGGGTTTGTTATTCGTTGTTCAAGGCGGTGGTGGTGGTGGTGGTGGTGGTCCAAGGGTTTGTTATTCGTGGTTCAAGGCGGTGGTGGTGGTGGTGGTCCAAGGGTTTGTTATTCGTGGTTCAAGGCGGTGGTGGTGGTGGTGGTGGTGGTGGTGGTGGTGGTGAAGGTCATTTGAATAATAACATTAATTATTCATAGGCTTTTCATATTCAAACATTAATTTTTAAGGTCATATTAAACATTTTCTTTTTCCACAGCTTGGTCGTGCTCCTGGTTATTATTCATTTAAATATGCATATACTTTCTCTTATTAATTTTTATCCTTTTTTCTTCCTACTCTACTCTACTTTTCTTTCTCTTCCTTTCCCTTACTCTATCTTTTCATTAGGTTTTGCTTCCACCTCCTCTTTTTCCTCCTTCTCTTCCTCTATCTTCTCCTTCTCTTCCTTTTTCTTCTCCTTCTCTTCCTTTTTCTTCTCCTTCTCTTCCTTTTTCTTCTCCATCACTTCCTTTTTCTTCTCCTTCTCTTCCTCTTTCTTCTCCTTCTCTTCCTCTTTCTTCTCCTTCTCTTCCTTTTTCTTCTCCTTCTCTTCCTCTTTCTTCTCCTTCATCCTCTTTCTTCTCCTTGTCTTCCTTTTTCTTCTCCTCCTCCTCCTCCTCCTCCTCCTCCTCCTCCTCCTCCTCCTCCTCCTCCTCCTCCTCCTCCTCCTCCTCTTCTTCCTCCAATTCCTCTTCCTCATCTTCCTACCCCTCCTTTTCTTCCTCCTCCTCCTCCTCCTCCTCTTCCTCCTCCTCTTATCCACTCGTATCACAGTCGCTTCAACCCTAACAAAGTATTTCCATTCCAAGTTTTCCCTCTTCCTTTTACTCTCCATCCTTCCTCCTGCCCAGTGGCCTAGGGGTGAAGAGGTCCTCACGTCCACACGCCCAATAAGGTGCAGCACAAACTACCTGAAGGAGTACCATTGGCCCCTTCGTTTGTTATGGGCGCGGGGGTCTGTTATGGGAAGGTGGGCGGGAGGGAGGGAGGTTAAGGGGGAAGGAAGTCGAGAGCAAAGATGGAAGTAAGGCTCGTAAAAAGGGTAGCCATGTAGGTAGGTAGGTTCTCTCTCTCTCTCTCTCTCTCTCTCTCTCTCTCTGCTCTCTCTCTGCTCTCTCTCTCTCTCTCTCTCTCTCTCTCTCTCTCTCTCTCTCTCTCTCTCTCTCTCTCTCTCTTTATCTATCTCTATCTCAATAGATAGGTAAAGAGAGAAGGAAGTCGAGAGCATAGATGGAAGTAAAGCTCGTAAAAAGGGTACCCATGATAGGTAGGTACTCTCTCTCTCTCTCTCTCTCTCTCTATCTCTCCTCTCTCTCCTCTCTCTCTCTCTCCTCTCTCTCTCTCTCTCCTCTCTCTCTCTCTCTCTCTCTCTCTCTCTCTCTCTCTCTCTCTCTCTCTCTCCTCTCTCTCTCTCTCTCTCTATATATATATATATATATATATATATATATATATATATATATATCTTTATCTGTCTCTCAATAGATAGGTTAAGAGGGAAGGAAGTCGAAAGAGCAAAGATAGAAGTAAGGCTCGTAAAAAGGGTAGCCATGTAGGTAGGTAGGTCTCTCTCTCTCTCTCTCTCTCTCTCTCTCTCTCTCTCTCTCTCTCTCTCTCTCTCTCTCTCCTCTCCTCTCTCTCTCTCTTCTCTCTCTCTCTCTTCTCCTCTCTCCGCGTTCGTTTCCTTATTGTAAACATTTCACTTTGTTTCATTTACATTTTACGAGCTTCCGTAATGTATAGTTTTTTTTCGTGTTTTATTTATTTATTTATTTATGTATTTATTTTTGAGGTCTGAAAGTTGGCAACAGAGACTAGAATTACTGTCTTTTCTTCCCATCATACCTTTACCTGTGTCTGTGTTGATGTTCAGGGCACCATTGATGTGATATACGCCCTCCTAAACGCCCAGGTGTTCCATCAATTAATTAGTTCCGCTCCTGCAGCGCTCTCTCTCTTTCTCTCTCTCTCTCTCTCTCTCTCTCTCTCTCTCTCTCTCTCTCTCTCTCTCTCTCTCTCTCTCTCTCTCTCTCTCTCTCTCTCTCTCTCTCTCTCTCTCTCTCTCTTCTCTCCTCTCCTCGTATTCCTTTTACAGGTTATGTCAGTCAGTCATCCGAATCAGGGATCAAAACTCACTCCGTTTCGCATACATACAAATCATCTCACGTACACACACACACACACACACACACACACACACACACACACACACACACACACACACACACACACACACACACACACACACACACACACACACACACACACTCGCTATCAGTTACGTGCATCAACCCAGTGACCGGTGTTGACTCGGTGTTGCGTGCTTGGTGTTGTTGATGATGTGTTGTGATGCTTCGTGTGGACACTGAACAGTCGCTGGTGTTGTGCGGGTTGTGTTAATTTGGTTATACCTTGCTAGTTATGGTTTATAGTCATGATATGTTCTTATCATAGCTAGGTAAAGGTAAAATGGCTAGGTATGTTCTGGCTAGTTATAGTTTTTGGCTATGTTCTGTCTTTGTCTGGCTAGTCACATAAACTAATGATGCCTAGAATATATTGTTTTCCTTAATGATCGAGTATTGAATTGTGTGTACAGTGGAGGTATAAACTATTATATATATATATATATATATATATATATACAGTATATATACCAAACAGACGTACACATATACATTTTGTAATCTATTATTTAGTTCTTAAAAGTGTAGTCTCCCCTTGAAACAATACAATAACACACACGGCTCCTCTTACACAAATACACTACTGGCCTGGAAATACCGTATTTGCAACCAAACCAACCACCACCACCAGAACCACACTCACTCGGGTCTCTCTCGCTACCTTATACCTCGCTTGCTACACACACCACCACACATCCATTCTTCTCCCTCCTCGTTCACCTTACACCACCACCACCCCCACCACCCCCACCACCACCCCTATATCCCCCACCACCACCTCTACATCCCCCACCATTACCAATACCACCCCTACCACCTACACCACCACCTGTTCCCTGCTGCGTCTCCTTTCCTATCCCCTATCCCTCCTTCCTTCCAGCCCCCTTTCGCCCCCCCCCCCTCCCGCCTCATCCCCCTAGCCAGGACACAGTTTGTGGGAGCAGCGGGGCGGGTCAGCGTGTCGGGACCTCTAGGAAACGAGGAATAAATGCTAATGGAGTCCCAGGGAGCCGCCAGAAAATGCAAACACTCACGATGCCTCACTCGTAATGGCGACCCCGAAGCGGCAGCCTGGTAGCGAAGGGCCTGATGGGAGTACCTACAGGGGGAAAGGGGAAGGGGAAAGGGGGAAGGGGGAAGGGTATAAGGATGAGGAGGATGGCTAAGTGGAAGGTACAGTACGTAGGTGTGGGTGGATGGTTGGGTGGGTGGTGAGAGGAGGGTCTTAAGGAGTTATAGAGTGAAGGTGAAGGGACTGGAGTGTGTGTGTGTGTGTGTGGTTTGTGTGGGAGAGATGATGAGTGTTATTTGATGGGTGTAAGAGAGAGGGAGAGAGTAGGTAGGTGAGAGTTTAAAGGGTTTGTGTGTGTGTGTATGGCTACCTCCTTGATATGATATGAGAGAGAGAGAGAGAGAGAGAGAGAGAGAGAGAGAGAGAGAGAGAGAGAGAGAGAGAGAGAGAGAGAGAGAGAGAGAGAGAGAGAGAGAGAGAGAGAAACGTGTCTTGCATAATACATCATCAATATACAACATCCTGCCCATACATATCCTTCTACCCTTCTCTATTCTATCCATCCATCCATCAATTCCCTCCCCCCCCTACCCTCCCCCCACGGTAATAAACTATAATAGAACCACATCAATTTCCCCCCCACTTTCTTTCTTTTTCTTATATCCGATGTGTTCTTTATTTTCCATTAAGTATCGAACAGCCTCGGTCCCTCTCCCAGCCTCCCCGCCCCCCACAGAAGGGCGCGGGGCTCCTGCTGGCGCCCAAGACGTCGTCAGGGTTCCCTTCCAATGGCTCTCCCGGTACCGAAATTGTTCCCCCCGAAAAATTTGAATTTAAGATTAATGTGGTTTGAGGTGAGAGGTGAAGAGAGGAAGGAAGGAAAGGAGGAAAGGGAAGGGAGGAAAGGATGGGAATGGATGGCTTAAAGAGGAAAAGGGACGGGTGGGAGTGAGGGGGGGAGGGGAGAGTAGGGGAATGGCCAGACGAGGGGAAACGAATAGGTTGAAAGAGTGATGAGAGAGAGAGAGAGAGAGAGAGAGAGAGAGAGAGAGAGAGAGAGAGAGAGAGAGAGAGAGAGAGAGAGAGAGAGATAACACCTCATATCCAGTGCTAAGACCCCCAAGTGAGCGCCGCTTGAGGGTGGCCGGCCAGAGTTGCACTGGCCACTCGGCGGTCCAATAACCCGAAATGAGCACCTGCCGAAGAGGACAAGTAAACAGGGGGAGGAGGATTGTCACCTTCTCATCCTCTTCCTCCTCCTTCTTCTCCTCCTCATCTTCTTCCTCCGTCTCCTTCTCCTCTTCCTCCGTCTCCTTCTCATCCTCTTCCTCCGTCTCCTGCTCATTCTCTCACTCCGTCTCCTCCTCCTCCTCTTCCTCCGTCTTTTCCTTCTCCTCTTCTTCCGTCTTCTCATCATCCTCTTCCTCACTTGATAGACATTTTTAAGATCCTTAAAGGATTTGATATAATAAATCACGAGAACCTATTCGAGCTTTCTCCTAAAGTGACAACACGAAAACGGTTTTAAACGGAATAGTCAGCGCTTCATCACAGATCTCCGAAAGAATTATTTCAATGTAAGAGTTGTCAATCGGTGGACCAAATTACCAGCAAATGTTGTCGAAACCAGCACAATAACTTCATTTAAAAATAGACTACACATTTTCATACTCAAATTAAAACAACTGAACTTCAAATTAAAACAACTGAACTACAAATTAATACATCTGAACTTTGAATTAAAATAAGTGAATCACAAATTATAACAACTGAAGTATAAATTTATACAACTGAAGTATAAATTTATACAACTGAAGTTTAAATTTAAACAACTGAAGTTTAAATTTAAACAACTGAAGTTTAAATTTAAACAACTGAAGTTTAAATTATAACAACTGAAGTTCAAATTAAAACAACTGAAGTTTAAATTAAAACAACTGAAGTTTTAATTGAAATAACAAGTTTAAATTAAAACAACTGAACTTCAAATTAAAATAATTTAATTTAAAATTAGAATAAAAATACCATTTTTTTATATTTTGAAATTCAATTGCTTTAATTTGAAGTTCCGTTGTTCTAATTTGAGAGCAAAAAGGTGTAGTATGAAAAGTCCAGAAAAGTAACATATTTCTTCCTGCAAACTTTTTTTCTTCTTTACCAGAGTGCTGCCAGCAAAGGGACGACAGAGCAAAAATTATTTATGAAAAGATATACCAATATTTTTTCACTGCATGCTACATAGATAAAGCAACACAGGATGAAGTAATATATATCTATTCCATGTATGTTAGTACACATACTGTAGTTATACTAAAGAAAACAAAAGTTATATGATAATGAATGGCTATTTCCTGTATGTTAATATGTAAAAAAGAGAGAAAGCAAAGTATGATGCATTATGTAATGGTCATTTCTTTTGTTTGTACACAAAATAACATAAAAAAGACATTCAGTTATCACCTAATTGCAAATCCTGCAGCTGCATCACACCAGCAAAGGTGATAACTGAATGTCTTTTTTATGTAATTTTGTATACAAACCATAGAAATGACCAATATAACAACTGAACTTCAAATTAAAACAACTGAACTTCAAATTAAAACAACTGAACTTCAAATTAAAACAACTGAACTTCAAATTAAAACAACTGAAGTTTAAATTAAAACAACTGAAGTTTAAATTAAAACAACTGAAGTTTAAAGTAAAACAACTGAAGTTTATATTAAAACAACTGAAGTCTAAATTAAAATAACTGAAGTTGAAATTAAAACAACTAAAGTTTAAATTAAAACAACTGAAATTGCGTGGTTGTGGCGGCGGGGCAACTCGTCCCGTCCGTGTATTCTATTGCATCACTGGGTGGTTGTGGCGGCGGGGCAACTCGTCCCGTCCGTGTATTCTATTGCATCAGTGGGTGGTTGTGAATGCGGGGCAACTCCCGTCCCGTCCCGTGTTCCCGTCTTTCTTCATCAAGCGTCCCACCTTCACCACGGCCACTTGGGAGGAGGTGTTCCTCAACGTGCCCTCGTTAGGGGAGACACACTGCCAGTCCTCGCGGGGGAAGGTGAAGGAGGCGATCACCCGCCTCCCGCGCCCCCAGCACCCGCACGAGTACCAGCACGGGCGCCTCCCGTAGCACAGCGTGATGGCGTCCACGGCGCCGCTGTCGCCCTGCACGGCGATGCTCGAGGTGACGTTCAGGTGTGATTTATTTTGTCTTATTTTTGTTTTTTGATTTAAATTAATATGTTTGTAAAGAAGAGCTTTTGGGCGACATCGGGGCTCAGCGTAAAAGGGGTTGGTAGTGCTGGATGTGTGGCGTGGTGGGTGGGGGGTGTGTGGCGTGGTGGGTGGGGCAAGGGTATAGGTAGCTGTAGTTCAGTCATACATTATTTCGTATGTAACTTACATAGTAGACAAGAATACGTAGAACACGATTTACAGGAAGTATAGAATGTTATATCAGTAAAAAAACACAGTATAATTTGCACATATATGCAGCAAAAAACTTACAGGTATTTACATCACTTCTACCATGAAATATGAACCAAAACTCTCATACAAACATGAAGAAATGACTATGAACAAGCTAACAAACGAGGAGAAAGACAGCCTTGTTTGTATTCCTGGGATCTCAGAGACTGTGTATTTTACCGAACACAAAAGGCGGCGGGTCAAATACTGCAACACAAAACGAAAAAAGAAAAGAGGTAAAAAAGAACAGGAAAAGTGATGCAGCTGCAGGATTTGCAATTAGGTGATAACTGAATGTCTTTTTTATGTTATTTTGTGTACAAACAAAAGAAATGACCATTACATAATGCATCATACTTTGCTTTCTCTCTTTTTTTCATATTAACATATAGGAAATAACCATTCATTATCATATAACTTTTGTTTTCTTTTGTATAACTACAGTATGTGTACTAACATACACCCAATAGCTATACGTTACTTCATCCTGTGTTGCTTTTAGTCTATGTAGTATGCACTATGCAGTGTAAAAATATGGCAAACAAAATGGTAAATCTTTTCATAAATATTTTTTGCCCTGTCTTCCCTTTGCTGGCAGCACTCTGGTAAAGAAAAAAAGTGTGCAGGAAGAGATATGTTACTTTTCTGGACTTTTTTCATACTACACCTTTCCACTCTCAAATTAGAACAACGGAACTTCAAATTGAAGCAATTGAATTTCAAAATAAAATATATGGTATTTTTATTCTAATTTGATATTCAATTATTTTAATTTTAATTTCAGTTGTTTTAATCTAAACTTCATTCGTTTTAATTTAAACTTCAGTTGTTTTAATTTAAACTTCAGTTGTTTTAATTCAAACTTTAATTGTTTTAATTTAAACTTCATTTGTTTTAATTTAAACTTCAGTTGTTTTAATTTAAACTTCAGTTGTTTAAATTTGAGATTCGCATATTTTAATTTGAGGTTCAGTTGTTTTAATTTGAGGGTGAAAAGGTGTAGACGCGTACTGTAAAGTAAATGGGTTTTGATACTGCCCTGTGAATTATATTATAACGTCACCCGGAACGATTAGTGTTAGTGGTAGCATCAGTTAGCATACTTAATAGCCTCTCATTCTTCACTACGAAACTTCCATGTTCCTATAATCTTTAGGGGCATGGTAGTCTCTTCTAATTGTTCTCTTACATGTAGTTTGATAGTTAGTAGTAGTATGTAGTCCAGCAGATACCCTCGTTATAGACCAATAGGTCTCCTGGTATCTGTTCTTCCTATGTATTCCTCCTCCTACTCCTCTTCCTCTTCCATCTTCTCCTCCTCAACCTCTTCCTCCTATTCCTCCACATCATCGTTGTCTTCGTCGTCACTGTCATTGTTATCATCGTCATCATTATTATCTTCTTCCTCTTCGTCTTCTTTTTCTTCCCCCTGTTACTCATCTCTCCTCCTTTTCCTTGTTTTCACTATTCTTTTAAGTCCTCATAATCCTCTCTTCCTCCTCCCTATCCTTCTTTTATTCTTCCTTCCTCTTTATCCAATATATCTTCCTTTTTGGTGGTCCTTTTTACTTACTTACACTTTTTTTCATATCTTTACTTTTTACATATTTTGTCTCTTCTGCTTTTACTCCTTTTTACCCTTATTTTTATCCTCCTCCTCCTCCTCCTCCTCCTCCTCCTCCTCCTCCTCCTCCTCCTCCTGAACTGAAGTACAGCAGGAAAAGGATTTAGGTGTCATCATCAGTAATGATCTGAAAACCAGTCCGCATTGCCTAGCTGCCAGTAAAAAGGCAAATATGATGTTGGGCTTTATTAAACGTAACTTTGAACATAAAACTCCGAAAGTAATGACACAATTATACACGTCCTTGGTTAGGCCGCACTTGGAATATGCCGTTCAATTCTGGTCGCCCTGTTTCGTAAAAGATCAAGCCAAATTGGAATCAGTGCAAAGAAGAGCAACCAAACAAATTCCATCTCTGCGAAATTCATCTTATGAAGAGAGACTGCGGAAACTTAATATGTTTTCCTTAAAGGATCGTAGAATCTGTGGGGACTTGATAGAAACCTTTAAGATCCTAAAAGGTTTTGATGTCATTAATCAAGAGAACCTATTCGAGCTTTCAACTCAAGTGACAACAAGAAATAATGGTTTAAAACTAAACGGTCAACGTTGCATCACCGATCTCCGTAAAAATTATTTCAATGTTAGAGTCGTTGATCAATGGAACAAGTTACCAGCAAATATTGTCGGAGCCAGCACAATAACTACATTCAAAAACAGACTTGACGCGCACTATAAAGTAAATGGGTATTGATAGTGCGATTTCGTATCTAGTCCCCCGTATCGATTAGGTGTAGTGGTAGTGGTAGTTGTAGTTAGTATTTTTCATATCCTATCATTCTGCACTATGAAACTTCCATGTTCCTATCCTCTTTAGAGACATGGTATCATTTTCCAACTGTTTTCTTACAAGTAGTTGATAGTTAGTAGTATGTAGTTGAGCAGATACCCTCGCTATGGACCAATAGGTCTCCTGGTGTCTGTTATTCCTATGTAATCCTATGTAATCCTGCCACGAACAGTATTAATGATAATGACAATGATTATAAGGGTGATGATAGTAACAACAGTAATAATGATAATGATACATAGAAAATTATCATCATCATATTGGTATCATTATTTTCATCATTATCATCATCATCTTCATCATTATTGTTATTACTATTTCTGCGACCACTTTATTTCCTTTTTATTTAAACAGTTATTAATCACATATGTGGGTTAAAAGGTAGATAAGTTAAGGCAGTAAATGTTCAGAATCTGCCATTATATAGGGCGTAAAAGCGCGGTAAACCATCCTCACCCACCAATTTGCGATGCCTACCATTTTGCGGCAAAGGCTGTCTTGTGGTTAACCGTATACGTACAGCCCTGAGGCGCGGCGCGTAAAGTGTGTCAACGTATTCCCTGGAGGTTATAGGCAGGCAGCTAAAGGGAACGTGGAGGGGGGGGGGGGGGGGGGGGGGGGGACTCACATGCGGTATCTTTACTTAGTACTTACCCATGCGAAGAAAATATAGCAGGTAAACATGGTATTGTAATGCTGTTTTTATTGTTATTATGAGAGAGAGAGAGAGAGAGAGAGAGAGAGAGAGAGAGAGAGAGAGAGAGAGAGAGAGAGAGAGAGAGAGAGAGAGAGAGAGAGAGACCCCTCATCACTCTCTCCCTGTAATGAATCACATGATCCACTTGAATTGGTAGCGTCGAGAAGATTGTGTTTCGTAAGAGATTCAATTACAGGGGAGTGAAATATATACCTGGGTGGAAAACGATTATTATCTCTCTCTCTCTCTCTCTCTCTCTCTCTCTCTCTCTCTCTCTCTCTCTCTCTCTCTCTCTCTCTCTCTCTTTTCCCCCTTTTCTCCTCTCTCTCTCTCTCTCTCTCTCTAACGAAAACGAGGTCAGAACATCAATATATATTCTCTATGTAATCCTCCTGAAGGGATTAAGCTTGTTATTGTATCTCTCTATATATACTCTCCATGCTTCATCTGTGGTCGTTAATCCTTAGTTTATTACCCTATCCAATATTCATATCCATCCAGTTTTGATAGCTTGTATGGATTTATATGTATCTATTAATCCATCATGTGTCTATTATTTAGTAGACATTGGGAATAATTGTCTATTTATATTTGTTTAGTTATGAGTTTGTTGTTCGATTCGCGTGTATTTATTACATATGTTTGGGTCTATGCTCTATCTATCTATGTTATGTGTATATTAACCTATCAACCCTTAATGGCATGGACGAAAATACCTAGACAATAAATAATTAAAACTCAATTAAAACTTTCGTCGTTTAATCGTAGTAAATACAAACTCGTATGAAACGTGTTGATTCCCCCTGACGCTGATTGGACGAGATTAAACCAATTACAATAACTGTACTAGAAGGGAGGGGGAGGGTGGGGGGCGCCGCAGGGGTGGGAGGGGAGGTATATGGGGGGGAGAGGGATTACAGGGATGGGGGAGGGGGTACAGGGGTTGGGGAGGAAGGGTGCATGAGTCGGGGGGGAGGGGTACAGGGGTTAGGGGGGTACATGGGTGGGGAGGGGGGTGACGGGAACCAATCACAGGCACCCCAGGCAAACACGTGACCCCTGGACGATGCGCTAATGGGCCCCCAGGGGTGTCACGTGACCTCTCTTTGATGAATGCAGAGGGACGCTGAAGGGAAGGAAGGTCTCTGTTGTTGTTGTTGTTGTTGTTGTTGTTGTTGTTGTTGTTTAGATCATGCTTTAAAGTTTGATCCCTAATAATAAAATAATAAAATAATAGTCATGATATTAATAATAATAATAATAATGATAATGATGATGATAATAATAAATAAGTTTGATCCCAAATATCTCTTTTTTGGGGGGGGGCGGGAAATTTCGTTGTTTTTTGGTTTTTCGCTTTAGTTTTCGTGCGTATTTGTAAACTAATGTCATTTTTGTTGTTATTCATTATTTAAGTAGATTTCTTTTCATAATAGTGGTAATATTTTTTTTCATTGTGGTGGGGCGAATAATTTCGGTGATAAATATGAACTAGAGTGTCAGATTCAAGAGCACAAAGAGAGAGAGAGAGAGAGAGAGAGAGAGAGAGAGAGAGAGAGAGAGAGAGAGAGAGAGAGAGAGAGAGAGAGAGAGAGAGGAAAAAAAAAAAGATGCGTGAGAATAAGAAAGAGAGAGAAAAAAATATTACGAGAAAGAAAGAAAGAGATATATGGACTACTTTTAGCCAAGTGGAGGGTTCGGGCTCCGGCATCACCTCGCTCCCCACCACCACTACCCTCACCACGATCTCGGCTTCTCGGTGAGGTGGGTGGGGGGGGGGGGGTGATATTTCGGGCAGAAACGTGACTCTGGCCGAAAAACCCACTCGTTAAAAGCCATGTCTGAGAGGCCTGAATAAATCCACACCGAATTAAATTTTTCCCTCCCTGGAGCCTAACTATAATAAGGCCGAGATTGTATTATTGTAAATCGAGCTGATAGAAGGACGGGGGGGGGGCTGTTCACGTGACTGCCCTTCCCTTTCCCATCCTTTCCCTCCCCTTCCTTTTCCTTCTCTCTATTCTCTTCCCCTTCCTTCTCTCCCTCCTTCCCCTGTCAGCGGGACATCTACACAATTACAAAATAGGGTAAAGGGACAGCAGGGGGCAGGGAGAGGAGGCAGGGGATAGAAGGTAAGGAGGTGGAGGTGAGAGTGAATGAGTAAAGGGAAGGAGTAATAGGAGGGAGAGGAGGGAAAGGAGGTAGCAGCAGGAGGGAAGAATGGAGGAGGAGGGAAGGGTGGAAGGGCAGATTGTCACAAAGATAACACCACCTCGGTTCAAAGAGAGGAGAGAGAGAGGAGAGAGAGAGAGAGAGAGAGAGAGAGAGAGGAGAGAGAGAGAGAGAGAGAGAGAGAGAGAGAGAGAGAGAGAGACCCCCCCTCACATCACTGCCAACACTCACCTAACACACTTTTTATATACACTTAAAACACTACAAAATACTTTACACATGCTACAACACATTACTCTTATTACACGCCCATCATTGCTCTCTCTCTCTCTCTCTCTCTCTCTCTCTCTCTGGGGTGGGGCATATAAAACATATATTGATCAACTATTTGTAAATCAGAAAAAATTAGTTCGCATAATGTCCTCTAGTAATCGGTATGACCACACAAGCCCAATCTTTCGTGAGTTGAAACTTCTAAAATTACATGATATTATAGACTATCAGACTATAACTTTTGTTTATAAGGCGTTGAATACATACAAAATTGACAGTGTTTTTCAGACCACAACGCATAGCATACAAACCAGACGAACCAATAATCTCAAACTTCCATTGTGTAGAACTTCCCATGCTCAACAAAGTGTTCTCACTCGGGGAACTAAACTGTGGAACAAACTTCCAGATGATGTAAGGAATAAAGAATTAAATCCATTTAAACTGCAAATAAAAGAAAAGTTGAAAAGTAACTATTAAAATTAATGTATTATTATTATAATTGTGATTTGTATAATTAATGTGATAATTATCATTGATCTCTTTATCAGTACTATTATGTATGTGTACTGTTATGGTATGAATGCTTGTTTGTGTATATTCTTTAATATACTTATTGAATTTATTTAATTTAATTGATAAAATTAAGTAGTATATTCAGTAGGGAATATAATTTTTTTTTTTATTTAATTTAGTTTTTCATATGTAAATTAGCATTAGGCCGTCCTACACGCTACATCTGCTGACCTCTTATTTTAGCATAAAGTCCATAAAAGAGTTACGACTCAATGGACAAAGGCTTTGACATTTTCTCTACATGTATAATAACTTGTATAATATTAAGGCCAATAAAAAAATTATCAATCAATCAATCTCTCTCTCTCTCTCTCTCTCTCTCTCTCTCTCTCTCTCTCTCTCTCTCTCTCTCTCTCTCTCTCTCTCTCTCTCTCTCTCTCTCTCTCGCTCTCTCTCATACATTCTTCAAAAAAACTCAACAGCCTCTTAATATTTCCGGTTCCTCCTCAAGAAGCTTATGTTACGTGCCACTTTTATAGGCTTTCTCCCTCCCCTCTCCCCTTCATTCCCCTCACTTTTTCGTCCCCGGTACCATATGCCCAGCTTCCCCTAACACCCGTCTCCCCTCCCCTCTCCCCTTCTCCTCTTACTCCTTCCCTCCTTAGGCCAGACAGGTAGCCACGCACACCTGCTCTTGATTACTCTACCTGTCACCTTATCTGATTACCTGGTCTGCTTACGGGGAAAAGGGTTAGGCAGGGAGGGGAAGGGGAGGGGAGGGAAGGGGAAGGGAAAGGAGAGGAGGGAAGGGAGGGGAAGGGGAGGGAAGGGGAGTGGAGGGTATAGAGAGAGGGTATTGTGCCTAAATCGGCCCATTTGTTACTATGAATATCTCCTTAATTTGGGCAATTTTTGAATAATTTATAAGAGTTCATGTATGTTTTTCTTGTTAAGTCGCCCATTTCAAGATAATAATACAAAGATAAGAAGAAAAATATAGGTTTTCACAGATGTTTCGAGGTGAAAGTAAAAAAATAGACTGGAAAGAAAATATGAAAATCTAGACTATCACAGGCGTCTTAAGGTGGGAGTAAAGAAAACAAAGAAAAGAAAAAGAAAACAAAGAAAAGAAAAAGAAAACAAAGAAAAGAAAAAGAAAACGTTAGGCTTTCACAGAAGTTTCGAAATACGAAAAAAATGTAGCTGCTGGAAAGAAAATAAGAAAATATCGACAAAGACTTTTTGGAGTATGAGCAAAGAAATCACGAAAAGAAAGGAGAAAAAAATATAGACTTAAAGATTTTTTGGAGTAAGAGCAAAGTAAACACAAAAAAAGTAAAAAAACTTTCAGAAAAGAAAAAAACTTAAAATCTCACAAACGTTTCGAGATGAGAACAACAAACAGATAGAATTTCACCCTTGACATTTCGGTGGCCAAGGTTGATTCATGGGCGGGCGTGAGTGCCGGACATGCGTGGGTATAGTCGAGTGCCGGGAGTGCCACGTGGACGCTACAGAGCCACGCCAGGAAATTGCTGCAAGCGCGTCAGAAGAGAAACATTGACCAGTGATGTCAAGCTGATGAATACGAGGAAGAGGAATAAAAGAAGAAGAAGGAAATGATAAATAGAATATAGTGGATGAGGAGAAAGGAGGAAAGAGAGAATTGGGAAGTGGAAGATGGAGGAAGAAGACGAGATAGAGGTTGAGGAAGAGGAGAAGAAAGACGAGGAAGAGAATGTGGATGAAGAGGTGGAGGCCGGAGGGGGAAGGTGACGAGAAAGCTAATACGGAAGGAAAGGAAGAGAAGGAGAAGTGAGACGTGAAAGAGGATGTCGAAGAGAAGGAGGGGGAAGTCCGACGAAGAAGAGGATGTGAAAGAAAAGGAATAAGGAAACTATGATAAAGAGGAGGAGGACGAGGATATGAGTGAAGAGTAGTGGTGAAGGAAGTGGAGGTAGTGGTGACAGTGCCTGCAGACGGTGCCACGCGGCGGTAGAGGGAGTGCCAGACAGTGCCAGTGTGTTAGGTGAAGTGTATATCTGTCTGTCTGTCGGGGTATAAGTAGTAATTAAAGCGAAGGGCTGCGCTATTTTTATCAGGTGAGGAGGAAAAGAGAGGGAGGAAGTGGAGAGAGAGAGAGAGAAGAGGGGAGGGTGTAGAGGGAAAAGGAGGGAGTGGAGAGTGAGAAAAGGGTAGGAGGGGAGGGTGTCAAGGGAAAGGAAGGGAGGAAGGAAGGAGGGGAGGGAAGAAAGGAGGGTAGGAGGATAGTCAAGAGAGGAGTACGAGATTATGGAAGTTTAAGAGACACAAGATAATGGTTGGAGGAAGAAGAGAAAAAAAATAATTTGCAGCAAGAGAAGGGAGAGATGACAAAGATTAAGATGATGCATATAAAAAACGCCAAGAGTGAAAGGGTAAAAAAGAGAGAAGAAGATAGAAGTGTTAACCGACGTTGTTTTTATCAGGTTTTTTTTTATATTCCTCTTCTCTTTGTGTTCCCCCCCCCCTCCCTCCCTCCCCTATCCATCCTCCTCCTGTTCTCCCTCGTCTCTCCTTCCTTACTCCACTTTTTTCTCTGCTCGCCCTTCATCTTCTTGCAGCGATTTAAAGAGGCATTTACGTTGTTCGTGCAGTTGTGAATAATTATCAAAAGTGGAGGTGAAAAGGGCAATAGGGGAGGAGGAATGATAGTAGTATATAGTAGTAGTAGTAATAGTAGTAGTAGTAGTAGTAGAATAGTAGTAGTAGTTGATGAATAGGGATGGGGAGGAAGGAGGGCAAAAGAAGAAGAGAAATGAAAGAGATGGGGTAAGAAAAATGGGGAACGGAAAGAGGCATGAAGGAGGAGAGAGAGATAGGAAATAAAGGAATACAAGAGAACTGTAGTGAAGATTTGGATTTTTTCATGTACTGTAGAGTCAGACTTATGAATAAAGAGGAAAGAGAATAATGCGTAAATGTTCAATTATTATCATTATTGATTAAGAAAAATTATGGACAAAATAAAAAGGAGGTAGGCAACAAGTGAGAAATAATGATGATTATTACAGTTTCCCATGTCATGATTTTCTGGACAAGGACAACGTTAAAATGGAGTTAATTTCATTAATAAAACTTAATGGCTTACACGGGTAAACCTATAAGCAGGGACTGGTGGATAGAGGGAGGCATGGCAGTGGGACTGGTGGATAGAGGGAGGTATGGTAGTGGGATTGGTGGATAGAGGGAGGCATGGTAGTGGTAGTGGTGGATAGAGGGAGTGATGGTAGTGGTGGATAGAGGGAGGGATGGTAGTGGTGAATAGAGGGAGGGATGGTAGTGGTGGATAGAGCCTAGAGGGAGGGATGGTAGTGGTAGTGGTGGATAGAGGAAGGGATGGTAGTGGTGGATAGAGGGAGGGATGGTAGCGGTGGATAGAGCCTAGAGGGAGGGATGGTAGTGGTAGTGGTGGATAGAGGGAGGGATGGTAGTGGTGGATAGAGCCTAGAGGGAGGGATGGTAGTGGTAGTGGTGGATAGAGGGAGGGATGGTAGTGGGACTGGTGGATAGAGAGGAGATGTATATCCAGAGAGAGAGGGAGAATTTTTTATTTTTTATTATATAACTTTAATTAAAAAAGTGTTTGAAGGGGTAATGTTTTGTGCTCATTAAGTAAAGAAGCACCGTCGTATGCCACTAACACCGTTCTTTCCAACCCAGAGGTGTGTTTAGGCAGGACCAGCAATGTTCATTCTTGATCCTATATGCTTACTAGAATAATAATGATTTCAAAGATAGTGTTATGGGTATCTTTATGCAAGTTACCCAAAGAAATTTCGTTTTTTCTAGTTGCCTTAGTAATAGTTTTCTTTATTTATAGGAGTAACATATCTATTCTTATGTGTGTAGGAAAGCACTTTATTTTTATTTTTCCATGTTGCCAGGGAAGATGTGGGATCTATAACTAGTTTCGATAATACTATTCATGTTATACATTATTTTTTACAATAAAAAAAATAATTCTCCTCAAGGGATAAAATTAACTTGAACGTTGTAATATTTTCTGTAACTAAATACATCGTAACTGTAATATGATCGGGGAGGTAGTGATGGTTGTACAAGGCTATCAGGGATGAGCAACGACTATGTAATCAACACCTTGATGAATTGTAGGCCGGGGAGCTGTTCTCTCGGCTGCTCATAGGCGTGTCGGCTTCCTGAAGGCGGCGCTGCACCAGATCCTGCCGACACGCACGCCTGGATGCTGACAGCGTGGCGTAAAAAGATAATTAATAAAATAAGTAAATTAATATAAAAAGTAAAGAAAATTAAAATAGATCAATACTTAAATACGCGAATAGATAGTAAATATTTGTGTTCATGAAGCTGTCAAACAAAAATGAAAAATACATGGAAAGCCAATCAGGGACAGACAGAAAGGCAGGCAGACAGGTAGAGAATTGGGGAACGGGAATAAAACATGTTGCTGTTCATAGGGTTGACAATCTCCTACATCTACAAGCCAACGCATCACGTATTGTACATGATAGGTACAGGGGAAGGGAGGGTGTGCGACAGGGAACAGGTTATGGTCTTAACGCTTGAGCGCGTGCTCGCAGATTTGAAAAAAAGAAGAAGAAATATCAAGGATCCCTCGTGCTAATCCCTAACGTCCCACAACCTCTAATCTTTTCAGCACAGATAAGGCAGAGAATTTGCAGAAGTCACCCAAATATCTCTGCTCTGCACAAACCACCACCCCAAGATCTCTCGAACTATTTTTTCCCCAAAGAATCCGGCGGCTGCTTTACCTGGCTTAGATAAGTGTTCGTGCTTGTTTCTTGTATCACAATCACGTCTGTGAAATTAAAGTGTCTTCCAAACTGGACGCTGGAAAACCCGGACTCAGCAGAGCTCAGTGTTGATTCTGAGAAACTCTCCGCTACGGGCGGTGAAACTGGTCGTCTATAATAATATAAGCGAAAGTGTGTGTGTGTGTGTGTGTGTGTGTGTGTGTGTGTGTGTGTGTGTGTGTGTGTGTGTGTGTGTGTGTGTGTGTGTGTGTGTGTGTGTCCGCGATAGGTGCCGCCCCCAGTGCCCCAATCCCATCATATGGCACAGTTTTGAAACCAGGTCGACCAGGGGAAGGTTTTAAGCCCACGTATGAGATGATCCGATCACTTTTCTTCTTCTTTTTTTTAGCAGCCTATTAGCGAGAATTGTGAAAAAAAAGTGGGTTGAGAGAATTGAGGAAATCTTGATGTAGGGTGATGGGTAATGGGTGAGTGAATGGGTGGGGTGATGGGTAATGGGTGTGGGGTGATGGGTGAGTGAATGGGTGGGGGGTGATGAGTGAGGGAATAATGGGGGGTGATGGGTAATGGGTGTGTGGTGATGGGTAATGAGTGAGTGAATAGGTGGGGGGTGATGGGTAATGGGTGAGTGAATGGATGGGGGGTGATGGGTAATGGGTGAGTGAATGGGTTGGGGGTGATGTGAATGGGTTGGCGTTAATACATACATTTCTACATCCATGATTTCAAGAAAGCTAGAAGGGGCTATCTGGAGAGTCTGTGTTTGGTGGGCCTTCAGCCCACCAAACACAGGTGGTGGGCCGCCCACCAATAGCCCTCCGCAGGAGCTAGCCAAAAAGTCCGCTCGGAGGGCGGCTTTGCGGCTAGTAATAAAATTAAAGTGAAATTCGGAAGAAGACGTTCGTCAACTCAATGCTTGTTTGATGTATAGTGCTTCCGATAGCGACGAAGTTGACGGCCTTTTCTTAGACGAAACCAGACAACGGCAGACCTCACAACACGAGGGCCTCATCGGCACTTCACGTGAGGCAGAGTGACCTTCATGACGACTATATACCGGACCAGCGAAGGGATGGTTATTGTGCATAAGGAACGTGAGGAATGGCGTGTAGATAACGAGTACCTTTCACGAGGAAATTGAGTGTACTAGCGAAGAGCCTTCGATGTCGAAGGGATAATTTCTTTAACGCGTCTCTCACGTTTTGTGAAGCAAGTTAGTGGTTCATTACATTGGGATGATTTGCCGATGGCTCATTGAATCCTGTAATCATTGCAGAAAAGATACGATTCGTGAGAGGAGGTAGGACATTTTCGGTTCCTGAGTTTGCGTCACCTAAAGGGGGAAATATACATGCAAAAACAAAGCGAATCAAGTCACTCTTTTGGAAGTCTACATGCCTCGATGATTTTCAGTCAGTCAACGAACCGTACTTACGTGAAGTTACGTCGCGCTGCATTCAGATTTATATGTAGCTAGGTCTTACAAAGGCATAATAAGATTTGGTGTGCCAGTTATAGGTGTCCAGCTTCTGTTGCCCTTAACATTCAGTTTAAAGCTGTAGAGAAGGTGGGACTTGGCAGCGACCTCTCAGCGCTTATGATGAGGTAAGGACCGCCTTAAATATTTCATGTTGCGTAAAGCATCTAAGATACTAAAGTCTATTCATCCTCACCATGCTGGTGCGCTGGGGCCATATAAGGTGCTTTCGCAGGGGAGGGCGAGAGACCAGCGACCCTGCCTTGTACATCCAAACACTGACGGTTATGTTACAGGTGGTGGACAGAGGACAATGAAAAAATATATATTATACTCACGATCAACAATTGTCTTTCTGTGCGAAAGTGTTTCTGAAACTCTGCTGTATTATTTATTTATTTGTTTATTATTTTTATTTATTTGTTTATTTATTATTCTACCTACTTTATTTGCTACTTTGGTATTCTTTTACACTAGAACCAGAATTCCCTACACAATTGGGAGTATGGTTTCTGTTTACCTTATTGGATTCTAAGAAACATTCTCAATTTGAGCTTCCATCGCAAATCATTACTTTTGGAGATATGACATGTTGTTTATAGGGAGGAGAGAGACAAGTGTTTACGTGCGCCTCACTCTTCTTCCTCTTGTGACCTGCATCGCATCTGTTCTTCCCTTGCCGCGGACACTTTTTAATGCGAATTTGGCTTTAGTTACCGTAGATAACACTAAAGTCGCCAGGACAACGTTTCTTTTTTATTTACAGACGTCTGGTGGCGTTAATACTTACATTTCTACATCCATGATTTCAGGAAATTTTGAAGTGGCTATCTGGAGAGTCTGTGTCATTTTGTGTCTTCATCTGTGTCATATTATGGCTATAAATGAACAAATTACCAAAATAAACCGAGTGGCGACGTTGGTAACGGGCTACACTAAGATCGCCAGCTAGTGTTTATGTTTTAAGTGTCCTTCCGCCGTCGTTGTTGCCCGAAAATAAAAACGAGTAGGGAAATTTGAAACCGTATAAATTATAGTGTTTGCAGATACAAAGCATAAAACAACGCTGAAACAGGGTAGATTATACAGTCATGATATAAACTACTGTGTATCATCTTCAGTGGCACATACAAATCAGTAGTGATGCTATAATTCGTAATATATGGTGGTTGGCGACATCAGTGCAGGTGGCGACTATAGTGTTATCTACGGTAGGAGGTTAAAACGTGGGGTTAGGTTAGGTTAGTGCAGCGGTCGGCAATCAGTGGCTCCGGAGTCGCATGCGGCTCTTTCAAGAGACCTGTGCGGCTCCTGCAACCTACTCAATAAGTGAGGGTCAAGTCAATAGGGAGGGTCAAGGTTAATAGGTTAGTAGTCAGTAAGTCATAGGGAGTTTCAAAAAGGGGGCTAGACAATTTCATAGATGGGGATGAAAGGTGGATAGAGCCAATAGGGAGGGTCAAGTCAATAGGTCAATAAGTCAATAGGGAGTTTTAATAGGAGGCTAGAGAATTACAGGACGCAATGTTCATGATACCTTATTTAGTCTTACCCAATTTTAATTCCTTTAGTCAATAGGAGTTTTTAGTTAATAGGGAGTTTTTAGTCAATAGGGAGTTTTTAGTTAGTAGGGAGTTTTTAGTTAATAGGGAGTTTTTAGTCAATAGGGAGTTTTTAGTCAATAGGGAGTTTTAGTCAAAAGGGAGTTTTTGTTAATAGGGAGTTTTTAGTCAATAGGGAGTTTGTAGTCAATAGGGAGTTTTTAGTCAATAGGGAGTTTTAGTCAAAAGGGAGTTTTTAGTTAATAGGGAGTTTTTAGTCAATAGGGAGTTTGTAGTCAATAGGGAGTTTTTAGTCAATAGGGAGTTTTTAGTCAATAGGGAGTTTTTAGTCAATAGGGAGTTTTAGTTAATGTAGTTTTTAGTCAAGAGGGAGTTTTTAGTCAATAGGGAGTTTTAGTTAATGTAGTTTTTAGTCAAGAGGGAGTTTTTAGTCAATAGGGAGTTTTAAGTTAATAGTTTATAGTCAATAGGGAGTTTTTAGTCAATAGGGGGTATTTAGTCAATAGGGAGTTTTAAAGTCAATAGGGAGTTTTAAATAGTCAATAGGGAATCTTAATAGGAGGCTAGACAATTTCATGGATGGGGATGAAAGGTGGATGTAGGTAGTGTTAAGTAACAGGAACTACCACGTGTTGGTCTCCCGGCCTCTTGTAGCTTCCTTATTTTCTTAATAATGTTCAAATTATCGTTAAAAAAATAAGAGATAAAATACTAGCATAGATAGCCGCAGTATAATAGTGTATGTGACCTAGGTCCTAGGTCTCTAGGAAAATATTGAGATGAATTTTTGTACTTACTAACTTGTACTTGTTCGTAATTTCCATTCATAATTTACACCGCGGCTCCATCAACACTGCTTTTCTGCCAAGTTTGAAGAAACTGTCTCTTCTCGAACTCTGGGTTGCCGACCTCTGGACCGTTAGTGAGTCAAAAGTTAGGGTTAGGTTAGTTAATGTTCATATCTCCTTTACCCTCTCCTTCCTATTAAAAACATCTTAAATCTTCGAAAATAGTGATTTGCGACGGAAGCTCATAGAGGGAATGTTTCTTAGAATCCAATAAGGTAAACAGAAACCACACACCCAATTGTGTAGGGAATTCTGGCCGTAGATAACACTTAAGTCGCCAGCTGCAATAATGTCGCCAGGCGCCAAATATTACGAATAATAGCATCAGTGATCACTACTGATTTTTATGTGCCACTGAGGATGATACACAGTAGTTTATATCATGACTGTATAATCTACCCTGTTTCAGCGTTGTTTTATGCTTTGTATCTGCAAGTATATACGGTTTCAAATTTTCCTACTTGGTTTTTTTCGCGCGACGACGACAGCGGGAGAACACTCAGAACATAAACACTAACTGGCGACCTTATTGTT
Source organism: Chionoecetes opilio (assembly GCA_016584305.1). Taxonomy (NCBI): domain Eukaryota; kingdom Metazoa; phylum Arthropoda; class Malacostraca; order Decapoda; family Majidae; genus Chionoecetes; species Chionoecetes opilio. The sequence goes on along the minus strand of JACEEZ010012640.1, from coordinate 126,106 downwards.
GGTCGCCACTCTGGTGATATTTTTGTAATTTGTTCCTTTATAGCCATACTATGACACAGATTAAGACATAAAATGATAGACTCTCCAGATAGCCCCTTCTAACTTTCCTGAAATCATGGCTGTAGAAATGTAAGTATTAACGCCACCAGACGTCTTTACATCGAAAAAAAACGTTGTCCTGGCGATTTTAGTGTTAGTTACGGTAGTGTAAAAATATACCGCTAATTTATTTATATATTTTTACTGCTTAAAACGGGATACTCACGTTACATAAAATTATTACAGTGCGTAAACTATAGATCTATAAATAAACACAGTTATCAATGAAAATTTTCGTTTTCTTTTAAAATACGCAACAGAAAATAAATGTGAACGGGATAACTATGATATAATGATAGTATATTTTAAACATTTGAAATAGATTATGATGACTATGAAATGGTGTAGTTACAAATCATTGGTCTACCCGGCTTTGATATAAAACGTAAGTAAATCGTAGATAAAACTTATGTACGATTAACGTATTGGCGATAGTTCTGGCTGACAAATGATTTCCAGATTGTGTGGTCATATACTTCGGCACATATTATGTTTACTCCCAAGTGTGTGGTGTCAGTGCGTAACAACAGCATCGTGTGAAGGTTATATGGCACGCACAAAAAAAATAGATAATGGGAGAATCGGAATGGCATCCTTGCCTTCTTTACCTGCTTCGTTTACTTGTCTACCTGAGCCGCCGTCATCCCTACCTTTCCTTTCTTCTCGGCTACCCACCACTTCCTCCCGCCTTCCTTCCACCTTCCAGCGTCCTGCATAATATTCCTGCTCTCCTTCCTCTCCCTCCACCGGTAAACCTGATCTATTTCTTGTATCTGTTAAACATTCATCCGTAATTGATATATAAGATACACATAAGATTGTAATTCTAACTTTTGTCAAGAAGAAAAGTAATTACTGTAGTACCATGTGTCTGGTCGTATTTCATGTCATTTATAATTATTCGTTTAATGTATTCATTAACTTATTTTTCCATGTAGCCTAGATATTTGTAATTATGTCCATTCAAGAGGGCATGCACGTAGATTGGAAAGATTTAGCACAGGAGATAACAGGAACAGGACGCATTCATTACCTGATAATGCCTGACCGCAGAGGGAGTACGGCGTGCTTGAGGAGCGGATGAGCGAAGAACCAGAAATTACGTTGAGGACAGAGGAACACCCAGGCGTGGATGGTGCTCCTCACACTGGAAAGGAAATACAGAAGGCGAATACGAGAGTGACAATGAGAAATATGCTTTGTTGAATATAGATGGACTAGTCTATACACCTGAAGTGCCTTCAATGGACGATAAGAAACAACGGCGACAACGACATTATATTTTGTCAACGAGAACGCGCCTCATCGCTCCTCGACTGCAAGTTCTCGGAGTCTCGAAATTTTGATATATTATGTTTATTATTATTATTATTATTTTTTTTTTTTTTTTTTTTTTTTTTTTTTCCCTATGATCGTCAGGCTTCAAGCAAAGGCAGTGTTAAGCAGAGTTCTCGCGGTTTCTATCCATCCGCGAGGAGTAAATAAATAGGTTTTTTGTGCTCAATTTCAGTTCCTTGCAAGTGACCTGTAGTCACAGAAGCTTGAAGTCTACCTTGGCATTGAACCCCAGCATTCTTAGAAGTCGAAAATCTTTTATCGGTATATAAATTGTGTGGATGTGAGTACCAATCACATCATTATCCTCGCTCCCGTGCCTTTCGCCTCTCGTTAAAAAAGTAATGAATCATGTAGCCATCCATGGTAAGGTTTCTCGGCATCCTCCTTGACTAGCGTTGTTGACATGCAATCTTATGATGGTGAGTGATTGCGCCATGGACGGGCGAGGCGACGGTTACCTGGGTGGGCGTCTGGTGATACCGTTTCCTACTCTCCTGCCTTGAGTCCCTCCCGCCCACGATCGCATTTGTTGCGGCTGTGGTCTGTCATCTGTTCATTTTTATGATTTTTTCATCCTAACATTTTATCCGCTTTGTTCCGTTTATCTATTGTATTTGGCCGAACCCTGGCGACGCGGGTAAGGGAGGAGGCGGAATGTCGCGAGGAAGGAAGTGTGAGCGTACGAGGCTTCCGTGCACCGGTTTGATGCCTGGGAAGAAAATTACTCCCTTGAAGACAGCATAGGCTGGAAAGGACTGGAGGAGGAGGTGCCGGAGGACGGGTGAGGGAAGATCGAAGTAGCACCTTTGTTCTTCAAAGGCGCCACTTCTGAGGCTGATTTCATTGTGGCAGGCGGCGGGATGGGCCAGGGTCCTCCCCGCTATTGTGGTGGCGCGTACATTACCACCGCCACAACACAAAGGGGACTTTTTTTATGTGCTACGTAACCACAGGCCGGCGGTGGGCGCGTGTGACAGCGAGATGAAGGGCTACGAGGCTGCGACAGAGACACCCGAAGGAGGGGGGCGGGGTGGCACCTCCAAAGCGGCCCCGTCAGTTGTGTGGAAATGTTGTGGCTTCTCAGTACATGAAAAGAAATGAGGGAAAATTCTTAATATACTGCTAAGAAGGTCAGAGGTGTGTTTGATTACCTTGACGCACCCGTAACTCAGGTAACCACGAGGGGATCTGAACCCTTTCCTTTGCTTTTTTTGTACTATTTCTTTTTTTCAGCAACACACGCATGTCTCCCGCCTGTAGGCCAAGAAATATGGGTAATTTATGCCTCGAAATAGCATGGCGGGGTTGTTTCTATATATCCTATCTACTCGCGTCAACGTCTCTTCGTCCTCCAAAGGCTAAAAGAGAAGAAACGCAGGCCTATTCACGCCCATATAATCGTATAGGCCGCGGGAGCACCAGTCAAGCCGCCCCAGAGAGCAAGATGTGACGGGCGGTGACTGGGAAAACAGAGGCGTGAAGTCGTCGCCACGCAGCTGTCGGTCTCCAGAAGTGTAAACCGGACCAGTCATCTGCATCCCTCCTTACCCCTGCATACACCTGGCGCTGCATCCCCTCTGCCAACATCAAGGCGTCACACCCTCCCCTGCCGCGTTGGGACCCTGTTTCTGCCCCTGCTTGTCACCTCGACACCTCCTGCACCAACACTAATCACATTACACGTCTCTGGTTTGATGTACAATTTCGTGCGGCGGTATAGAGGCGGAAGACGTGCTAAATGTGTGGAATGCTGACGTGAACTACCTCGTGTAGGTCTCACGGCCTCTTGTAACTTCCTTATTTTCTTATGTTCTTATGTGAAAGGAAGTCGTGTATAAGATTATTCCCAAGTCACCACCACCACCACCATCTACATACAGACACACGGCCGATTCTTTAAACGTGGACTTAGGCTAACCTAAGACTAACCGTGGCTTTAGACAGGCATTTCCGTTTTCTAAACATTTTCCGGGGGGGTTTAGTCTTAAGTTGGTCTAAAACTAACGAGAATAGTATTGGAAATGTTAGACACCCAGGACCCTGTCCAACACTTGAGTCTAATGATATTTACGAATACTATGCAAATACCCATGCTAAGACAAATTACCGGTATTGCCAATATTCTGTTTGGCAAAATATGAGTGTATACATGCGTCTACTGCAGATTATGAAGCATCTGAAATATTTTTTTAAAGACCGCGTTTGGCGCCCTACGAAATCTGGGTTTGTTTATCTCTCCTCGCCCGCCGAGTCCAGACTATCAGCAATATAATAGTCACTCACTTATACGACTATACAGCAGCACTTGCATTTAATTAATGGAAACAGAGGAGACATTTATTCTCTTTTTGGTCATAATAGTCTAGTCTACGCTAACAGCGGTTCCTTACATCCCTCTACGGGGAGGCCACGGCAGAAGTCTCCCATTTCCACATATCTATCCACCTCATTCTCACATTAGGATGGAGTGAAAATGGCAATTTTAATTATGATATATTTAAATTTCTTTTGGTAGCATTAAAAACTTGCTAACTGTTATAATAAACAAGATGGCGTAAAATAAAAATAAATAAAAACAATTTGGGCTAGCACATTCAGCTTGAAAATCACGCCTATTTATCAGAAAAAATGCCGTAAAAATCGGCGAAAAAGGTCCACAATTTTAGTCCTCGCGCCAAAAAATGTACATATCTTCCTACCTACCTACCTACCTACCTACCTACCTACCTACCTACCTACCTACCTACCTACCTACCTTGCTTAATTCTATGCCTTTTTTTTCAGGCACACAATGACTACTCCTGTCAAGACAAGAGAAAGTGTATCATGCACCTTGTTTGGAGCACCAAGTGCGCTCCCGAAGAACCGGCTACCAACATACGGAGACGTAATGAAGTTGTATAACCTGACCAAGCGCACCCTAAAAGAACAATCCAACAAAGAACCTTCGCAGCACGATATCGCTGAAAACGTTATAGTGGATGTTGTTATGATATGGGAGAAATCATCACTTCCACGGCTCAGCCACAGGCGCATACAGGATATGCTGAAAACATATCATCACAAATATTTTGCTATGCTGAAGGTTCCGAAGGCCAGGCGAGATTCCGACAAGTATAAAGAGATGATTACTATTTTTCCGGCAGATTCCGACACATTGTTTGACATAAGCTCCTGTAAATGCCAACCGATTGAGTCCTGTGCTTGTGAAAAGTCAAGAAAAGTCCCGGTAATAGAACAAGAATTTTTGGTAGATCAGAGAGGTGAGAGATTGATGATAATAGCCGGTGTTGATAGATTAGAGAGTGGAAAGCAGCAACAAAGATACATCAGGAATGAGGCAATACGACGACAAACTACACCTGCCAAAGCTAAAAGTCCCGAACCATCGACGTCATCATCAACCAACATGGAGATCAATGACATTGATTCTAATTCTAATGACGATGTTACGAGTGATGATAGCGACTCTGAAATGTTTGCGAACAGGCCTAAAAAACCAACGCCAAAGCAGGAAGCTAAAGGTAATCAGATGAGAGTGAAGCTTCCGTCTGTAGCGTTAGCGTGTGACCGTCATGAGTTATCGGACCGGGCGGCAGCAAGTATAACGAGTGCTGTACTACAGGACATCGGAATAGTTCACGAAGGCGATGTCAGTCATGTGATAGACAGAAGCAAGATAAGACGCGAGCGAAGCAAGAAAAGAAGTCAAGTGCGCGAGGGAAAGAGACAATGACATCAGCGGCTTCTATTTTGACGGTCGCAAAGACAGAACCATGGTGCAAGTGAGAAAAGATGACGGAAAGCTACATCGAGAGGTCACGAGCGAAGAACATATAAGTAATCATATCTGAACCGGGGTCGTCTTATTTTGGACACATAACTCCAACCGGCGGCTCTAGCAAAGTTGTAACAGTTGAACTGATAAAATATTTAGACGAGAGAGGTGTAAATAAAACAGAAATAATGGCTCTGGGATGCGACGGCACAGTAGTCAACACTGGAGTAAAAGGCGGCATCGTTCGATTGTTTGAACTGTCTCTAAAGCGACCAGTTCATCTGCCAACTTCACGCGAATGAGCTTCTATTGAGGCATCTCTTCGCTCATCTCGACGGAAAGACCACAGGACCAAAAGACTTCTCAGGACCGATCGGTAAACAACTACCAACCTGTGAAGCTTTACCGCTAGTGACATTTTCACACATTCGGTGTGAAATGCCCTCGACACTCCCTGATGATTTATCAACAGATCAGAAGTACCTTCACGACATGTGTAACGCCATATCAGTCGGTGTGTGTCCTGTTGACCTTTCTCTACGAAATCCCGGTCTAATGAATCATTCGAGATGGTTAACTACAGGAATCGCATTCTACGTCTGTATGTGTCTACAGCGAACCCCTCAGATCAACTCAAAGAGCTTGTTCTCATTCATTGTCAGAGTTTATGCACCCATGTGGTTTGCGATAAAGATGAAACCCTCGTGCAAAGATGGAGGAAGGCACGTGTTTGAAACGATCAACAAATCTCGCTACATGAAGAAAGATCTTCATCGTGTCGTCGACCCCGTTATACAAAGAAATGGTTACTTCGGACATCCCGAGAATCTTCTTCTCAGTATGATAACCGACGCTCGACCCCATATACGCGAATTCGGTGTACGTCGCATC
>JACEEZ010012640.1:107500-115000 GCA_016584305.1 Chionoecetes opilio | reverse complement strand
ATGCGCTCTACTGAGTGCCCCCCCCCTAGTTTACCCTGTTTTTGTGATACATTTACATGCTGTGTCTTTTTGTAATGTTGCTTTAGGCAGATACAATTTGTATGCGATTATCAATGTGTTTATTACTCGTGTGGTGTGTGTGTGTGTGTGTGTGTGTGTGTATGTGTGTGTGTGTGTGTGTGTGTGTGTGTGTGTGTGTGTGTGTGTGTGTGTGTGTGTGTGTGTGTGTGTGTGCGTGTGTGTTCATTTCAAGCCGGCTCATGATAAAAACTTTCTCAAACTTTATTTGTTTGTCTTTATTATTTTATGTTTATCTATTCATATCTTTATCTTTATTTTATTTTGTTTATTTATGGTTAGTTGAACACAGACAGACAGAAACAGAGACAACAGACAGACAGACAGACAGACAGACACACCACTATAATGTTCGGGTCACCACCTTTTCCTCCTCCTCCTCCTCCTCCTCCTCCTATTCCTTCTTTTTGATGACTTCTCGTTTCCCCGTCGCATCACCCTTGCCGGCGGCCCTCCAGACACAGCCTCCCGCCGGAATAAGTCATGCCACGTCCTTCCCGTATTAGTGGTTCATCTTGTCCCTCACAAACAACACCACGTCAAGAGACCACCCCGGGGATGTGTGTGTGTGTGTGTGTTTGTGTGTGTGTGTGTGTGTGTGTGTGTGTGTGTGTGTGTGTGTGTGTGTGTGTGTGTGTGTGTGTGTGTGTGTGTGTGTGTGTGTGTGTGTGTGTGTGTTGACGTACAGACCACCCACGGTATACAGGAGAAGCGTAATGTGAGTCAATGTAGACATCAAATTGGGCCATTCCAGACCACCTCACCTCCTCAGTCCTCACCGCCTTCACCTGTCCCCCTTTACCTTGGTCTTCCGCCCCCTGCTCCTCCCTTGCCCCCCCTTCCCTAGCCCCTCAAAGCAGCAGGAGCGGCAGCAGCAGGGGTTATGCATCTGTCGGGCGCCCCCTGCGGCTGAATGGGTTAAGATTATCTTGCGGCTACGTCAGCGTTATTTGGGAGAGACTAAATGACAAGAGTAACTGACTAGCATGCAAATCACTGACTGACTGACTGACTGACTGACTGACTGACTGACTGACTGACTGACTGACTGACTTTCTCTCTCTTTCTTTCTTTCTCTCTCTCTCTCTCTCTCTTCTCTCTCTCTCTCTCTCTCTCTCTCTCTCTCTCTCTCTCTCTCTCTCTCTCTCTCTCCTCTCTCTCTCTCTCTCTCTCTCTCTCTCTCTCTCTCTCTCTCTCTCTCTCTCTCTCTCTCTCTCCTCTCTCTCTCTCTCTCTCTCTCTCTCTCGCTCATCGCTGAATTGATTGATAGTTTACCCCAGCTACAAATTTTGACTTCTTTTTTTAGGGTACTTTTCCTTTACTCGGCCTTTATTTTGATTTTTTTCTCCACTACTTTGTCTCTTACTTCGCCCTCGGCCTCACATTCTGTCCAAATCCTGCTCGTCCACCACCACCACCACCACCACCACCACCACATCCTACCGCCGCGTCCCTCATGCATGTTTTAGGAAGCCACATCTCCGCACGGATCAGCATTGAGTCTGACAGTTACACGTACTAGTTAAGCTTGTTAGGTTCTGCTCCCCCCCCTCCCACCTCCACCGACCTCCCAATCTTCCCTTCCCTTTCATCTTGTCTCCCTCTAATTTTCCTTTCCCCTTCTCATCACTCCCTCCCCCTTCTCCTCAAGCACGAAGGTAAACAGGGTGGAAGGAGCACGAAGGAGCACAATCAGCTGCTGTATTACCTCGTCCTCAAGGGCTGTAACACGATGAAATGGCTCTTAAAAGCGGAATGACTTGCTTCTGAAGACTTGCTGACCGCCCTGACACCCGGAGGACCATAGCGTCGAGGTGGAGGCCAGGGGAAGGAAGAACAGGGTAGGGGAGGGCAGGGCAGGGCAGGGCAGGGGAGGGCAGGGCAGGGCAGGGAAGGGTAGGGAAGGGCAGGGGGAGGGAAGAGCAGGGCAGGGAGAAGGAAAAGCAGGGCAGGGGGAAGGAAGAGCAGGGCAGGGGGAAGGAAGAGCAGGACAGGGGAAGGAAGAGCAGGGCAGGGTGAAGGAAGAGCAGGGCAGAGGGAGGGAAGAGCAGGGCAGAGGGAGGGAAGAGCAGGGCAGGGGAAGGAAGAGCAGGGCAGGGGGAAGGAAGAGCAGGGCAGAGGGAGGGAAGAGCAGGGCAGGGGAGGGAAGAGCAGGGCAGGGGGAAGGAAGAGCAGGGCAGGGGGAAGGAAAAGCAGGGCAGGGGAAGGAAGAGCAGGGCAGGGGGAAGGAAGAGCAGGGCAGGGGGAGGGAAGAGCAGGGCAGGGGGAAGGAAGAGCAGGGCAGGGGGAAGGAAGAGCAGGGCAGGGGGGAAGGAAGAGCAGGGCAGGGGGAAGGAAGAGCAGGGCAGGGGGAAGGAAGAGCAGGGCAGGGGGAAGGAAGAGCAGGGCAGGGGGAAGGAAGAGCAGGCAGGGGGAGGGAAGAGCAGGGCAGGGGGAAGGAAGAGCAGGGCAGGGGAAGGAAGAGCAGGGCAGGGGGAAGGAAGAGCAGGGCAGGGGGAAGGAAGAGCAGGGCAGGGGGGAAGGAAGAGCAGGGCAGGGGAAGGAAGAGCAGGGCAGAGGGAGGGAAGAGCAGGGCAGGGGGAGGGAAGAGCAGGGCAGGGGGAAGGAAGAGCAGGGCAGGGGGAAGGAAGAACAGGGCAGGGGGAAGGAAGAGCAGGGCAGGGGGAAGGAAGAGCAGGGCAGGGGGAAGGAAGAGCAGGGCAGGGGGAAGGAAGAACAGGGCAGGGGAAGGAAGAGCAGGGCAGGGGGAAGGAAGAGCAGGGCAGGGGAGGGAAGAGCAGGGCAGGGGGAGGGAAGAGCAGGGCAGGGGGAAGGAAGAGCAGGGCAGGGGGAAGGAAGAGCAGGGCAGGGGGAAGGAAGAGCAGGGCAGGGGGAAGGAAGAACAGGGCAGGGGAAGGAAGAGCAGGGCAGGGGGAAGGAAGAGCAGGGCAGGGGGAAGGAAGAGCAGGGCAGGGGGAGGAAGAGCAGGGCAGGGGGAAGGAAGAGCAGGGCAGGGGGAGGAAGAGCAGGGCAGGGGAGGAAGAGCAGGGCAGGGGGAAGGAAGAGCAGGGCAGGGGAGGAAGAGCAGGGCAGGGGGAAGGAAGAGCAGGGCAGAAGGGAAGGAAGAGCAGGGCAGGGGGAAGGAAGAGCAGGGCAGGGGGAGGGAAGAGCAGGGCAGGGGGAAGGAAGAGCAGGGCAGGGGGAAGGAAGAGCAGGGCAGGGGAAGGAAGAGCAGGGCAGGGGGAAGGAAGAGCAGGGCAGGGGAAGGAAGAGCAGGGCAGGGGGAAGGAAGAGCAGGGCAGGGGAAGGAAGAGCAGGGCAGGGGGAAGGAAGAGCAGGGCAGGGGGAAGGAAGAGAGGGCAGGGGAAGGAAGAGCAGGGCAGGGGGAAGGAAGAGCAGGGCAGGGGGAAGGAAGAGCAGGGCAGGGGGAAGGAAGAGCAGGGCAAGGGAAGGAAGAGCAGGGCAGGGGGAAGGAAGAGCAGGGCAGGGGGAAGGAAGAGCAGGGCAGGGGGAAGGAAGAGCAGGGCAGGGGGAGGAAGAGCAGGGCAGGGGAAGGAAGAGCAGGGCAGGGGAGGAAGAGCAGGGCAGGGGAAGGAAGAGCAGGGCAGGGGGAAGGAAGAGCAGGGCAGGGGGAAGGAAGAGCAGGGCGGGGGAGGAAGAGCAGGGCAGGGGAAGGAAGAGCAGGGCAGGGGGAAGAAGAGCAGGGCAGGGGAAGGAAGAGCAGGGCAGGGGGAAGGAAGAGCAGGGCAGGGGGAAGGAAGAGCAGGGCAGGGGAAGGAAGAGCAGGCAGGGGGAAGGAAGAGCAGGGCAGGGGAAGGAAGAGCAGGGCAGGGGGAAGGAAGAGCAGGGCAGGGGAAGGAAGAGCAGGGCAGGGGAAGGAAGAGCAGGGCAGGGGGAAGGAAGAGCAGGGCAGGGGGAAGGAAGAGCAGGGCAGGGGGAAGGAAGAGCAGGGCGGGGAGGAAGAGCAGGGCAGGGGAAGGAAGAGCAGGGCAGGGGGAAGGAAGAGCAGGGCAGGGGGAAGGAAGAGCAGGGCAGGGGGAAGGAAGAGCAGGGCAGGGGAAGGAAGAGCAGGGCAGGGGGAGGAAGACAGGGCAGGGGAAGGAAGAGCAGGGCAGGGGGAAGGAAGAGCAGGGCAGGGGGAAGGAAGAGCAGGGCAGGGGGAAGGAAGAGCAGGGCAGGGGGAAGGAAGAGCAGGGCAGGGGGAAGGAAGAGCAGGGCAGGGGAAGGAAGAGCAGGGCAGGGGAAGGAAGAGCAGGCAGGGGAGGAAGAGCAGGCAGGGGAGGAAGAGCAGGGCAGGGGGAAGGAAGAGCAGGCAGGGGAAGGAAGAGCAGAGCAGGGGGAGGAAGAGCAGGGCAGGGGAAGGAAGAGCAGGGCAGGGGGAAGGAAGAGCAGGGCAGGGGAAGGAAGAGCAGGCAGGGGGAAGGAAGAGCAGGGCAGGGGGAAGGAAGAGCAGGGCAGGGGAAGGAAGAGCAGGCAGGGGGAAGGAAGAGCAGGGCAGGGGGAGGAAGAGCAGGGCAGGGGGAAGGAAGAGCAGGGCAGGGGAAGGAAGAGCAGGGCAGGGGGAGGGAAGAGCAGGGCAGGGGGAAGGAAGAGCAGGGCAGGGGGAAGGAAGAGCTAGGGCAGGGGAAGGAAGAGCAGGGCGGGGGAGGGAAGAGCAGGGCAGGGGAAGGAAGAGCAGGGCAGGGGGAAGGAAGAGCAGGGCAGGGGGAAGGAAGAGCAGGGCAGGGGGAAGGAAGAGCAGGGCAGGGGAAGGAAGAGCAGGGCAGGGGGAAGGAAGCAGGGCAGGGGAAGGAAGACAGCAGGGGGAAGGAAGAGCAGGGCAGGGGGAAGGAAGAGCAGAGGGGAGGAGAGCAGGCAGGTGAAGGAAGAGCAGGCAGGGGGAAGGAAGCAGGCGGGGAAGGAAGAGCAGGGCAGGGGAGGAGAGCAGGCGGAGGAGTGAGCAGGGCAGGTGGAAGCAAGGCAAAGGTAGGAGACGAAGGGAAGACTATACTTGCCTAGGTGCTTAGTAATAATAGCACAGTACTAAAGATCAACCCGCGGGGATCTCCGACGTTCTTACCTTTCTCTCTCCTCTTCATTTTTTTTGGTATACTCTACTATCACTCTTTTGTATTTATTTCCTCTTGTCTCCTCGTCTGTTTGCCGGTTTAATTTAAGAGGCGATCTTTTTTCACAGTTCAACCGCCGCTTAGCTTACCTTACTAACTTATCTTAAACAAGGGAATGGGGACGTGCTTGCAGGAACTTCAGGGGAACCTTGGGGGAAACCTGCAAGAAACTCATGTACGGTTGTGTGTGTGTGTGTGTGTGTGTGTGTGTGTGTGTGTGTGTGTGTGTGTGTGTATGTGTGTGTGTGTGTATGTGTGTGTGTGTGTGTGTGTGTGTGTGTATGTGTGTGTGCGTATGTGTATGTGTGTGTGTGTGTGTATGTGTGTGTGTGTGTGTGTGTGTGACATTGAGTATATCCTCTGTGTATGACGCTGCCTCGCTTTGCAACACTAGCCAACGCAACACTCCGTAACCATCGCATTGTTCTGTAGATTGTTAAACGCTTTATTGTTGAGGAGAAAAAAATATTAAAAACTGTATCGTCATCCAGCAGAGGCTCACGTAGTCCGGTGGGTGATGTGTTGTCAGTGCGAGGTGACGCCACGAGCCCCGCGTCTGCCAGGCGTCTGCACATCCTCTCGCCCATTCGTTTTTGTTCTCAGTCTTGCCGACTTCATATCCGAGAACATTTATTGAACGCAGAACAGCTCCAACCACTGCCCGCCGGAGCAACTTGTAAACCTCCAATAAATTATATACACATTGGGCGTCGAGTGCCTCGGGCGGCGGCAGTCTGGTGTTTAGTCTCAAAATCTCAGACACAAAAACATGAAGTGTAGGTGGACAGGTTCCCCCCTCCCCCTCTTCCTCCCCTGGCTTCCCTCCCTCGCCAGGTGGTCACCGAAGACCGAGGCGAAGTGACTCAGCCGGTTATCCCTCTCTCCGTCTTGGCCCTGCTGACCCATTGCACCCCGGCGCTGTCTGTCTCCCTGACCCAGTCCCCCCGACACGAGACGCAGCCGTGAGCGCTGTGCTGCCATGGGCTTGGCAGCGGCAGTGGTGGTGCTTCATTCATGTTTAAAAGATGTCGCATGGATGGGCCCAGCGCTTCAAGGATATCTGAGTATGCGACACAAAGTCATCAAGGCGAGTGTGCCATGAGGGGTCAGCGGGCACTTCGGTGAGGCACGCATGCACAGGCCGATCCCAGATACGATCGGACCCTGCAGGGCGCCGCGAGAACCTGCACCCCGTAATGAAGGTGTAAGGACAGCCATCGGGAGTGTGTGCGCACCTCAGGGTAGTGGCACGTTGGTGGTCCCACGCAGGGTCAGGAAGCCTGATGGGCGGCCGCCGCGCCGTAATGGGGTTCCCTGGCGGTTTATATCTCACGATCTCAGGAGACAGCGGGGTAAGGGCCTCCCGCGGCTGTAATTAGTGTTTTAATTTTATAATATCACTGGAAACATGTGGTGCCGGCGGTGTCACCTGCGCAGTTTTCTGATTTATTGTTGTAACGCTTGTTGTATTAACGAGCCATATTTCTTTGTCCACCGTGAGTCGCCATGACGTTACCATTACTCTCAGCTTCAAGAAATTATAGATACTGCTAAGCAAACTTAGGATATTTTTCAACATAAAAAAATGTAAGTATTCAATTATCATGTGACCTAATGGCCCAAACCGCACGCAGCTTACGCCCACCTCTCAGGCCGCCGCGGAACACAATGGAAGACTTAACATCGGCATTCATGGCGGCGATGGTGGTCTTGTGTAACCTTCATGTTGCTGTGCTTTGTTTCCAGAATCATGCGACAACACAGACATACCTCAGTGTAGGGTCCGTCACTGGTGACTGCCTGCAGGGGCGGGACGGACAGGTCCTGGCGGAGGCATTGTGTGTGGCGGTGGAGCGCGTGCCGCTGGCGCACGCCGGGAAACCTGCTAATGCCGCAACCTGCTAGACAAGTGAGCAACGTCTGTTTTATTACTGGCCATTGCAGAGGTAGTCACAGTGGCTCGCCGTCACCCACGCGGGGAAAGGAAATAACGTAAGAGAGTTAAAGAGGTAACTGGATGGCTGGTTATACTTAGGGCTGCTTGCCTCACCTTACTGCCTCCCCCCCCCCCCCCATACCGCGCCCCGCCCCTCCCCGCCCCGCTGCAGGGTTCTCTCGCCAATCTCCACCCGTCACGTCCCGCCGCCGGCACACCGCTGCCCTGCCCTGCCCTGCCCCTCACCCTGGACTCTAGTTTTTCTTGGGCTACTTGTCTGTATTCGATTATTGCCTCATGTACTTTGGCAATGAACACGACAGACATTTTATCCTAAAAATTGTTGCTCTGCTGGAATGCCGCTAACAAGGAAAGCGACGGCAGCGGCGAAGACGACGA